>OY757011.1:169018440-169371440 GCA_963580285.1 Lucinisca nassula
GGTGGCAGGGCTTGAGATGTCATTTCTTCTCATTGTCGGGTAAAAGTAACACAAAATTGGAAGCAACGTCTCCAAAATGACCTATACAGTTCAATCAACCTTTATGACCTCAATCAAACAAACTGCTGCATAAATTAATTAAGGCATGCCAATTGCTCACTATCAACAAGTCAGTTGCTTTATGCTATATATTTGTTCTATTAACAACTGTATGGCAAACAGTGTAGATCCTGATCAGATGGCGTTTTAAGAAGCCATCTGATTTTGATCTATCTTTACTGTTTGCAAAGGTAGCTGTTGTTGTGATCAGTAGGATAAGGGATAACATCTTTCTGCTTCTTTTACTGGGAGGCATCAGGTTTTTCTTTCCTTTTCTGGGAGGCATCAGGTTTTTCTTTCCTTTTCTGGGAGGCATCAGGTTTTTCTTTCCTTTTCTGGGAGGCATCAGGTTTTTCTTCCCTTTTCTGGGAGGCATCAGGTTTTTCTTCCCTTTTCTGGGAGGCATCAGGCTTTTCTTCCCTTTTCTGGGAGGCATCAGGTTTTTCTTTCCTTTTCTGGGAGGCATCAGGCTTTTCTTCCCTTTTCTGGGAGGCATCAGGCTTTTCTGGGAGGCATCAGGCTTTTCTGGGAGGCATCAGGCTTTTCTTCCCTTTTCTGGGAGGCATCAGATTAACCTATTGGTAATCATTAGGTCTCTTACCGCTGTGGCTCAAGCCTCGCTCGGGTCACACAACAGATGCCTATTCTGGAATGGAAGGTTTTTTTCTCATGTTACTCCGGTGTTTTCTCACCTCTGATTATCGATAGGCTTGAAATAAGTGAAATAATCATGAAAGAACCATGAAACCAAAACCAGTAAGAAAAGAAAAAGAAATAAGCTTCTAGTTTATGCTGTTTTATTCCTTACAATTTTCCAGAACGCTGTGCCTTGGGTGAATTTTGGAGTAAAGATGACTTAAGCTGTGAGGCATGTGCATTTGACAAGTACCAGGATGAGGAGTTGATGTTTGAGTGTAAGCCCTGTCCAACCAATACTGCTACCATGACTACTGGATCATCAGACCCTGCACAATGTCTAGGTAATCTTCTTATCCGGGTCCACTCTTTTAAGGGGAATGGGATCACCTAGCAGACTTCTCTGCCATTTATCAAAGGGAGACAACTTTCGGAACTTCCTGTTTGTTTTTCCATAAACTCTTTCCCACAGAAAAAGGGTTCAACTCTTAAAGGAAAGAATTTGCTCATTAAGAGCAAATTCTTTCCTTTAAGAGTTGACCCCTATTCGAGTGGACCCCTATTGACATGGGAAACAAAAATACTTTTGAAAGAGTTGCCTCCCCTGAAGGTGTTCCCATTCCCGCTTAAATGTAACAATGTTGTTATTAATTAATTGTAAAAACTTTGATCATGTAATGTGGCAAATATGCTTATATATTTGCTGGAAAAATGTGAGCTACTCGCAAATCAGGTTAGCAAATCTGTGAAGTGAACACTCCTCTATATATCCCAATTTATATAGAGAAAAATAGGGTTTGCAGGGGTAAAGATTATTTTTCTTATTTCTGCTCCAATACATAGGTTGTTTGTACTCATTAGTACCACCTCATTGATGCAGTTCTAACGAGCACCTGTGACCTATGTTTGAAGTATAAATAAGGCAAATGTCACAAATTTTCATAAGAAAATAAACTGTTTGGAGTTAGGAAAGAATGCCCTATGTTATACGGATGTGTTACCGTAATGACTTTCCTGCAAAAATAGAGTATGAGATACTGTACTTGTTAGAACAGTTAACATTTTAACAACTAACAAGCTGTTAAAGGGAACAATACTTCGAACAACTGGGCCTAATTAATAAATACAAATGAGATGAATAAATGAGCCAGTTCATTAGAAAGGGGCACTTATTGCATAAGTGACCAGAAAAGACCCAGAAAAGAAAAATTCAGATACCTTAAGGACTTGCTGTAATTCTTCCAAATTTTTGACAAATTTGTTTTATGATCCAGCAAGGAGTCCAAAAGGTATAGATTGAATGGCAAACAGTGTAGAGCCTGATCAGACTGCTCCTTCAGGAGCAGTCTGAGCTTGGTCTGCACTGTTTGCTTAGGCCTATCTGTCCCAATACTTAGGATCATTATGGTAAGTGCAGTCCTGCCAGAGCTTTTACTGTTCAAAGATACGGAAGACACCTTAAGGTTGTTTCTTGTAAGAGGTACTGCATTTAGATATGGGCCCCGTCAAGCGATTTTGGAACTTATCGCGTTTGCGAGCAGTGAATCAAGAGGAACCTTCAGACAGAAAGACATATCCCTGGCCCGTCTGAATGGCTGGGCGTGCGCAGTTAAAATTTGTCATGACGGAATGCTCGAAGACACAAATTCGCTTGGCGGGGCTCATATATAGGTTAGCTAGGTAGCTAGGCAATTCAAACAAACCTCCACGATGTATGTTTCTATCAAGAAACAAGAAAAATTATCCCTTAGCTATACTCTGAAATACTTCAGAAAGATATAAGAAAATTATCTCTTAAAATAGAAGTGAAGACAATGATCAGGAATCGATACTATTAACCCTCAGTTCCCAACAGAGACACCAAAGGAAAGGAACACAAACATGAAACAACTAGACCCTAATGGAAACATCAATAGCGGAAAGCCAAAAGGACAGTCACTTTCCCACAAAATGGCCAGATGGCTATCCAAAACAAAATAATATAAGCGATACACACACTGAAAGACAAACCATAACAAAAATAAACCGTGATAAAATAAAAAATAGACTTTTTTTATCAAATGGAATCTTCCTCCCTGTGAAAAGCTGGAATCCATTTTAAAATTTAGGGGTGTCAGGTTGTGTTTTATTCAAATTTTATTTAGAAAATGGCTCAACTTGATGTAAACAGTGTAGGCCCTGATCAGACACCACATTCTGCAGCATGTGATCAGGGCTTGCACAGTGTAGACCCTGATCTGGGCCTTCACTGTTTGCCAGGGTACCCGTTTTGGGGTTTCGGTACAAAATGGGTTAATTATGCTTGCTACTTGTCCTCATTATGATAACACATGCGTGCGAGATAGAGTATTCTTTCATATCTCCAAAACAGTTGTTTTTCAGATGAAAATTTGTAATATCTTTCTTATTTTTTCTCCAGACTTAAGTTGTGGATGCTCCTTAGAACAGCCTCATTGAGGTGGTTCTAATTAGTACCCACAACTTCTGTCTTGTATACCCCTGTAAACCCCAGTTTTCTCTATATAATGTAGGGTTTAAGAGGTTGTTCATTTCATGGGCTTGTTAGCATGATGTTATCTGCAGCTATAGTTCTAATAACCCATGGGGAATGGGAACACCTGGCAGATTTGTCCGCCATTTTTCAAAGGGAGACAACTTTTGAGACTTCCTGTTGGCTTATCTACAAGCCCTTTATCTATAAGCCCTGTCCCTCTATAAAAAGGGGTCTACTCCTAAAGGGAAGAATTGGGAAGAATTTGCTCCTCAGGATCAAATTCTTTACTTTAAGAGTTGACGCTTTAAGAGTTGACCCCTATTGAATGGGAGACAAAAAAACCTTTTGTAGGAGTTGCCTCCCCTGAAGATGTATCCATTCCCCTTCAGATATGAGGCGCCTGTATGATTTTACCTTGTATCTCTCCTGCAGGTATCTGTGCTGCTGGTACTGAGAAGAACGAAAATGATCTATGTCAACCCTGTCAGAGGGGATACTACAAGGATAACTCTGATGTGGGCAGCAAGTTTGGAGCCTGTGTGAGATGTCCTATGATTCAGTCTGTCCAGCAGACCACCTCTGTTACTAGTGGAGCCTCAGAAATTGATATGTGTGACATACGTAAGTCATTATCAATCTCATGATTGCTCTTATTTGTTATATGGGCCCCGTCAAGCGATTTTGGTACTTATCCCCTATGTGAGCAGCGAAGGTTCAGGCGAGCCTGCGCATCTGCGCAGTCTCGCCAGAACCTTCGCTGCTCGCTCATACAAGCAGTGAATCAAGAGGAACCTTCAGACAGAAAGCCATATCCCTGGCCCCTCTGAATGCCTGGGCATGTGCAGTTGAAATTTGTCATGACGGAATGCTCGAAGACACAAATTCGCTTGGCGGGGCTCATATAAGAGCCTTTTTTGGGCTAATTGTTTATCAGCCAATCCAAATTTGCTATTTTCCATGGGACTATCACCACCAATTGACCTGAACTACACTACCATAAAAATCCTTATAATTCCCACTCCTTGAGGACTTCCTGTAATTCTCATAAAATTTTAACAAATTTGTTTCACGATCGAGCAAGGAGTCCAAAACGTGCAGATGGAATGACAAACCTTGAGAAGCAGTCTTACCTGTGTCTGCACTGTTTGCTTCGGCCTGTGTGTCCCAATGCTTAGCCCTTCTCTTGCTGAATATTCAGTTAGCCACACCTATTTCTGACTTTGAACCAATCAGTTTACTTGATGTAATTTATTCTTACAAATCCATAAACAGAATGTCAAACAGTGTAGGTCCTGATCAGATGGCTTCTGAATGGCTTCTTCAGAAGCCATCTGATCTGGATCTACACTGTTTCCAAAGATAGGGGTTGTCATGAACAGCATGATAAGAGTTAGGATCATTATGCTAATAACAATTGAACAATACTAAACAGTAACACTTTACTTGTCTTTGTGATAGAGTGTGGTGCATAAAACCTTGACAGGACTCATATCCTGTGTTAGAAAAGAGTGTAGAACTAGATTTGATGCTGTTGTCTGCTAAATTAACCTGCTGAACACAATGAATCCTACCCTTGCAAACAGTGTAGATCCAGATCAGATGGCCTCTGAAGAACAACACACCTATATTTTGACCCCCTTAAACCACACTTTTAAATAGTAAAACTGGGGTTTGCAGGGGCATACATATTGAGCAGAAATAAGAAAAATATCGAAAGTTTTCATCTCAAAATTTTCATTTTTCTGTGGTTAAATTTATGTGTTTGTATAGGTGTGTTTTCATAATGGAGATTGATCATGGAATTTTTTTCTCCAATCATTCTCCCCCTTCTGCTGATTCAAGAAGGGCAGTTGTCAGTTTCTGACGAAAGAATTTACACTGTACTGGTTAACCGCTTACATATAAGCTGCCCAGGAAAAGTGTGGATAGGTAAATTGTCCAGCTCAAAAATGACCTATATAGTGTTGACTGGGCCATTTAACTCCAATACAAACAAAAACTAACACATTACTAACATGATGGCATTTGTCCATTTCAGCTTCTTGCCAGGCAGGTCAGTTCATTAATGATGGCAATCTGTGTCAAAACTGTCCTGTTGACACCTATCAGACAGAATCTGAACCATATACTACCACGGAATGTGAACCTTGCAACATTGGCACCGGAACAAGGGTGGAAGGCCAGACTTCAGAAGATTCATGTGAAGGTAAAAATCCCAAAAATTGCGATACCTTGGTTACTTGCTTTAATTCTCCTAAATTTTTGACAAATTTGTTTCACCAAATTCCAGCGAGTCGAAAAGGTACAGATGGAATGGCAAACATTTTAGACTTTGATCAGACTGCTCTAGCAGTCTGATCTGGGTCTGTACTGTATGCTTTGGCACATGTACTTAATATGATTACAGTAAGTCGAAAAGGTACAGATGGAATGGCAAACATTTTAGACTTTGATCAGACTGCTCCAGCAGTCTGATCTGGGTCTGCACTGTATGCTTTGGCACATGTACTTAATTTGATTACAGTAAATCGGAAAGGTACAGATGGAATGGCAAACATTTTAGACTTTGATCAGACTGCTCCAGCAGTCTGATCTGGGTCTGCACTGTATGCTTTGGCACATGTACTTAATATGATTACAGTAAGTCGAAAAGGTACAGATGGAATGGCAAACATTTTAGACCTTGATCAGACTGCTCCAGCAGTCTGATCTGGGTCTGCACTGTATGCTTTGGCACATGTACTTAATATGATTACAGTAAGTCGAAAAGGTACAGATGGAATGGCAAACATTTTAGACCTTGATCAGACTGCTCCAGCAGTCTGATCTGGGTCTGCACTGTATGCTTTGGCACATGTACTTAATATGATTACAGTAAGTCGAAGGCAAATGTTTTAGGGTGAAGGCAAACCAACTGTTCCAAAAATATTGGTTTACTATTAAAGGAAAGAATCTGCTCCCAATGACCCCATTTTGAGGGGCTGTCTTTACAAGGAGGTAAATAGAAAGTCACAGTGAAAGTTGTCTTCCGTGTGTAAATAGGAAGTCTTAGTTGAAGTTGTCTTCCTTGCTTAACCAGGATGACCTAGTTGAAGTTGTCTTGTGTAAACAGGAAGTCCTAGTGAAAGTTGTCTTCCTTGTGTAAGCAGGAAGTCATAGTTGAAGCTGTCTTGTGTAAACAGGAAGTCCTAGTTGAAGTTGTCTTGTGTAAACAGGAAGTCACAGTCAAAGTTGTCTACCTTGTGTAAACAGGAAGTCCTAGTTGAAGTTGTCTTGTGTACACAGGAAGTCCTAATGTAAGTTGTCTTCCTTGTGTAAACAGGAAGTCCTAGTGAAAAACAGGAAGTCCTAGTGAAAGTTGTCTTCCTTGTGTAAACAGAAAGTCACAGTGAAAGTTGTCTACCTTGTGTAAACAGGATGCTCTAGTTGAAGTTGTCTTGTGTAAACAGGTCTTAGTTGAAGTTGTCTTCCTTGTGTAAACAGGACATCCTAGTGAGATTTGTCTCGTGTAAACAGGAAGTCCTAGTGGGAGTTGTCTTGTGTAAACAGGAAGTCCTAGTAAAAGTTGTCTTCCTTGTATAAATAGGAAGTCACAGTGAAAGTTGTCTACCTTGTGTAAGTCACAGAATAAGTTGCCTTTCTTGAGAAAGTGATATTAAGCATATCTACTGAACTACACAAGTTTTTGATACTGAACTTGGTATTTGAAAACATCTTTGAGAGTTGGATGTTCCAGGCGTAGTTTGTGCCAACATTCCCTTGACCTTTCTCCTTAGATACAGTGTCTTTTATGTTGTGTCTGCTTTAACCCATTCAGTACCAGAAACCCCTAAAGGGGTACCTTGGCAAACAGTGCAGGCCCAGATCAGACGCTACAGAATGCGGCATCTGATCAGGGCCTGCACTGGTTGCAAAAATTAAGCCATTTCCTGAAGAAATTTTGAAGAAAACACAACCTGACAACCCTAAATTTTGAAATGGACTCCTGCTATATATATAAGAAGGAAGATTCCATTTGGTACAAAAAGGGTTAAACATTGTTTGTTTCTCTGTCAGTTCATTTGTGTACCAAGCTGTCAACAAACCCTAGTGTTCTCATCATAACTGCTTGATGTAAGTTACTGTCCTTTCTGTAACAGACACTGTTGCAGGGACATTCGAATTCTATAGATTCATTCTAATTAAATTTTGTCTTTCCATTTCAGCTCTATGTGGCCCTGGAGAAGAGTTAACTGTCTCAGGCTGCTCTGTTTGTCCCCGAGGGAAATACAAGGATGATATGGTAGACAGGTTTGGCATGTGCCTTGACTGTACCGCTCCATTTGACTATACTGAAGATGTAGGATCATCAAGCAGTGCAAAATGTACCATACGTAAGTATACTGCAAGTTAAGAGCTACGTAAATGCCACAGCCTACTGTAATAATCCTAAGTATTGGAACAGATAGGCCTCACAGTGCAGTAAATAAGTAATCTGCTCTGGGTGCACACTGTTTGCCATATTCTGACTGCACCTTTTTGACTCCTGCTGGATCGTGAAACAAATTTGTTAAGATTTTAGGAGAATCACACCAAGTCATTACGATAACACACCTGTGCCACATAGTGCATTTTTCACATCTCCAAAATAGCTACTTTTCTGATGAAAATCCGTTATATTTTTCTTATAAATGCTCAAAACATAGGTTGTGAGTACTCGTTAGAACCGCCTCATTGAGGCGGTTCTAACGAGTACCCACAACCTATGTCTTGGAGCAGAAATAAGAAAAATAATGAATACCCCTGTAAACCCCCGTTTTCTCTATATAAAGTGGGGTTTAGGGGGGTCTTCATTTCAAGGACTTGTTCACGTGATGCCTCAGTGTCCAAGTTTTGATTTTTACGGTACTTGTCTCATTTCCTGGGGACAAGTAAAAAGTCTAAGCTAAATTCTCCTGAGACAAATGTAGGGAACAAAAAAATTATGGTCAGATTTGTAGAAACTGTTTGCTTAATGTAAATTGATACTAACCCAATCCTGCAGAAAAGGGTTCTCTATCTTCCTCACAATGTGGCTACTCTTAAAGGAAAGCATCATGAAAATACACCTATATAAGTCTATCTGATGTTTACAGGGGTATACATTATTTTTCTTATTTCTGCTCTAAAATGTAGACTGTGGGTACTCGATGAGGCGGTTCTAACAAGAAATAAGTAAAAATATCACAATTTTTCATCTTAAGATTTTCGTTTTTGGGGGTAAAGTTTACAATATATTTGTATAGGTGTATTTTCATAATGCATAATGCTTTACAATTCGTTTCCTTTAAGAGTAGCCCCACTTTGAAAGGGATTTAAAGTTAGCCATACATTGAAAGGCATTCAGACACTAGAGGGGCCCTTTCAGACATCGTTCTTATATTCGGGGATGGTTGGGTGAGGCGAAGGTGTCATTTATCTTGTGTCATTGAGGCATCCAGCTGATATTGGCTTACATTTAGGCAGGGCCTGGTATACTTGCAGCAGGTAAGGGAAGAGAGGGATACAGAAGCCCTTTGTGACGGTTGATTGAGGTTAAGGTGTCATGTATCTTGTATCACTAGGGCATCCAGCTGATATTGGCGTACAGTTGGGCAGGGCCTGGTATACTTGCAGCAGGTAAGCGAAGAGAGGGATACAGAAGCCCTTTGAGATGGTTGATTGAGGTTAAGGTGTCATGTATCTTGTATCACTAGGGCATCCAGCTGATATTGGCGTACAGTTGGGCAGGGCCTGGTATACTTGCAGCAGGTAAGCGAAGAGAGGGATACAGAAGCCTTTTGAGATGGTTGATTGAGGTTAAGGTGTCATGTACATGTATCACTTGTGTCATTGTGTCACTAGGGCATCCAGCTGATATTGGCAGGTAAGCAAAGAGAGGGATATGGGCCTCCAGCTGATATTGGCATACAGTTGGGCAGGGCCTGGTGTACTTGCAGCAGGTAAGCGAAGAGAGGGATACAGAAGCCCTTTGAGATGGTTGATTGAGATGAAGGTATCATGTATCTTGTGTCACTGGGGCCTCCAGCTGATATTGGCGTACAGTTGTGCAGGGCCTGGTGTACTTGCAGCAGGTAAGCGAAGAGGGGGATACAGACAGACTATGAGATGGTTGATTGAGGTAAAGGTGTCATGTATCTTGTGTCACTGGGGCATCTAGCTGATATTGGCGTATCTTTGGGCAGGGACTGCTGTACTTGCAACAGATAAAAATAGAAGGGGAATGTTGTTCTTTCTTCAGTTTCTGCATTTTCATTGATTTTCCTTTTTCTCCGCTGTCCTTTACTTTTATTTCCTCTACTGTCTCTGCCATCTCTTTATCCCTTTCTCTGGGAGATGACACAAAATGACCTACTAGGTAGATGTGTCGTTTAACCTCAACATAATCAAACAATGGTTCTTATATAATCTACCATCTTTAAATAATGTTAAATCCAAATCCATGTTATTACAGACAGTGTTTTAAAGAAGTGTATTCTGTTTCTGACCAAATGTTGATTCAATATTAAAACAGTGTTAAAACATTGTTTCAATGTTGAATCAACATTGAGTTCCTACAGGGCAAAGCTTAGTATTTGTGTGGACTTGAAGTATATTCTTGATTGAGCTTTCAGTCAGAGCTTTTGTTGAAAGTCTCGATATAGCCTGTTTTTAGGTCATTATTCAAGTGCTATGAAATTTGAAAGAAGAAAGCAACAAGTTTATAATATAGTAAGACAGAAAATGAGTGATTAACCCTTATAGTTGTGTTTGGTGATGTTATTGATGATTATAAGCCTTAGATTTTCCATATGTCCAGAATGTCCTTTTGGGGTTTGTCATAGGTCTCTTCAGCCATCCTAGAACACACAAACAGAAATACTTGATTCGGAATGGACTTTGTTAGTAATGACAGATGAAATATTATTATTACAAAGCACAGCAGCTTTACATTGCTAATGTTCACCTGACTGTCACTGATTATATGAAATCCAGGTAATGGTTATTTATAGATATGCTATTCTTATTATTGTGATGTCAGAGTGTTGTGTAAAAAGGTTATTAAAAAAACCTAGACTGGGCACATGTTGAATTGGACTAACAGAGTAGACCAAGATTGTACTCCACAGAATGTGTAGTATGATCAGGGTCTACACTGTTTTTGTAAAAGACAGGAATTTAATGATTGAACAAAGCAGTCTTATTTTACATTAAGGATTATTTTCCTAGCTCAGAAACAATTGACCAACTAGTTATTTGCAGTGCCTTGAATACTGTAAGTTTAAGGATATGTTGGCAACTTAATACTACAAAGCCAGTACTTACTGCTTCACCCTTATCCTGCTGTTCACAACAGTCTCTACCTTTGCAAACAGTGTAGATCCAGATCAGATGGCTTCTGAAGAAGCCATCTGATCAGGATCTACACTGTTTGGCATTCAGTTTGCAAATATGAATGAATTGCATAAATTTAAGTGATTTAATTGGTTGATTTGAAAATGGGTATGGCTAAATTAATTTATGCAGCAGGTTAAGGTTTAAGCTGTAGTTGTCATTATTTGACATGTTAACCTTTGTTCTGCTGAACATGATAACTCTACTGTTGCAGCAGTGTAGATCCCGATCAGATGGCATCTGACAACAAATTTACCGCATCTGACAACAAATTTACCAAGGCATGTCAACAAAAAAACAAAAATGCATAGATAATAAAACTGATGTTTTTTTGTGTGTTTTTTTCTGTAGCTAAGTGTGAAGCTGGTCAATATATTGGTTGCTCTTCCTGTACCACTCCTCCCTGTCTAGAAACATGTGCAGCCAGTCTTCAGTGTCTTGACTGCCCATATGATACATACCAGACTGTAGGGGAACCAGTCTCAACAACTGAGTGCCAGCCGTGTACCAATGGGAGAGGAACCAGTGTAGAGGGAGCCACCAGTCCCCTACAATGCAAAGGTCAGTAATGTTATGAGTTCCAGCTGATAACATGTTTTTTGAATTTCTAAAACTGCAGGGAAAGCAAGACTCTCATACATGTATAAATTGTGGGTCTGTTAAATCAGAACACTATCCTGCAAAACAGTAATTTTATGAAAACATGCAGCTACTACTGTTTCATGATCAGGTCTTCGATAGTTCTTATCATCACGCTAACAAGTCCGTGATATGAACACCCCCTTACACCCCACTTTATACAGAGAAAACTGAGGTTTAGTTGGGTATACATTATTTTCCTTATTTCTGCTCATAGACATAGGTTGTGGGTACTCGTTAGAACTGCCTCAATGAGGCTGTTCTAATGAACACCCACAACCTATGTTTTGAGCATAAATAAGAATAATATCACAAATTTTCATCAGAAAAATTGACCGTTTTGGAGATGTAAAAAATGCATCATGACACATGGGTGTGTTATAGTAATGTTGACAAAGATTTCAAGATGGAGCTTACATGATAATGGTCATGTTCATTTCTTTGTGAGTATACCCATCACCTCTGTGTGACATAAGGCAGTCAGCCTTATAAAGTAAGTGAAATATTCTTTTTAAGAACTGTTAAACTAAATTAAGGAATGAATTTCATGTTTCTGATGTTTATTGAGGTATAAATGACAGCGGATGTCATGCAAAGCAACTGAATCCCAAATAGTGCATACTTTGCTAATGGTCATTCATAATTTGATAGAAATTAGAAAAGAAAAAATCACTACCCTGCTGTATTTATATGCAGGTTTATCCATAATTAGATGAGAAATCTGAACCCAGTTGTTTGAACTGTTCTAGCAAGTACAATATCAAATAGTCTGGCATTTTGCTGAAACAAATATGAGTAGCTTTTGTGTTTGCACATTGTGACATTGTTTTACCCATTTTGTACCAGAAACCCCAAAACAGGTATTTGGCAAACAGTGCAGGCCCAGATCAGATGCCTGATCTGGGCCTACACTGTTTGCAAAAAGTCCAGACCTTTTCCAAATAAATTTTGATGCTACTCCTAAATTTTGAAATGGACTCCTGCTATATATAAGGAGGAAGATTCCATTTGGTACAAAAAGGGTTAACCTGTGTTGTAATGAACTGTGTTATTAAGAAGCTATGACAACAGTATTTGTTCCCTACAATTTGTCACTATAGCAAATACAATGTTAACCCTTGTCCTGCTGAGCCCGGATATGTCTTATCTTTCAAACAATGTAGATCCAGATCAGATGGCTTCTGAAGAAGCCATCTGATCAGGATCTGCATTGTTTGTCATTCAGATCGTGAATTTGTTGCAATAATTTGCATCAAGTATTCTGATTGGCTGATAATCCGTAGTTGGTGTGGCAGAATAAAAAATTCAGCAGGACAAGGGTTAAGAATCACAATAAGTAGGTTAAATAGGTAATAAAGGACTTGGGGGCCCCTGACCATCGGGGCTTGGAGAAATAGATTGGGCTGCATGATGCTTCCACACAGAGTTGAAAACAACCACACAAGAGTACTGGTAAACCGCTCCAAGTCTACCCAGGCAAAGTAGTGCGAGTCAGACAGTTCCTGCATATAAACCCTTTTGTTTTTTTTGTTTTGTTTTGTTTTTTTGGCGGCAGGACATGAGATTTCATTTCATCTCATTTTTTGGGTAAAATCCCACAAAATTGGAAGCAATGTGTCAAAAATGACCTAAATAGTATTGATGGGGACGTCAAACCACAGTTCAAACAATAATAAAGGAATTTTTTTCTTAATTACTCTGAGAAACACATGTTGTGGATTTTTGTTAGAGTCACCTCAGCTAACAAATATCCACAACATTTATTTCTTGGGTTATTAAATACAGTGAAATTCTGCTATTAAGACCACCTAAAATTAGGACTAATTCTGCTATGAAAAGCTTAGTTTTAAGGGTAAACTTAATTTTTCTATGTGTTTTCTGCCTACAATGCCTTCTGGTTAGGGACCACCTTTGGGACTGTTCAAAAGTGGTCTTTGAGGCCACTTTTGAACAGTCCTAAAGGTGGTCTTAATATAGGAATTTTACTATATTTAAAATTTTCTTGAATATCTCCAGTAACCCTTCTCATCAATAGCTAAGGGTTCATTCCATTGAAATGTAGTTTTAATGAATTTTATCGTTATATCGCATGTCAGTACTTGCTTAATACTTACCTACATAATTACTAGTATAAAGAGAGTTGACTGCATTACGAAAACACGCCTATACAAATACATTGTAATCTTTATCGCCGAAAAAATGAAAATTTTAAGATGAAAAATTGTGATATTTTTCTTATTTCTGCTCAAAATATAGATTGTGGGTACTCGTTAGAACCGCCTCACTGAGGCAGTTCTAACGAGTACCCACAATCTACATTTTACAGTAGAAATAAGAAAAATAAGGTTTATCCCTGTAAACCCGAGTTTTACTGTATAAAAGTGGGGTTCAAGGAGGTCAAAATTATTTGGCATGTTTTCGTGATGGTATTTTGACATTGTTACGTATATTAACAGTTCTCTGTCCATCTGGTTATGAGATACAGGGAGGTCAATGTGGCCCCTGTCCTAGAGGCACCTACAAGAACAACACAGAGAACAGGTTTAGTGAATGCCTAGCCTGCCCTGATGGGTATACCACGGATGAGGTTGGAGCCACCGGCATAAAAATGTGTAACACACGTAAGTTGACATACATTTTAAGATTGTTTAGAACAGAATATTGACATTTTTGTTCTTCCAAAAAAAAAAAAAATGATAATAATTGATATTTTTTATACATTTAAAGAAAAAAGACTTTATTTTAACGTCGCATGTAGAAACAACTTACATAAGCTCTGTGGAGCTTTTATTGACAAAGTATCCTTTAACCCTTGTCCTGCTAATCCCGGATATGCCTTATCTTTGAAACAATGTAGATCCAGATCAGATGGCTTCTGACGAAGCCATCTGATCAGGATCTACATTGTTTGCCATTCAGATTGTGAATTTGTTGCAATAATTTGCATCAAGTAATCTGATTGGTTGATAATCGGTAGTGGGTGTGGCATATATGAATATTCAGCAGGACAAGGGTTAACAAATACTTACCTGCCTTCATTTGTCTTCCTAGGACTGCCCCTGATAATGTGAGTGTCAGCTAAGGGAGCTTGTCCTCCCATTTTTTACGTCTTTGGTATGGTACTTTGAACATGCAACCCCCTGATCCCAAAGCATATGCTCTACTACTGAGTTATTGGGACCAGTTGATCTTTAACCCATTTTGTACCGTAAACCCCAAAACGGGTATCTGGTCAAACAGTGCAGGCCCAGATCAGATGCCGCAGAACACGGTGCCTGATCAGGGCCTACACTGTTTGCAAAATGTTAAGCCAATTTCCGTATGGTTTTTGAAGAAAACACAACTTGACACCCCTAAATTTTGAAATGGACTCCTGCTCTATACAAGGTAGAAGATTCCATTTGGTACAAAAAGGGTTAACCCAGTTTGATGTAACAAAGTACAGTTGAACTTCAATGGCTCGAACACCTTTGGGACCATGAAAATCTGTTAGAGACAGCGGTAGTTCCAGCCACTGAGGGCTACTGCCAGGGGGCATAACAAGATACTTTTGGACATCTTTTCGGTGTTCTGTATTGAAAAGTGTATGCTGCCGATTCTAATGAGTACACCGAGGCGATTCTAATCAGTACACACAGCATATATTTTCATGATAAAACACGAAAATATCCTAAATATTACCCTCCCTATTTCTTATGTAGAGAAATTCCCTAGGGACTCAAGAACGTGTTCGACCCAGCCATGGTAAACGAGCCATCGGTGTTCGAGCCATCGAAGTTCTACTGTAGAAAACAAATCACATAGAAAGAAAGAGTTACATCTTCAGGGGAGTCACTCGTAATGAAAACAAATCTCATGAAAATCCAAGCACTGAGAGTACTGGTGGGGGAATTATCTCTGAGTTTAGAGTAAATAGTCCAAGACTGAAACTGGTAACGGTTTCGTTTATACCTTAAATTCCATTTTTTAAGCAAAAAGTGTTTTTAAGCAAAAAGTGTAAACCCTCATCAGAGATCAAGCCCAGCCCATGATACCAGTCCAGGTTCTATAGACAACTCTTTATTACAATACTCTGACCTCATATCATAAGAATGGCACAACTATTTTTTCTATAAATAAATGTTACCTGGTTTTCCAACAAGTCAGTGATAGTCACATGACCTTCAGCATTGAAAGGCTTTTTGTGCTTTATAACTTCTGGGGCCAGTTGTTCAAAGCATCGTTAGCTTAACGAGCTCGTTAGTGGTCATATTGTTAACTCTTCTAGCAAGTACAATATTGAAAATTTTGGTAATTTTGGTGAATAAATGTGAGCAGCTTTTGCATCCGCAAAAGCTGCTCACATTTTTTCACCAAAAATTTCAGCATATTTGCCATATTTAATGATCAAAGTTTTAACGATACGTTAACTAATGGCGTTGTTAGTTTTGAACAACTGGCCCCTGGTCGATTGATAGACAGTCAACCAAAAACTTCTCCTGGAGAGTATTCTGTTCTTTCAGGGGAATGGGAACACCTTCAGGGGAGGCTCCTCCTGCAAAAGTATTTTGTGTCTCCCATGTCAACAGGGGTCAACTCTTAACCCTTTTTGTACCAAATGGAATCTTCCTCTTTATATAGAACAGGAGTCCATTTTAAAATTTAGGGGTGTCAGGTTGTCATTTCTCCAAAATTAATTTGGCAAATGACTGAACTTTTAGCAAACAGTGGAGGCCCTGATCAGACGCCCCATTCTGTGGCATCTGATCTAGGCCTGCACTGTTTGCCATGGTACCTGGTTAGGGGTTTCCAGCCTGAAATGGGTTTTCAGATGAATATTTCTGATATTTTCAATGATAATTCAAACTAAGGTTGTAGGTGCTCATTATAACCACCTCAATGAGGAGGTTCTAACGAGTACCCACAACCTATGTCTTGGAGCAGAAATAAGAAAAATAATGTATACCCGTGTAAACCCCAGTTTTCTCTATGTAAAGTGGGGTTTAGAGGGGTGTTCATTTCATGAACTTGTTAACATGATGCCACAGGCCTTCACCCTGGTCCTACTGATTTAATTAGCTTTGCTTCACCCATTCTGTCTGTCAGCCAATCAAATTACATGTCATTGCATTTGGTCAAATACATGCATGAAAACATAATGACAAACAGTGCAGATTCTGATCAGAAGCCATCTGATTTGGATTTATGCTGTTTGCAAAAGTAGGAGTTGTCATTGTTCAACAAGACAAAACCAGCCTGGGTAGCTCAATCGGATGTGCATCTGACTGGTGATTAGGAGAACACAGTTTCGATACCTGCCGGGGTCAACAACATTCTTTCGTGGAGATTGATTATGAAATCTTTTCTACAGTCATTCTCTCCCTTCTGTTGATTTAAACCTGTGTGCTGTACTGGTTATCCGCTTATGTATAAGCCTGCCCAGGAAAAGTGTGTACAGGTAAACAATGACCTAAATAGTGTTGACTGGGCTGTTAAACTCCAATACAAACAAACAAATCAACAGGACAAGGGTTGTGCCATGCTGTATTTCAAACTTTATGGTTTAGTGAACAGTTTTGATAGTTTCTTAACCCTTATCTTGCTGAATATTCATTTAAGCCACACCCATTTCTGTCTATTAACCAGTCACATTACTTGATGTAATTTATTGCTACAAATTCATAAACTAAATGCCAAACAGTGTAGATCCAGATCAGATGGCTTCTTCAGAAGCCATCTGATCTGGATCTACACTGTTTGCAAAGATAGGGGTTGTCGTGAACAGCAAGAAGCCATCTGATCAGGATCTACACTGTTTGCAAAGATAGGGGTTGTCGTGAACAGCAAGATAAGGGTTGAATATTGGAATTACCCATATTTACCCACTGCAAGATTACTAGAGATTTGAGTACTCTCCCAGATTTGATCATTTTGTCTGCTGAATATGCTGAGCACAGTGTAGTTTTAACCCCTCTGGTAAGTGGCAGGGACTAATATCTCAAGTCATGTCCTGGTGAATGTTGCACTTGTATGTCACCTTTAATAAATCTGGTTTTGATTATGTATTGTACAGTATTATTCCTATATTAAAACCAATTGTTGCACTGTTCAAAAGTAGTCTTTAAGACCACTTTTGAACAGTCCCTAAGGTGGTCTAAGACCACTTTTGAACACTCATAAAGATGATCTCTTATATGGAGAACCCTGGAAGTAGAAACTGCAAAGTAAGAATAACTGAAACCTTCTTAATAAGCTTTTAACCCTTATCTTGCTGAATATTCATTTAAGCCACAGCCATTTCTGTCTATCAACCAATCAAATTACTTGATGTAATTTATTGCTACAAATTCATAAACTGAACGCCAAACATTGTAGATCCTGATCAGATGGCTTCTTCAGAAGCCATCTGATCTGGATCTACACTGTTTGCAAAGATAGGGGTTGTCGCGAACAGCAAGATAAGGGTTAAAAGCAGATTTAGTCTTAGTTTGAGGTTGTATTTATAGGGCAATTTTACTATATTTCAGTTCTTTGTGGAGCTGGGCAGTATATGGGCTGTGATGCATGTGCCACTCCCCCATGTGCAGATTTGTGTGGTGATGATCTTGTGTGTCTAGCATGTCCTGTAGACACCTACCAGCCAGTTCAGGAACCTGCCTTAACTACTCAGTGTCTGGCTTGTGGCACTCTGAAGGGTACAGTAGGAGAGGGTAAAACAGATATTGCACATTGTCTGTGTAAGTATGATGGGCCACTGGAATAGCATACCGTATTTACGCTAAACATTCAAACACCAAAAATAAATGAAAATGAGCCTGAACAAACAGTGTAGACCTAGATTAGGGTGTATACTATTTTCCACCAAGCACAAGTCTTTGCGGTAAATATATATATATAATATATGTTTGATAATAAATGACACTGTCATTACATTACACACCCGTGCGATATAGTGCATTTTTTCAAATCTCCAAAAAGGCTACTTTTCTGATGAAAATCTGTGATATTTTTCTTACTTGTACAGCAAATATTGATCGTGGGTGCTCATTAGAACTGCCTCATTGAAGCAGTTCTTACGAGTGCCCACAACCTATGTCTTGGAGCAGAAATAAAAAAAAATGTACACCCGTGTTCTAGTTTCTCTATAGTGGGGTTTAGTTGGGTGTTCATTTCATGGACTTGTTCACATGATGTAATAACCATCAAAAAGTATCTGAATTCTTAAGGTAAATATGGTATAATATGATCATGTAGTATCGTGCCAATTTTCATGATTCTAGGAAGCGCATTTCTAGCTCCCAACTATGAAAGTACAGTCTTCAGTCTTGTCATCATATTAGCCCAGTTGGAAGAAAACCTGGCTTGAAACCAGTTAAGATACAAACGAGTCTGCACATCTTCACAGAATAACAACCGACTTGAAATTTTAGATATAGAAAGTTAACCCTCAAGACGCCGAGAAAAATTACATCTGAAATTGTCGTCTGCTTATGTCGTCTGCTGAATTTTTTGCAAACTTTTTAAAAATATTTTTGCATACAGGCAAACAGTATGGGCCCAGATTAGACTGCTCCTATAGGAGCAGTCTGATCTGGGTCCACACTGTTTGCCAAAAAATTACTTTTGTGGTAACTGCAGACGACAATTGTCGTGATTGGCATAAAGGTGCTGATCAGACTGCAAGTATATGTTGGCTTATGTCCACTTTTGTCATTTGCAAATGTCAAAATGAGGTTTTCTTGTGCCACGACCATGACTCAAATGCATTAACCAATTGTATTTTGCGGACTCTTCCTTTGCTGTATGTTGGACAAGTCCATTTGTCATTTAAGAGGTCTCAGGCTTATTTTTTCGTGTTCATTCTTTTTTTGATGGAAAAATCTGTTAGCAAATAGTGCAGGGCCTGATCAGACCCCGTGTTCTGTGGCATCTGATCTGGGCCTGCACTGTTTGCCAAGATACCCCTTCAGGGGTTTCCCACATGCAGTGGGTTAAAAATCATAAAATTTTCATGCGGCACACATGTAATGAAGGTGTTTGTTTCCCAGTAACAGAACATGGGGTGAACTTGTTAAAAAAATGAATAGCGATATTTGCCAAAAATTAATGAAAATTTTTCTGTTTATACATAGCAGTAGATAAGGCAAGTATTTTATGATCGTTGAAGAATAGTTTTTGTCAATTCTCCACAAAAACCTATGTTGTGGGTATTCATTAGAACTGCCTCATTGAGGCGGTTCTGATGATTACTCACAACATAGGTTTATATGGAGAAATAAGGAAAACTATCCTTCAATTATCACAGTTGCTTTATGATATGGGTCCCGTCAAGCGATTTTGGTACTTATCGCCTATGCGAGCAGCGAAGGTTCAGGCGAGCCTGTGCATCCGCGCAGTCTCGCCAGAACCTTCGCTGCTCGCTCATACAAGCAGTGAATCAAGAGGAACCTTCAGACAGAAAGTCATATCCCTGGCCCCTCTGAATGGCTGAGGATGCGCAGTTAAAATTTGTCATGACGGAATGCTCGAAGACACAAATACGCTTGGCGGGGCTCATATGTTATCTATCAAAATGGTTAGTTTTAAACAACTGGGCCCTGACACTGGAGAGACTTGTGCATCAATTGTTTTTCACAGAACTGTATGGCAAATATCTTAGTCTGCCTGATCAGGGTCTGCAGTGCTTGCTGAGGCCTACGTCTCTAAATACATGTATGAACAAAAGATGGTACACATATTAAACTGGAAGGACAAATAACTAAAAATGAACAAGGAAAAAGGGGGAAAAATAAGAACCATCAATGTAACAACAGAAAAAATTAGGGAAAGAATCCGAACCACCAACACAAAACATGAAGGAACCACAGCAAAAGCACCGACTTGGAAGGGTCAGTAAAAATTACTGGTACAGTGAAACACTAAAACTTCGATAACTTGAACGATAACTAGTAATACAGTGAAACTTCGATAACTAGAACACACATGGCTCATTTACCATGGCTAATTCAAACTAACTCCGGAGTCATTCTTCAGTCTTCCAGTACATGCATCACGTGAACAAGTCCGTGAAATAAAGACCCCACTAAACCCCAGTTTATATAGAGAAAACTGGGGTTTACGGGGGTAAACATCATTTTCCTTATTTCTGCTCCAAGACATAGGTTGTGGGTACTCGTTAGAACCGCCTCAATGAGGCGGTTCTAACGAGTACCCACAACCTATGTCTTGGAGCAGAAATAAGGAAAAAATCAAGCATTTTCAACAGAAAAAATCTTTTTTGAGGTTTGAAAAATGCACTATATCACACGGATGTGTTATCGTAATGTGTAAATGGATATTTTAGGGAGATGTTGTGTTTAGATTTTTAAAAGGTATAGTAAAATTCCTAAAACACAAAGAAAGAATAACTGCAACCTACTACAGTAGTACTTCGATAGCTCGAACACCGATGGCTCGTTTACCATGGATGAGTCGAACCCGTTCTTGAGTTCCTAGCGAAATCCTGTACATAAGAAATAGTGGGGGATAATGAAGGAGATTTTAGTCTTTTATCTTGCAAATATATGCTGTGTGTACTCATTAGAATCGCCTTATCGAGGCGATTCTAATGAGTACACACAGCATAGATTTTCATTATAGAACACCGAAAGGATGTTTAAAAGTATCCCGTTATGCCTCCTGGCAGTAATCCTCAGTGGCTCGAACTACCCCTGTCTCGAACAGATTTTCGAGGTCCCAAAGGTGTTCGAGCCATTGAAGTTCGACTGTAAATGAGTCTTTTAAAGCAGAATTTGTCTTAAATTTAGGTGGTCTTAACAGCGGTATTTCACTGTATATTGTGTGGACTTATAAGAATCTCTTGAAGTGAGGCAATTTTTATGAGTACACAGAACATAGCACCCCCACACATCGGGGCTTGGAGAAATAGATTGGGCTGAAAGGTGCTTCCACGCAGAGCTAAAACCAACCAAACCTAAGTACTGGTAAACCGCTTAGGTCTCAGCCTGCCCACAAAAAGGGATGTGTCTGACCACTTCTTAAACCCTAGCAGTTTCTTTGGGCTGTAGGGCTTGCCATGTTATTTCATCTCAAAATCGGGTTTAAGTCCAACAAAATTTCCATTCAGCATGTACCTTTTGGACTTCTTCCTGAATTGTGAAACAAATTTGTCAAAAAATTTAGGAGAATTACAGCAAGTCCTTAAAGTGTTCGAATATTTAGGATTTTTACAGTAGTAAAATTTCTATTTTAGCATATTGTGCATCTGGAAGCTATCTACAAAATAGTGGTGCTTGTGCCGAGTGTCCACGTGGGTACTACAAGAACAACATGGAAGACAGATTTGCTGCCTGTACACAGTGTCCTGATCCACTCTACACTACAAACATGAGGGGTGCTACCACAATTGAGCATTGTAGTATAAGTAAGGAAATATCTTGGACTATGTCAAGTGAACCATGTTTTTATATAACATAACAAAAACATGCCTATATAATTCTGACCCCCTTGCACCCAAATTTATATAGTAAAACTGTGGTTTACAAGGGTAAACCTTAATTGTCTTTATTTCTGCTCTAAAATATAGATTGTGGGTACTCTTTAGAACTGCCTCAATGAGGCAGTTCTAATGTGTACCCACATGCTATATTTGAGCAGAAATAATAAAAATTTCACAATTTTTCGTCTGAAAATTTTCTATTTTTCGGCGGTAGAAATTACAATGTATTATTCCACTCATATCAAGCCGATCATTAATCAGAGGTGAGTGAGAACTGGAGTACCCGGAAAAAAACCACCTGAGCTTCCGTTGCAGAACTTGGCATCTCATGTGACCCAAGGGAAGCTCGAACCACAGCGGTGAGAGACCTTAATGAATAAAAGACAGCGCTCTTATCTACCACCCCCGCCCATCGGGGCTTGGAGAAATAGATTGGGCTGCACGATGCTTCCACGCAGAGCTGATACAGACTGCACATGAGTACTGGTAATCCGCTTAGAATGTCTAAGCCTGCCCAGGAAAATTGCTGCAAGTCGGCCCGTCCATGCTTATCAACCCTATTGGTTTAATTGGGCGGCAGGGATTGAAATGTCATTTCAACTCAATGTCGGGTAAAAGTACAACAAAATTGGAAGCAACGTCTCCAAAATGACCTAAATAGTGTTGACGTAAACGTTAAACCTCAAATCAAACAAACACTAGGCCAAGGAGGCCCATTACAATGTATTTGTATAGGCGTGTTTTCGTAATGAATTAATACCCTTGTAAACCCCATAAAATATAGAAAAGTGGGGTTAACAAAGGTATATATTATTGTTCTCATTTTTGCTGTAGAATATAGATTGCCACAGTTCTAAAAAGCACCCGCATCTTGTAGTCAAACCTTTCTTGAGAGACCACCTATGGGAAGAACTAAAAGTGGTCTCACAAGACAGGTGGTCTCTAAAGGCAGGGAGGATAAATCAAGATTTTTTTTTTATTTTTTTTTAAACCACACTATGCAATTTATTAGATCATTATTGATGCATTTTGCTACAGAATAGTGTTGCTTTAAGCTGAATTAAAAAACAACAACAACAATTAAAAAATAGATTACACGAATATGTTCAAGTCACGGTGGTAGTTTGCTGAGAGATAATTATTGGTACTTGTGCACCGGTTGATCTTCCGGTGTCAACAGTAAACATATTTGGTCACACACGGCAGGGAAATTTTACAATTTGGACAAGTTTTAAGCGGTAGTTGGTCGCGTTGGGCTGGTGGGTGCTCAGGACAGGTAATACAACATTGAAAATCGCTTGGGAGGATTGCATGACGGTGGTTCAAGACAGGAAATCGCTTAAGACAGACGGTCACCCCATTAGGTTCAACTGTATTAGACACAGAAGAGGGAAAGGTATCACATTTTCTTGCACAAGTTGCAACTTTTTAGACAGATTTGAGTCACATGGGTGTGAAATCTTAATCTTTTTGTTATCTCTAGAACTAGTATTTTGTAGAAAAATGTTTTTAATATTTTCCTAATTTCTGATCCAAACATGGATTGTGAGTGCTCATTAGGGTTCTAACACACTCTGTTTTTGAGCAAACATTTCTTTATTTGGTTTTGTTCTGGAGTTTGTAAGGACCAGGTCAACACTATTTAGGTCACATTGAGCCAATCAGTTTACCTTACAACACTACCTGGACAGGCTTATACATAAGCTGAGCACATTTTTTCCACAGAAACTGATAAAACTGTCGTATTATGTTATGCCCCCGGCGTCTGTCTGTCCATCCGTCTGTCCGTGTGTCCATCTGTCTATAAACTTTTCCTTTCCGGATAACTCCTACAAGTTACATCTGATCAAGCCGAAACTTCATACATAGTTAGACCATGATGTGGGGCAGCGCATATTGTTTCGTGGTTACGGTCCACCAAATATTAATAGAGTTATGCCCCTTTTCGTTTCCAGATAACTCCTCTTACTCTTTACATCCGATCAAGCTGAAACTTTTTTCATAGTTAGATCATGATGTGGGGCAGTGCATATTGTTTCGATGTTACAGTCCACCAAATATTAATAGAGTTATGCCCCTTTGAATTTTTTGTAAACTTTTCGTTTCCGGATAACTCCTCCTACGAGTACATTTTAGATCCGATGATGTTGAAACTTCACAAACAGTAAGACCCTGATATGGAACAGTGCTTATTATTTTGAGGTTACCAGAGTTATACCCCCTTCACATATTTTTCTAAACATTCCATTTGCAGATAATTCCTTACATGAAGCTGAAATTTTACATATAGTAAGACCATGATGTGGAACAGTGCATATTATTTTGAGGTTACAGTTAGCCAAATATTACCAGAGTTATTCCCCTTTCACATATTTTATAAACATATTTTGTTTCCGGATAATGCCTCCCACATTTTACATCTGATGAAGCTGAAACTTTACGTATAGTTAGACTATGGTGTGAAGCAACGCATATTATTTCAAGGTTACAGTCCACCAATAATTGCCAGAGTTATGCCTATATTATTTTGAGATTATGGTCCACCAAATATTACCGACCATGAAAACTTGTTGGAGACAGGTACTTTGAGCCATTGAGGGTTATTAATAGTGCCAGGTAAGAATATATGGAGCACATATTGTTCCTTGGTTACATTCCACAAATCCATACTTGTACAACAGTCAGTATATATGTGCTCCATCTTACTAATTGCCACGGGCGTATAATTCCCCGCTTGTGGAGCTCTTGTTAAAACAGTATAGATCCATATCAGCTGGCCAGGATCTATACTGTTTTCCATTCTGCATTTGAATCCATGGTGAAAATTGAAATGCAAATAGCTGAAAATCCTGAGGGAGTGTGGCATGTGAAGTAGTCACCATTTATGTCTTGCTTTCAATTGCAGAACGCTGTGATCAAGGAGAGGTGGTGTCATGTAATTGCCCCGGAGATGACCTTGAATCTTGTACAGCCTGTGGCACTCCCAGTGACTGTGTGGAATGTGGCTATAACACATATCAGTCTGTGGCCAGCCCTTCGTCTAGTGTTATCTGCCAGCCTTGTCCAGCAGAGAGGGGAACAAGAAATAAGGGAGCTACAAGTATTAGTCAGTGTGAAGGTAAGGGGCCAGAGCCATTCTTGCTTTTGGAAAAAAAATAGTGACTTATTTGTTTTACTTTGATTTTAGTACTATAAAGTGCCATGAATGGTCTGATGTACTCGTATGCAAAAAAAATATATATGCCCTTCCCTCAGTCAGCATAGTGATACATAAGCTAACTAAAAGAAAAACTGGATGGGCCGCATTTTGAAAGTGCTTCCTATAGCTCTAAATAAAAATAGAAGTAAGTAAGTAAAGACTTTATTTAAAGAGGGTGACACATTTAGCACATACGAGTACAAGATACAAGTACTGTAGAAGAAACAAAGTGATCAACAAAATGATTCGGGGACAAAACAACTAAAAATGTCAGATTACAGATAGCAAAATATTCTTTTTGGTTACCATTGCAATAACGTACCCCTGTTATCCACTGTGTTCTTTCATTTCTATAAAATGTCATTTTTCTGATGAAAAAATATATTTAATTCACGATTTTTGTACAAAAAAGGCAATATTCCACCATAAGTAAATGCGGCCTTGTTAAGGATGTCGTACATGTAATGTTATTGATTTGCATATTTAATCCACTAGAGTCTAGACTACTGAATTTATTACATGAAGTTGTTACATTTCCAGATGCGGTGTCATATTATAAATAGAGAAAAATGGGGTTTATTGGGGTATATATTTTTTTATTATTTCTGCACCAAGATATAGGTTGTGGGTGCTGTTTAGAACTGCCTCAATGAGGTTATTCTAACAAGCACCCACAATCTATGTTTGCAGTATAAACAAGAAAAATATTATTGATTTTGATCCGAAAAGTCATTTTGGAGATGTAAAAAAAATGCACAATGTCGCACAGGTGTGTCATTATAAGGTTTTTTTTCCTTAGCTTATTGTCCTGCTGGAAGTCACTTTGTGTCTGCTGGTGACTGTGGCCTCTGTGCAAGAGGGTTCTACAAAGATGATAGTGAAGAGGAACAGTTTGGTCAGTGTAAACCCTGCAACAATGGAGCAACAACAGAGGGCACTGGTGCCACATCAATAACTGCTTGTAATATACGTAAGTCTCTAAACTATTCTGTTATTGTTATTACTAGTGCACCTACTAAATGATTATAATGCTCATGAATTATCCCTTCTCTTGCTGAATATTCAGTTTAGCCACACCCATTTCTGACTTTGAACCAGTCAGATTACTTGATGTAATTTGTTCCTACAAATTCATAAATTGAATGTCAAACAGAGTAGATCCTGATCAGATGGCTTCTTCAGAAGCCATCTGATCGGGATCTACACTGTTTGCAAAGAAAAGGGTTTTCTTTAACAGCAGGATAAGAGTTAAGGAAACATTAATACACTTGACAAACAGTACAATTCCTATATTAAGACCACCTCTGGGATTGTTCAAAAGTGGTCTTTAAGACCACTTTTGAACTGTCCCAAAGGTGGTCTCTTACTAGAGGACACTGGGTGTAGATGATAATATGGAGGAGCAGTTTGGTCCGCGTAATCCCTGCAACAATGGAGCTACTACAGCAGGCACTGGTTCCAAGTCAATAAATGATTGTGCTGTACATAAATCTCTTAACCCTTATCTTGCTGTTCATGACAACCCCTATCTTTGCAAACAGTGTAGATCCAGATCAGATGGCTTTTGAAGAAGCCATCTGATCAGGATCTACACTGTTTGGGATTCAGTTTATGAATTTGTAGCTATAAACTACGTCAAGTATTTTGATTGGTTGATAGACAGAAATGGGTGTAGCTTAAATGAATATTCAGCAAGATAAGTAGCCCCCGCCCATCGGGGCTTGAAGAAATCGATGGGCTGCATGATGCTTCCACGCAGAGCTGAAACCGACCTGCACACGAGTACTGGTAAACCGCTTGGAGGCTCTAAGCCTCTCCAGGCAATGAGATGTGAGTTGGCCCGACCAGTCTTATATACCCTATTGGTTTATTTGGGTGGCAGGTCTTGAGATGTTATTTCATCTCAATGTCGGGTAAAAGTCCCACAAAATTGGAAGCAACGTCTCCAAAATGACCTTTACAGTGTTGACGGGGACGTTAAACTTCAAGTCAAACAAACAAATCAGCAAGATAAGAGTTAACTTAGTTCTATTATTGCCAGTAAACCTACCAAAATTTAATGAAACTTACATTAAAGAATTAAGGGAAATGTATACATTGACTTGGAATATCTTCCACCATGTTTGGACAATTGTCTTATTTGTTTGAATTGAGGTTTAACATCCCCCGTAAAGACTATTTAGGTAATTTTGGAGATGTTGCTTACAGTTTTGTGGGACTTGTACCGACACTGAGATGAAATTACATTGAAAGCCCTACCACCCACCCGCAGGGATGGTCAGACTCCCACCACTTTGCCTGGGCAATCTTAGACCTTCTAACCAGTTTACCAGTACTTGTGCAGTCAGTTTTAGCTCTGCATGGAACCACCACCATGCAGCGCAATCTGTCGGTTGTCCCACAGTTACTAATTAATTAGAATTTTATTGCTATTGTCCAAGTGACCATCAGTGACCAGTAATGTTAAAAAATGAAGGAAAAAAAAGCAAGGAGACTGTTCTTGTTGCTGTGATGTCAGAGTGCTGGGAAAAGATTATCTTTTTAGGGAATGGATACACCTGGCAGATTTTTCTGCCATTTTTCAAAGGGACTTCCTGTTTGCTTTTCTGTAAACTCTGTCACATGGAAAAAGGGGTTTACTTTTAAAGGAAAAAATTTTCTCCTCAGGAACAAATTCTTTCCTTTAAGAGTCGACCCTTATTGACATAGGAGACAAAAATACTTTTGCAGGAGTTGCCTCCCCAGAAGATGTATCCAACCCCCTTAAAAACTGGCCTAGACTCATGTGCTGTATTAGCCAAACAGTGTTGTTTTTTTTTGTTTGTTATGAAGTTCAACAGCTCAGTAAATACTATTTAGGTCATATTGAGCCAGTCCTCACTTTTATCTGGGCAGGCTTTTACATAAGCTGTTTACATAAGCTGGTAACCAGTGCAGTGCACATACTTTCACCCAAAACTGACGACTGCCCTTCTTGAATAAGCGGAAGGGAGAGAATGGCTATAGAAAAGATTTCATGATCAATCTTCATGAGAGAATGCAGGTATTGAATCCGTGTGCTCCTGATCACCAGTCAAATGCGCATTAGACAAATAGTGTAGACCCAGATCAGATGAAAGGGTCTCCACTGTTTGTTTGAATTGAAGGGGATAAATGAAAAAGGCTTAAATCCCTGTGCAGGACCATGTTTTCCAGCCTACTCTGAGTATTGACCCACTAGGGGGACAGCATTTAAAAGACCGTAAAAATCCTAAGAATTTTGGGCTGCATTTCTCCTAAAATTTTGACAAATTTATTTCACAATCCAGCAAGGTGCAGGCGGACTGGCAAACAGTGTAGATATGTTCTTAAAAAGGGTTATCCTTTGGAAGCAAGGAATACACCACAGAAGTGAAAAATATGGAGTGTACATGTTTTCTGGGCCAGACTAGCTAGTTTCGGCCAATTAGGCCTCATCAGTGACCCTCAGATATTTTCAAAATTCCACAATGGAATCAATGATCCCAAAGGACAAGAAAATATAATCTACACTATGATGTAGGGCAGGGAGACGTTTTACCGCCGCCACACATTCCCACACACCAGCAGAGTGAAGTTATATATGTTCTTAAAAAGGGTTATCCTTTAGAAGCAAGGAATACACCACAGAAGTGAAAAATATGGAGTGTACATGTTTTCTGGGCCAGACTAGCTAGTTTCGGCCAATTAGGCCTCATCAGTGACCCTCAGATATTTTCAAAATTCCACAATGGAATCAATGATCCCAAAGGACAAGAAAATATAATCTACACTATGATGTATGGCAGGGAGACGTTTTACCGCCGCCACACATTCCCACACACCAGCTGTAGTGAAGTTAAATATGTTCTTAAAAAGGGTTATCCTTTGGAAGCAAGGAATACACCACAGAAGTGAAAAATATGGAGTGTACATGTTTTCTGGGCCAGACTAACTAGTTTCGGCCAATTAGGCCTCATCAATTAGACCCTGATTGAGCAAATGTTTTGGGATGTATCATTGAGACATTCTTCATAGTTGTTTACATTTTGGTGACCTTTACTCTGTTTCCAAGCTCAGCACTGGACAAGATAAGATTTTCTGGTTGGGAAAGCATCTGTGACCAGAATTTTAAATCTTATTTTATACTCAATCCTTTTGAGCATGTAAATCATCCTGCTCATAAATTTTTAAATTTTGTGATTTTAAAATTTAGCATATAATTCATCCTGCTCATAAATTTTTAAATTTTGCCACTTTAAAATTTAGCAGGACAAGCCACATTCTCTGTTGATCTTGGTCTGTTTACTTAGGCCCATACATCTGTCCCAATACTGATGATCATTACTATAATGTTATTAATCAGTAATTTCAAATTGGCCCAGTTGCAGGTCCAAGTTCTGCTGTATTGGCCCGAGGCCGAAGGCCGAGGTCAATACAGCAGATCCAGGACCTGTAACTTGGCCAATACTGAATTACTTGATTAATGACAATTTTATTAATTGGCATCATTAAAAACATGATCATTAATTTTTTACCTCAGTGTTAATACTGATGACCTCCCAACAATACAGGATAGTCAATAAATAATGTACAGAAATCATGTATGTGTATGTTAATTTCAGCCATATGTAGTCCAGGTGAGGAACTTCAGTTGATCCTTGGTAACTATGAGTGCATACAATGTGATGTTGATTACTACCAGCCAGTTGATATACCGACACTGGATCACAGGTGTATGGAATGTGCCGACGGGTTTGGAACAAGGAGCAAGGGATCAAGTGAATGTGAAGGTATAAGTTTGTCACTTTAACCCTTTTTTGTACCAAATAGAATATTCCTCCTTATATATAGCAGGAGCCCATTTCAAAATTTAGGGGTGTCAGTTTGTGTTTTCTTCAAAATTTATTTGGAAAATGGCTGAACTTTTTGCAAGCAGTGGAGGCCCTGATCAGAAGCCGCTTTCTGCCGTGTCAGATCTGGGCTTGCACTGTTTGCCAGGGTACCCGTTTTGGGGTTTCTGGTACTAAATGGGTTAATAACTGTAAGGGCCCTGTCACACTCAAAGACCACCAAGACCGCACCATGTTCTTAAAACTTGTCAATCCCAGAGAGATTGGGCTGAAATGATTATGCAGGAAAGAACATGTATAGCTTTAAAGTTTGCTTCATGTCTTTACTGCCCCTCTGCCAGGTAGTCACTGCCAGGTAGCCACTGCATCTAACACGTCCCAACAAAGTTTTGGTGTGTGCTTGATCAAGCACGCACCATATTCTTTGCATTTTTACTATGATCTTTCTGAGGCTTTTCATATTGCAAAACATGCATACTGTGCATTTTCTATGTTCTGTTTGCGCCCATCGTGATCTTATACACTCCAACCTGTGCACTCTGCGTTATCATTTTCTACTAGTTTATTCTTGAGTGAACAACCGTCATGCAGATATGCCTGCAAAAGGTCATGGACCAGAAAATGGTGAGCATCACGACTTTGGGCCAGTTGTTCAAAACTAACGACATCATTAGCTATCATATTGTTAAAACCTTGATCATTCAATATGACACATATGCTAATATTTTTGCTGAAAAAAATGAGAGCAGCTTTTGCAAATGCAAAAGCTGCTCTCATTTTTTTCAGCAAAAATAACATTATATTAGAAATATTGTACTTGCTAGAATGGTTAACAATTAGACAACTAATGAGCTCGTTAAGTTAACAACACTTGGAACAACTGGCCTCAGGCCTTAATGTTGATGCTGGTGGTGCCATTATAGCAGAGCCACCAAGAGCACAAGTGTCTCCATGCAGCCCAGCTTGAAATAACTGAAACCCGTTAGAGAGACAAGGAGATGATTCATGTAAACAGTGCCAAGGCACACCCAATAAGATTTTGAAGTTCTTCCATTCCTTTTACATTTTACCCTCCTCAACAAGCCATTTTATCCTCCTCAACAAGCCATTTTATCCTCCTCAACAAGCCATTTTATCCTCCTTTAGCCAGCACATCAAGCTAGTTTTGGTTGTATCTAAAAAAAACACAGTGCTGAAGAAAGTTCTGATTCTGTGTGTCCATGATAAAAGTTGAAACACCAGTGAAATGTGAGAAATTCCTTGAAGTATTTATCCTAAGTAGCTGGACATGACATGGATGCTGAGAACTTGCTGCAAAAATACATCAGACGTGTTAACCCATTTCAGACTGGAAACCCCTAAACGGGTACCGTGGCAAACAGAACGCGGCATCTGATCAGGGCCTACACTGTTTGCAAAAAGTTAAGCCATTTTCCAAATAGATTTTGAAGGAAAAAACTCCTGACACCCCTAAATTTTGAAATGGACTCCTGCTATGTATAAGGAGGAAGATTCCATTTGGTACAAAAAGGGTAAGCACTGAAAAAATGTGCATCAAACATAATGTTGTCTTAAACAGCTTGGTATGAGCCTACCTTTGTCTTTGTAGAAACCTGGCATCACATGGACAAATAAAAATCAAAAATGAGTTCCTTTAAGAGCAATGAAATAAGTCTGTGAAATACCCCCTATACCCCACTTTATATAGAGAAAACTGGGGTTTACTGGGGTAAACATTATTTTCTTTATGTCTGCTCCAAGACATAGGTTGTGGGTACTTGTTAGAACCGCCTGAGGCGGTTCCAACGAGCACCCAAAACTTATGTTAGGAGCAGAAATGAGGAAAAATATCAATAGGTTGTGGGTACTTGTTAGAACCGCCTTAATGAGCCGGTTCCAACGAGCATTCAAAACTTATGTTTGGAGCAGAAATAAGGAAAATATCACAAATTTTCAATAGAAAAAATACCTTTTTTAAGATTTGAAAAATGCACCATATCACAAGGATGTGTTATCGTAATGGAATGGTCGTTGTGGGTATGCAATTGGGGTATTTTGAACTCGGAAGGAATGCCATAAGAATGTAGTGTATTTTTCCAATCCATTCAAAGTTTCTACTGGGCCAATGAAGACAATGTGAGGGTCATACCCCATTTGTACAATGTCAGAGCCATTATTATAGCCCCGCTTTGAAAAAGTGGGGGCTATATTGGATTTGGCTTGTCCGGAATTCCGTCTGTCTGTCTGTCTGTAATCTTGTCCGGAATTCCGTCTGTAATATTTGATAGTGGGTACCTTGTTACCGCAACTCCTCTTACAGTTCTAGGTCAATCCTTTTGAAACTTTACAGGTGTTTTCATATAGGTCTGAAGATGTGCATATTCTTTTTTCATTATCCTTAAATATTTTTTTTCACTTATTTCACCTTTTTTAACTTAGACAATTTTTGAGATCTACTAATGTTAAAATGTATAGGGAGTAGCTACCTTGTTACCGCAACTCCTCTTACAGTTCTAAGTCAATCCTTTTGAAACTTTACAGGTGTTTTCATATAGGTCTGAAGATGTGCATATTCTTTTTTCATTATCCTTAAATAATTTTTTTCACTTATTTCACCTTTTTTAACTTAGACAATTTTTGAGATCTACTAATGTTAAAATGTATAGGGAGTAGCTACCTTGTTACCACAACTCCCCTTACAGTTCTAGGTCAATCCTTTTGAAACTTTACAGGTGTTTTCATATAGGTCTGAAGATGTGCATATTCTTTTTTCATTATCCTTAAATAATTTTTTTCACTTATTTCACCTTTTTTAACTTAGACAATTTTTGAGATCTACTAATGTTAAAATGTATAGGGAGTAGCTACCTTGTTACCGCAACTCCTCTTACAGTTCTGGGTCAATCCTTTTGAAACTTTATAGGTGTTTTCATATAGGTCTGAAGATGTGCATATTCTTTTTTCATTATCCTTAAATAATTTTTTTCACTTATTTCACCTTTTTTAACTTAGACAATTTTTGAGATCTACTAATGTTAAAATGTATAGGGAGTAGCTACCTTGTGATCGCAACTCCACTTACAGTTCTAGGTCAATCCTTTTGAAACTTAACAGGTGTTTTCATATAGGTCTGAAGATGTGCATATGCTTTTTTCATTATCCAAAACTTATTTTTTAACTTAGACAAGGCGTAGGTACCTTGTTAGGGATTTAACCCTCTCACAAGTCTTTACCTTTAATTCATGAGTCTTTCTCCTCTGACAGGGCTATAGCGGGGCTATAGTCAGATCCTCTGACAGTTCTAGTTCTGACATCTTGAGTCCTTACTGTGTCCTTATTTGACCATGTTCTCCCTATCTTTTTCTTTAACATATTCAAAATGCATCCACGTCAGCCGAGACCATAAACATTACGAAAACAAGCCCATAAAAATACACTGTAAATTTTACCGCTGTAAAAATGAAAAATTTAAGATGAAAAATTGTGATATTTTTCTTCTTTCTGCTCAAAATATAGATTGTGGGTACACGTTAGTACCGCCTCATTGAGGTGGTTCTAACGGGTACTCACAATCTATGTTTAGAGCAGAAATAAGAAAAATAAAATTTACCCATGTAAAGCCCAGTTTTACTACATGAAAGTAGGGTTCAAGGGGGTCAAAACTATATAGGTGTGTTTTTGCGTGATGGATCACATCACACCCTTATTGGGTTCTACTGCATTCCTTCCATGTTGTTCAAGTTCATACTGCATTAGACAGGTTTTACATTGACATTGTGTGAACTTGATCTATTGTGACAGGGGGTAACCTAACCAGTTGGTTATTAGAGCCAAACTTTATCTGGTCATAGCAAACTTCCTGCCTTTAGCTTTCCTACAATTAATACCCATTCATTACAGAGTAGGCAGAAGGCATTTTCAGTTACTACCCTGAGCTTAGGCTCAGACCTGTAACGTTCGGCTCTGAAAATAAACTCTATATTCATTCCCATTACGAAAAGACATCTATTGAAGTATATTGGTAAAATTTTACCACCAAAACATGATTTTTTTCCGATAAAAATTCTGATATTTTTCATATTTCTGCTCATAACATTAATCATGCATACTCGTTTGGTCTTACATAGGCTTATGTACGGAATATCTTTAAAAAAATCTTCTTCTCTGAAACTGCAAGGCCCAGGCTTATATACGGAATATCTTTAAAAAAAATCTTCTTTTCTGAAACCGTAAGGCCCAGGTCTTCGATATTTTGTGTGTAGCTTCATCTAGTGGACCTTTGCCAAGATTGTTCAAATCATAGCCTTTGTTGATATTTGGTATGAACCTTCACCTTTTTAGACCTCCCTCAACATTACGCACATTATAGTCCTGAGGCCAATAATGGCCCTCCCTGGGGCCTATTGTTACTATGTGTCAGGTGAGCGATCAAGGGCCATCATGGCCCTCTTGTTTACCTTGTCATCACTATAGTCCCTCCAGTTTTGATTGGATCTTCTTGAAACTTACAAACAAGTAAGGGATAAAAGCTCGGTTGAGTTCGAATACTAGCAATGTTGATGGATTACTCATGGAGGTATGTCCACTACTTCGCTGAAAAAGCCTAAAACTTATTCAGATTGTTTCACAATCCATCAAGAAGGTTCTAAGGTCATTCTTTGCCTTCTGCTGGTTCAAGAAGGACAGTTTCCAGTTCCTGGCAAAAGAATGTGCACTGCATTAGTTAACTGCTAATGTATAAGCCTGGCCAAGAACAATGTGGTCAAGTAAACTGACGAGATTGACATTACATGAGCCCCGCCAAGCGAATTTGTGTCTTCGAGCATTCCGTCATGACAAATTTTAACTGCGCATGCCCAGCCATTCAGAGGGGCAAGGGATATGGCTTTCTGTCTGAAGGTTCCTCTTGATTCACTGCTTGTATGAGCGAGCAGGGAAGGTTCTGGCGAGACTGCGCGGATGCGCAGGCTCGCCTGAACCTTCGCTGTTCGCATAGGCGATAAGTTCCAAAATCGCTAGACGGGGCCCACTTTAATAGTGTTTACTGAACCATAAAACTGCAAACAAACATTACAAAATCATGCTTTAACCCTTTTTTGTGCCAAATGAAATCTTCCTCCTTATATATATAGAGCACGAGTCCATTTCAAAATTTAGGGGTGTCAGGTTGTGTTAAGCAAAACAATTTGAGGCTGGGCCTGCACTGTTTGCCAGGATACCTGTTTTGGAGTTTCTGGTACAAAATGGGTTAATGAACAGTGTTATACAAAAAGGTGTATACATTATAATCATTTGATTGCCTTTTTTGCCCTTGCTTATAATGTTATTTATCATCAGGGTTCTGCAGCGCTGGCTCAGAGAACTGGCCAGACTGTAATGTCTGTCTGAGAGGATATTACAAAGATGAGGGGCAGACCTTGAATGGGAGATTTGCTGAGTGTACACAGTGCCCAGTAGGAGGTGATGGGTTGCCAAGGACAACAGACAGGAATGGTAGTGTCAGCATAGATGAATGTGTAATACGTAAGTGGATTTTTTCAGAACAAAATCGTCATAGCACCAGATAAGGAGGAATGACGGGGATTCATTCTGAAAACACACCTATACAAATACATTCCAAACTTTACCACCGAAAAAAGGAAAAGTTTAAGATGAAAAATTGTGATATTTTTCTTATTTCTTGGCAAAATATAGATTGTGTGTACTCTTTAGAACCGCCTCGATGAGGCGGTTCTAACGAGTACCCACAATCTATATTTTAGAGCAGACATAAGATAAATAAGTTTTACCCCTATAAACTTTTATATAGTAAAACTTGGGTTCAAGGGGGTCAAAATTATATAGGCGTGTTCACGTGATGGTTATAGGATAGTTTTTCTTATTTTATGTTAGTGGCCTATGTTGTGGGTACTTTTGACTTAATGAGGCAATTCTAACAAGTACCCACAATATTTGTTTTAAAGGAGGAATGGAATAAATAATCCCCAATTAATCTTCAGTTCTCCACTGTCTTTGGAGCTATAGTCACAAAAAGAAGATATATCTGGCTTGAGATGTTAAATGTTTGGTGTTAATGGTATACAGGAATACAAGCTTACATTAACATTGACCAAGGCCCTGACAAATGTTAAACAGTGAAAACCTGTTGTTTGAATGTTATTATTACGCATTTTAAAATATTTTCAAGGTGCGGTGTAAACCTTATCCTGGCATTACAAAAACACGCCTATACAAATACATTGTAAATTTCACCGCCAAAAAAAAACAATAATTTTAAGATGAAAAATTGTGGTATTTTTAGCTCACCTGAGCCTTTAGGCTCATAGGTGAGCTTATAGTATAGCCATGGTCCGTCGTCCGTCCGTCCGTCCGTCCGCACCAACGAAACGACATTTAGGGGGCAAAAAATTTGGACATTTTGACACTTAAGTATATATTCGTAGGTCCAAATGGGGTTTATTCCGTTATTTGGGTACTTAAGTGGCAAAAATTCGCTCTTAGGTGGCTTGCCGCTTAAGAGAATTTGCCGCTTAAGTAGTCAATATGCCGACGCCTAGCCACTTAAGTATCCGTTCGGGAGAACATGCGTCCGTCCGTCCACCATTTTCAAAGATCTTCTTCTCCTATACTGCAGGGCCAATCAAAGCCAAATTTCATATGGAGCCTCAGTGGGATGGGGGAACGAAAGTTTGTTTGCGGGGGTCTGGATCACATGACCAAGATGGCCGCCATGCCCATATATGGTAAAAAGCCTTCAAAAATCTTCTTCTCCAGAACCATAAGGCCAGTGGCCTTGAAACTTGGCATGTAGCATATGGTACTCGGGCCCATCATGGTTTGTACAAATGGTGACCCCGGGTTGACCTTGACCTATTTTACAGCAATGTCAAATTTGTCGACTTAGGCTTTTGCATGGGGCAAAGTGAAAATAATGGATTTATAGGAAACCATTGAAGACAGTGTCACAAAAATTTGTAGATCAGGTAAAGTAACTGAATACATGAATGTATATGGATCAGAAAGGTCAAGGTCATTCATTGGCCTTGTTCGCGGGTCTGGATCACATGACCAAGATGGCCGCCATGCCCATATATGGTAAAAAGCCTTCAAAAATCTTCTTCTCCAGAACCATAAGGCCAGTGGCCTTGAAACTTGGCATGTAGCATATGGTACTTGGGCCCATCATGGTTTGTACAAATGCTGAACCTGGGTTGACCTTGACCTATTTTACAGCAATGTCAAATTTTCAGACTTAGGCTTTTGCATGGGGCAAAGTGAAAATAATGGATTTATAGGAAACCATTGAAGGCAGTGTCAACAAAATTTGTAGATCAGGTAAAGTAATTGAATACATGAAGATCTATGGGTCAGAAAGGTCAAGGTCATTCATTGGCCTTAGACCAAGGTCATTCAGGATCCATATTTCAAACATTTTTTTCTCCAAAACTGCTGAGCCAATTTAAGTAAAATTTAATATGGAGCCTTTGTGAGTTGAACAAATGAAAAAATGCCAATACGGTGTAGATCACATGACCAAAATGGCCGTCACGCCCATATATGGTAAAAAGCCTTCAAAAATCTTCTTCTCCAGAACCGTAAGGCCAATGGCATTGAAACTTGGCATGTAGCATATGGTACTCAGGCCCATCATAGTTTGTACAAATGGTGACCCTGAGTTGACCTTGACCTATTTTACAGCAATGTCAAATTTGCCGACTTAGGCTTTTGCATGGGAAAAAGTGAAAATAATGGATTTTTAGGAAACCATTGAAGACACTGTCACCAAAATTAGTAGATAAGGTAAAGTAGCTGAATACATGAAGATCTATGTGTAAGAAAGGTCAAGGTCATTAATTGACCTTAGACCAAGGTCACGCAGGTTCCATATTTCAAACATTTTTTCTCAGAAACTACTGAGCCAATAGACCTATACCCCTATGACGTCATAAATGTAAACAAAGTTGCATTGTGGGATCGATTGGGGGAAATATAGCGTGTTTTGAGGATTGCAGATGGATCAACTATCTGTAGCTCATTTGTGGGTTTCCTCACAGCTAGGGATTATGCATCTTTGTATTTCTTCCCTTTGTAATTTGGCCGTAATTCCACTTCCAGGTGTAATATTGTTTAAATACTGATAAGATTAATAGGCGCCCTTTTGTTTAGAGTATTAAACGGCCTGTCCACAATCACAGATATGTGCATTTATATCATAATACACTTTACGATAACACACTCTTACGACATTGTGCATTTTTTTTCACATCTCCAAAATGGCTACTTTTCTGATGAAAACCTATAATATTTTTCTTATTTATACTGCAACCATATATTCTGGTTACTTGTTAGAACCGCCACGTTGAGGCAGTTCTAACGAGTACCCACAACCTGTGTTTTGGAGCAGAAATAAGAAAATAATGTATAACCCGGTATATGTAAACCCTAGTTTTCTCTCTATAATTTAGGGTTTAAGGGGATGTTCATTTCACGGACTTGTTCACGTGATCATAACATTTCAGTATGATGTGCTAATAATGCCGTTTCTCAACTTCAGTAAACAGTAACTGTTTGTTTTGGGGTTTAACGACCCAGTCAACACTATTTTAGGTCATTTTTGAGCCGGTCAGTTTACCTATCCACACTTTTCCTGGGCAGGCTTATACGTAAGCGGTTAACCAGCACAGTGTGCATTCTATCTCCAGAAACTGACAACTGCCCTTCTTGAATCAGCGGAAGGGAGAGAATGACCGTAGAAAAGATTTCATGATCAATCTCCACAAAAGAATGTTGCCGACCCCGAAGGGAAACGAACCCGCGTCCTCCTGATCACCAGTCAGACGCGCATCCGACTGAGCCACTGAGGCCGGCTATAAAAAGTAACTGACACACGGAAAAGTTTTCGGGGCCGAAGCCCCTTCTTCAGCTCATGTAAAGTTGGAACAGTAGGTTATATGGCTTACGTCGTGTCAACGTAAGATGTTTACACAGTTTTCTCGTTTATAGCATGCATTTGTCGATGGAAGGGTGATTCAGGAACTGCTTCTCTGGAGCTTAAATGGGCTTCTATTTTTACAGCCAGAGCGGGGTTTGGCCCATGACATGCTGTATGGTAATATAACCGGGTTTACTCACACATACTTTGGGCCAGTAGAGCACATTGCGGTTAGTAGAGACTTATCTCTTGGATTTGTTTTCAATCATACATGAACAACACCGTATGTCTTCTTAATGGTTGTGTTACGTCTTCCAGAATCGCTTGAAAATAATATTATATGGATAGGAATTAATTCTATCCATAAAATATCATTATTTTCAAACCATGAAATGCAAAAATTAAGAAAACATCCAAGAGATCAGATTTGGACTATCCGCTCTACTAACCGCAAGAAAGCTCTACTGACCCCTATTGTCTATGGGTTTACCCGGAGTGTGCCTAGCTGGGGATCTGGACCCGTACAGTTTTATTTTTAAGCCCTTGAGGGTTTTGGACCCACACTGGTCCCACAGTATGATGTAGGGCTGTATTACCAAGTTTTCCCGGAGTGTGCCTAGCTGGGGGGGGGGGGGGGGAGGGGGGGGGTCTGAACCCAGAACAACGCTTTATGCGTATTTAGTCTATTCCAGGGGCCTGAACCCAGATTATATTTTAGGCACTGCAATTTTACTGGGGTTTACCTGGAGACACACAAAACGTTCGCCCCCCTCTGACACTATTTTTTTTTTTATTATTTGAAGCGCCGTGGTCGGTACCGAGCTAAAGGGCTTCAAACGTTAGTTTTGAAAACACAAAATCACACCATAGGAGTAAACGCTTGTGTATTGCCCAAAGTTTATCAAATAATCATAAAATAGTAATATAATAAGTCGTGTTCGCTGTGAATCCCCTACATCTCGACCATCGTACCAAATCTCTTGGTTCTTGACGGTAAAATAGCGCCTTCAACGCCTTTTTCACTACCGTAAGTTCAACATTTTTTCCGATTTTCCCCCAAACAATCCCGAAATGCACCGCTATAAACAATGCGTGACGTCATAGAGTTTGAAGACTATTGAAGTTAAATTCAATATGGAGCCTTTGGGAGTTGAACAAATGAAAAGCTGCCAATATGGTCTAGATCACATGACCAAGATGGCCACCACGCCCATATATGGTAAAAACACTTCGAAATGCTTCTTCTCAAGAACCTTAAGGCCAATGGCCTTGAAACTTGGCATGTAACATATGGTACTCGGGCCTATCATAATTTGTTCAAATGGTGACCCTGGGTTGAACTTGACCTATTTTACAGTAATGTCAAATATGCTGACTTAGGCTTTTGCATAGGAAAAAGTGAAAATAATGGATTTTTAGCTCACCTGAGCCTTTAGGCTCATAGGTGAGCTTATAGTATAGCCATGGTCCGTCGTCCATCCGTCCGTCACCATTTTCAAAGATCTTCTTCTCCTATACTGCAGGGCCAATCAAAGCCAAATTTCATATGGAGCCTCAGTGGGATGGGGGAACGAAAGTTTGTTCGCGGGGTCTGGATCACATGACCAAGATGGCCGCCATGCCCATATATGGTAAAAAGCCTTCAAAAATCTTCTTCTCCAGAACCATAAGGCCAGTGGCCTTGAAACTTGACATGTAGCATATGGTACTCAGGCCCATCATGGTTTGTACAAATGGTGACCCTGGGTTGACCTTGACCTATTTTACAGCAATGTCAAATTTGCCGACTTAGGCTTTTGCATGGGGCAAAGTGAAAATTATGGATTTATAGGAAACCATTAAGACAGTGTCACCAAAATTTGTAGATCAGGTAAAGTAACTGAATACATGAAGATCTATGGGTGATAAAGGTCAAGGTCATTCATTGGCCTTAGACCCAAGATGGCCGCCATGCCCATATATGGTAAAAAACCTTCAAAAATCTTCTTCTCCAGAACAATAAGGCCATTGGCCTTGAAACTTGGCATGTAGCATATGGTACTCGGGCCCATCATGGTTTGTACAACTGGTGACCCTGGGTTGACCTTGACCTATTTGACAGCAATGTCAAATTTGCCGACTTAGGCTTTTGCATGGGGCAAAGTGAAAATAATGGATTTATAGGAAACCATTGAAGACAGTGTCACCAAAATTGGTAGATCAGGTAAAGTAACTGAATACATGAAGATCTGTGGGTGAGAAAGGTCAAGGTCATTCATTAGCCTTAGACCCAAGATGGCCGCCATGCCCATATATGGTAAAAAACCTTCAAAAATCTTCTTCTCTAGAACCATAATGCCAGTGGCCTTGAAACTTGGCATGTAGCATATGGTACTCGGGCCCATCATGGTTTGTACAACTGGTGACCCTGGGTTGACCTTGACCTATTTTACAGCAATGTCAAATTTGCCCACTTAGGCTTTTGCATGGGGCAAAGTGAAAATAATGGATTTATAGGAAACCATTGAAGACAGTGTCACCAAAATTTGTAGATCAGGTAAAGTAACTGAATACATGAAGATCTATGGGTGAGAAAGGTCAAGGTCATTTATTGGCCTTAGACCAAGGTCATTCAGGATCCATATTTCAGATATTTTTTTCTCCAAAACTGCTGAGCCAATTTAATTGAAATTTAATATGGAGCCTTTGTGAGTTGAACAAATGAAAAAATGCCAATACGGTCTAGATCACCTGACCAAGATGAAAAGTTGCCAATATGGTCTAGGTCACATGACCAAGATAGCCACCACGACTATATATTTATATATTTTTCTTATAACTATTTGATTTTGTGCAGAGTTTAATAAAAATAAATAAATAAAGGCTGTTTATAGTTTTAAGCGTCGGTTGTTATTGTTTTTGTTTTTTTTATTTTCTACTTGAAAATAGACAAAAAGGGGACCAGTCTGAAGCATAGGCACCGAGGTTATAAAACTTTTTTCAAGCTCAACTCACTTCAGCATGAAATTTACCCTGTTCATAAGTTTTAAAATGCCAACAAATATTGAGATGGCATTTTAAAATTTATGAGCAGGGTAAATGACATTTTCTGCTGATCTAAGTAGGAAAATTGTCACCAGACAGGTGAGCGGTTCAGGACCACTGGTCCTCTGGTTCTTAGTTCTGCTCAAAATATAAATTGTGGAATTACGTTAGAATGGCCTCATTGGTGTGGTTCTAACGAGTACCCACAATCTATATTTTAGAGAAGAAGTAAGAAAAATAAGGTTTACCCCTGGAAATCCCAGTTTTACTTAAAATTTCTAAATCCTTGCCAGATTATCAGGCAATTTGTAAATCGTTGTCAGCTTATGAGGCAATTTGATCCATTCCAATTTTCTAAATCCTTAACAGATAACAGTGCAATTCCTAAATCCTTGCCAGAGTATAAGACAATTTGGTCACTTCCAATTCTAAGTCCTTGCCAGATTATACGGCAATTTGGACCTGTGAAGTTTCTAAATCCTTCCTTAAAATGTTCTTATGAACATCAGAAAACAATTTAACTCAAAAATAAACATATCGTTGACTAAGTCAGCATTGACAAAATGGCAAAATAAAGATGAGGCAAAACTCAATTAAAACAGTTTTCCGTATGTACTCCAGTTATGACAACATTTGCCTTTTATTATTTCAGCTGTTTGTGAGAAAGGATATTACATAACTTCTGAAATGTCATGTGACGAGTGCCCTGTGGACACTTACCAGGACATGTATACTCCCCACAGTGCCACAGAGTGTCAGCCTTGCCAGGAGTCCTCCGGTACCATGGACACCGGGTCTATCTCAGAAGAGGCTTGTCAACGTAAGAGACTTCCTATTAACTATTACTATCAAAGGAGTTCTACTCTTAAGGGGAATGGGAGCACCTGGCAGATTTTTCAAAGGGAGACAACTTTGGGGACTTCCTGTTTGCTTTTTTTATAAGCCCTGTCCCACAGAAAAAGGGTCTACTCTTAAAAGAAAGAATTTGCTCCCCTGGAGCAAATTCTTTCCTTTAAGAGTTGACCTCAATTGACATGGGAGACAAAAATACTTTTGCAGGAGTTGCCTTCCCTGAAGATGTATCCATTCCCCTTTAAGGAATGATGCAAGGGCAGAGTTATTTTTAAATGGGCTTAGTTTATCAAACACTTAAGAAGTCACAAAAATTGTCTCCTTTTCCAAAAGAAAGGGCAGAAAATATACTGCTTAAAATAATTGCAGGCACATAAAAGACAAAATAAATTAACGCCAGGCGCTGACAACAAACCTCCCCCCAAGAGGCTGTTGGCAAACAGTGCAGGTCCAGATCAGACCATGGCATCTGATCAAGACCTTCACTGTTTGCAGAAAGTCCAACCATTTTCTAAATGAATTTCTAAATTTCTAAACATCGCTGAAAACATGACTCCCCTTAATTTTGAAATTTGAAATTGAATTGACTTCTGCTGTATCTGGTGTGTGTGTGTGTGTGTGGGGGGGGGGGGGGGGTTCAAAGAGAGATACCACATTCAGTTATTCAGTTCCATTCAGTACAAATTTTTAATATGCTGAAGCAAAAATGGTCTTTTGAAACATTTGGCAGATATGTTGGCATAAAGTTACAGCAATAAAATAACTATTTTATTGTTTGTTTTCCAGTTTTCTGTCCAGCGGGCCAGGAGTTGAAGAATGGAGAATGTGCTCATTGCACTCGGGGCTTCTACAAGACAAACTCTGTTGACCCGACTGATACCAGGTTTGATAGTTGTACACAGTGTGGCCAAGGCCTGCTCACTGATGAACCAGGAAAAACATCTGCAGCTGACTGTATTATACGTAAGTACACAACCACTTTATAACACTATTGTTGGAGGGTGGGGTTCAAAGCAGAAACTACAATAAAATTCCTATATTAAGACCACTTTTGGGATTGTTCAAAAGTGGTTTTAAAGACCACTTTTGAACAGTAAGGCAAGAGGACATTAAGTGCAGGAAACTCGAAGAAAGAATAACTTTTGCATTCAAAATAAGCTTTTTAAAGCAGAAATAGTCTTAATTTCAGGTGTTCTTTAATAGCGGAACTGAAATCCGACAGCACACGAGGACTGGTAAACCGCTTAGAGGATCGAAGCCTACCCAGGCCAAGCAGTGCAAGTTGGACCGTCCATGCTTATAAACCCTATTGGTTTCATTGGGTGACAGTGAGCTTGAGGTGTCATTTCATCTCAATGTTGGGTAAAAGTCCCACAAAATTGGAAGCAACGCCTCCAAAACGACCTATACAGTGTTGACGGGGACATTAAACCTCAAATCAAACAAACAAACAAACAATAGCAGAATTTTACTGTACATGTACATGTTGGGCAATATGTTGGCTGTGAGGCCTGTGCCTCTTCCCCCTGTATTTATAGCCCCGCTTTGAAAAAGTGGGGCTATATTGGATTTGCCATGTCCTTCTGTCATTCCGTGATTCCGTTAATTTGTGTTGGCTCCATAACTTTGTATCTGCTTAACATATTTTCATGAAACTTCACACAAATGTTAAACACCATAAGACAATGTGCAGAGCGAAGGAATTATAACTGTGGATTGCCTACTTTTGGAGTTATTGCCCTTTGAACATTTTCCGTAATTCCGTAATTCCGTAATTCCGTGATTCCGTTAATTTGTGTTGGCTCCATAACTTTGTATCTGCTTAACATATTTTCATGAAACTTCACACAAATGTTAAACACCATAAGACAATGTGCAGAGCGAAGGAATTATAACTGTGGATTCTCTACTTTTGGAGTTATTGCCCTTTGAACATTGAAAAATGGCAATTTTAATTGTGTCCGCTTCATAACTCGAAAACCGTTTGAGATAATTTCATGAAACTTCACACAAATGTTAAGCACTATGAGACGATGTGCAGAGCGCAGGAACCATAACTCTGCATTGCTTATTTTTGGAGTTATTGCCCTTTGAACATTGAAAAATAGCAATTTTAACAGTGTCCGCTTCATAACTCGAAAACCGTTTGAGATAATTTCATGAAACTTCACACAAATGTTAAGCACTATGAGACAATGTGCAGAGCGCAAGAACCATAACTCTGGTTTTCGTATTTTCTGTGTGTCTGTCTGTGTGTCTGTCTGTGTCTGTTAACAATTTTCGTGTCCGCTCCATAACTTTAAAACCCATTCACATATTTTCATGAAACTTCACACAAACATTAAACACCATGAGATGGTGTGCAGAGTGCAGGAACCATAACTCTGGATTGCCTAATTTTTGAGTTATTTCCCTTTGAATATTGAAAAATATCAATTTTAGCCGTCTTTGCTCGATAACTCAAAAACCGTTCGAGATAATTTTATGAAACTTCACACAAATGTAAAGCACCATATTACGTGTGCAGAGCGCAGGAACCCAAACTCTGGATTGTCTACTTTTTCAGTTATAGGCTTTTGAATATTAAAAAATGGCAATTTTAACTATGTCCGCTCCATAACCGTTTCTGATATTTTCATGAAACTTCAAATAAATGAAAAGCACCTTGAGATGATGTGCAGAGTGCAGGAACCATAACTCTGGTTTGCCTACTTTAGGAGTTATTGCCCTTTGAACATTTAAAAAGGCAATTTTGACTGTGTCGGCTCCATAACTCACAAACCATTTGAGATATTTTCATGACACTTCACACAAGTGTAAAGCACCATGAGACAATGTGCAGAGCGCAGGAACCCTGACTCTGATTTGCCTACTTTAGGAGTTATTACCCTTTGAACATTGAAAAATGGAAGATGAAATTTAGTATAAACATGGACATTCTGGTAATGTATCATGCTCATTGAAATGAGGGACAAGGGCTCACAACTCTTAGAGTTTTTCCAGATAATGTAAAATTTTCAACAGTTATTTCTTGTTCATAACTGTTTTCTCTGCAGCTTAAATAACTTTCTTCTCTGACAGCGCTGAAGCGGGGCTATAGTCAGATCCTCTGACAGCTCTAGTTATGAATCTGGTCTGCCTCTGGGGTGCCAGGATTGTCCTGTAGATACATACTAGGATAAACCCAGACCCTTCTCTAGGACAGAATGTGTCCCCTGTGATTCTGGGACTGGGTTTTTGTAGGAAGTAGAGTTTCAATTTCTTTTGCTAAATGAAGTTGAATCTGGATTTCCTAGTGTCCACAGCAGCTACCTGCCATTGAATGAATGTTACCTGTGAGAGCTGAAGCAAAGTGGTTGATTTGACCTGATTCAGTAGAATATCACAAGCTGGCCTTTTAAGGCTGACCCTGAATCTCAACACCTCTCATCACTTGCTATATGACCAATGTGGGTTTATTGCTGTAACAAAAGCTACTAATGATAAAAACGACGTTTGCTGAGACCTTCATGGAAGGTCAGAGAATTTATTAACTGGGATATTCCAGTTTTCACCCACTCTTATTTGACCCTCGTCACTAAAACTTGCCTATATAATTCTGATCCCCTTGAACCCCACTTTTATATTGCAAAACTGGGGTATACAGGGGTAAAACTTATTTTTCTTATTTCTGCTCTAAAATATAGATTGTGGGTACTTGTTAGAACCGCCTCAATGAGGTGGTTCTAACGTGTACCCACAATCTATATCTTGAGCAGAAACAAGAAAAATCTCACAGTTTTTCATCTCAAAGTTTTCGTTTTTTCGGCAGTAAAATCTACAAGGTATTAGTACAGGCATGTTTTAACAATGTCAACCCTGAATTTCTGAAGTGGACTCTTCCACCTTTGAAATTTGACATGTCCATTCTTTAAATAGGGGTTTAGTTGATTATCATTACAGGAGTCAATTATCATTAACAGGCTGCCAAACAGTGTAGATCCAGATGAGATGGCTCATTATGAGTCATCCCACCTGGATCTGTACTGTTTACATAGGGTTAGATATGGCTAATAATAGGTAAAATGTTCTTCACAAGCCATAAAACCAGGGTCAAAAATTTTGTCCTTATTTCAGCTGTGTGCGAAGCTGGACAGTATGTTGGCTGTGAGGCCTGTGCCTCTCCCCCATGTATTGATGAATGTGGTCCGCCTCTCGGGTGCCAGGATTGTCCAGTAGATACATACCAGGATGAGTCCAGACCCTACTCCAGTACAGAATGTGTCCCCTGTGATTCTGGGACAGGAACTGATGGTAGCAAGAAGACGAAGAAATCTGATTGTTTAGGTTAGTGAACAGCAACATTCCAGTTTTGTGGTACCGTATATGCAGTATTTATTACCATATTTATCACAATAAAAGTCATAAAAGTATGCAGGCCTGTAGCAAACAGTGTCATTTAGGTTAGTGAAAAAGTAGCTTTCAAATTTTTGTTGTTTATATACTAGCGGAAAAAAGAAACTGTGCATGTATAAAAAATGAGGCGGTTCTAACAAGTACCAACAATCTATATTTTAGAGCAGAAATAAGAAAAATATTGTAATTTTCATCTTAAAATCTTCATTTCTTCGGCGATAAAGGTGGCAATGTATTTGTATAAGCGTTTTTTTGTAATGAGTTCTGTAGGATATGCTAAAAACTGCTATGCATGGAAAAATATGTCTGTAATGAATACCCTTGTAAACTCCACTTTATATGAAAAAAAAATGGGGTTTACCACAGTACAATTGATTTTGTTATTTCCGCTCCAGAACATAATTGTGGGTACTCATTAGAACTGCCTTAAGTAAGTGGTTCTAATGAGTACTATGGACTGTATGTTTTGATCAGTTTTTCATTGTTTGTTTGTATTGGAGTTTAACAGCCCAGTCAACACTATTTTAGGTCATTTTTGAACCAGTCAGTTACCTATCCACACTTTTCCTGGGCAGGCTTGTACGTAAGCGGTTAACCAGTAAAGTGCACATTCTTTCGCCAGAAACTGACAACTGCCCTTCTTGAATCAGCGGAAGGGAGAGAATGACTGTAGAAAATATTTCATGATCAATTTCCAGGAAAGAATGTTGCCGACCCTGGCAGGTATCGGATCCGCGTCCTCCTGATCACCAGTCAGACGTGCATCTGACTGAGCTACTGGGGCCGGCATGTTTTGATCAGAAATATGAAAATATCAGAAACTTTCCTCTTAAAAAGTAAGATTATCCTGAGTGTGTTTACGTAATCCCTGCTAGTTGAGTGTGTATATGTTATCCCTGCTAGTTGAGTGTGTATATGTTATCCCTGCTAGTTGAGTGTGTATATGTTATCCCTGCTACTTGAGTGTGTATATGTTACCCCTGCTAGTTGAGTGTGTATATGTTATCCCTACTAGTTGAGTGTGTATATGTTATCCCTGCTAGTTGAGTGTGTATATGTTATCCCTGCTAGTTGAGTGTGTATATGTTATCCCTGCTAGTTGAGTGTGTATATGTTATCCCTGCTAGTTGAGTGTATATGCTATCCCTGCTAGTTGAGTGTGTATATGTAATCCCTGCTAGTTGAGTGAGTATATGTTATCCCTGCTAGTTGAGTGTGTATATGTTATCCCTGCTAGCACATAACAGTGGACCAATGTTGGACTGACAGTGATATGACATTGTCATGTCTTATTGCTGTCAGCCCGACTTTGCCCTCCTATTCTTTATTGGTTAAAATGTAGTTGTAAAACAGCATGTTTACATGTTTGTTGTATTGCAGTTGTATGTGGTGCAGGCAGTTACTTTGACGACACTCTGGAGACCTGCAAAGTCTGTCCATTAAAGACTTATAAGACTGCAGCCATGAAATTTGGCGACTGTGAACCGTGCGATGAGAAATGGACCACTCCCAATACTGGAGCCACATTACCCAGTGACTGTAACATAAGTAAGTTCTCTTTATTAATTCTTTGCATGCTGGGAAATTTTGCATGCTTTTTTGTCATTGGTGATTTTTTTTCCAAATTGACCTTTTCAAAAAATCTTTCAGGATTATTGTCAGAGGGTCATATAGTTTGCATCCTGATCAGGGCTGACATTTTGTCAGGCCTGCGATCTCCAGAACAGGGCTGATATTTTGTTTTGGCCTGATCTGGGTCCAAACTATTTGCGAAGGTTATCAGTAGGTGACAAAAGGAGCCCAGAGGAGACATTTGCCACAAGTTGGGAAAGAGGCCACAAGCGAGGAAAGAGTTAATAACCCTTAAAGCACCAAGCAAACAATTAGCAGACAACATTCTATTTCTTAAGTTATGTTTGCTCTCAAGATGCCAATCATAACAAGTGTCATCTGTTTGCTTGTAGTCATTGTTAGCTCACCTGGAGCAAGCTCCAGGTAAGCTTATGCCATTGCCTGTTGTTAACTTTTCACATTTTCGACATCTCCTCCCGAACCGGAAGTCAGATTAAGCTGATACCTGGTGGGAGGCATCCTGGTGACATTGCGATTCAGAGTTGCTAAAATGGTTCCGTTCAGATTTGAAATTCTTCAAATGACAACTCCTTCCGAACCAAAGGTCGTATTGAGCTGAAACTTGATGAGAGGCATAGGGGTGACATGGTGATTCAGATTTGCTATTATCCTTCCTTTCTGATTTCCAAGATGGCAGCCATGGCAACCATCTTGAAATTCTTCAAACAACATCTCCTCCCGAACCAAAGGTTGAATTGAGCTGAAATTTGATGGGCGGCATCGGGGTGACACTTCTAGATATTTGGAGGATTTATTAGATATTGACTACCTATTTCGATGGTTTGATCAGTCAAATTTACCCCCCAGAACTTCATTTAAATAAAGCAAATTCTTTTGATACCGAGGCCCCGTTTTTGGATTTACATCTATCTATTGTAGATGGATTTGTTTCTTGCAAAATTTATGATAAACACAATGATTTTGATTTTGAGATTGTAAATTTTCCTTTCTTCGGTGATGATGTCCCTCATGCGGCATCCTTTTGCATTTATATTTCGCAATTGATTTGATTTGCCAGAGTGTTTAGTCATGTAACTGACTTCAACACTCATAATAAATTGTTAACTGCTAAACTTCTTAATCAGGGTTTTCGGTATCCTAAACTAAGCAAAGAAGGTCTATCGGAACCCGAATTTTATGCTGACTTATTATGTAAATTCAGAAAAATATATACTTGCAATGACTTCAGCACCCAATTTCTTAAAATCAATCTTTGATATAAAAAGATTGGGTACAACATAAATGTTATACTGCAGACTGCATGCATGGTAGTTAATCCATTAACCATTGACAACTTTGCTTCCCTCTTGATTTCACGCTGGTGGGTGAGGCTTCAGGTTCTATGACAGTTCCAGTGTAAATGCTTACTGAGAATTAGAGAGAATCTAATTTTATGTAATGTTGCTTGGTGCCTGATGCTCTGTCTCGGGTCGGGCCCATCGGAGTCTTAACTGTTGGTTTTCTTTTGCTCCAGCATTTCAGTGGTTTCTTGCTGTCGAGTCCTCATCATTGTTTCATCTCTGTGGTTGTTTGATTTCCATGTTCACGGAGATGTTGCACTGATGAGTTAGGAGGCCTTCATGGGGACTGAACAGATTATTTGTCTTGATCGCGACGGAAGTAAGGGCGAGGATTATGGCCATGTAAAGTCAATTTAAGCCTCTCAGTGGAGTTCGTTACACTGACTTTCCAAGGCGGTTCTTCTGTCGTGGTTTATTTTTGTTATGGCTTGTCTTTGAGTGTGTAAATCTCTCATATTATTTTGTTTTGGATATCCAATTGGCCATTTTTAGGGAAAGTAACTGTCCTTTTGGCTTTCCATTTTTAGCTCGTCTGTTTTTTGAAAAAAAACTTTCGAGCTATTGTCATCACTCCGGCGTCTGCGTAGTCGTCCTGCGTCGTCCTGCGTCCTGCGTCGTTCCAAAAAAACTTAACCTTGGCTATAACTTAAAAAGTATTAGACCTAGCCTCATGAAACTTCATACACACACTCATCATCACAAGAGCTACATTTTGACCAAGGACCATAACAACATTGTTGATTTTGGCTGAATTATCTCCCCTTTTCCAATTTTTTTCTGAAACACATTTTTAGCTCTCATTTTAATACTATTCACAACAGAGCCTTCAAACTTCACATGAATGTTCCTTGGGACAAGACCTTTTCAGTGATACCACACTTTTTGATCTGTGACCTTGACCTTTGAACTTTGACCTATTTTTCGAAAATTTAACCGAAAACCTTAACCTTGACCATATTTCCAAAAGTATTTGGCCTACCTTCATGAAACTTCATACACATACTCACCATCACAAGAGCTACATTCCCTACAAGTTTTATAACTCCATCTTGCAATTTGATTGAATTATCTCCCCTTTTCTCTCCGTTTTTTTTAAATTGTTTTTGTCTCTTATTTCAATACTATTCACAACAGAGCCTTCCAACTTCACATGAATGTTCCTTGGGACAAGACCTTTTCAGTCATACCACGCTTTTTGACCTGTGACCTTGACCTTTGAACTTTGACCTATTTTTCGAAAAATTAACCAAAAAACTTAACCTTGACCATATTTCCAAAAGTATTTGGCCTACCTTCATGAAACTTCATACACATACTCACCATCACAAGAGCTACATTCCCTACAAGTTTTATAACTCCATCTTGCAATTTGATTTGACTTAAAACTTTTGTTTTCTAAAAGAAACTGCAGACGAGCGTTGGCACCCGCTTGCGGTGCTCTTGTTGATGTTTCCATTTGGGTCTAGTTGTTTCATGTTTGTGTTTCTTTCCTTTTTGTGTCTCTGATGGGAGCTGTGGGTTAACTGTATAGATTCCTGATCATTGCCTTCACTTCTTTTTTTTTTTATACGTAAACGGTTATCCAACGCAGTGCACATTCTTTTGCCAGAAACTGAAAACTGCCCTTCTTGAATCAGCAGAAGGCAGAGAATGACCGTAGTTACAAAACACATTACATACATGAACAGGTATACACAGAAATTATACCTGTGAAAGTGTCTACAACAAGATTTTTGGAGAATTTACAAAACACACAAAAAGCTACATGTACATACATGAACAGTTACTGTGTGTACTTCATGGAATTGAAGCAATTCCATCAAATACACATAACTTGCTACAAAAGTGTCCACAACAAGATAGTTAGAATTTGAAACAAAAAGCAATAAAAAAAACTGTGCTTGCAGGAGACTGTGGTATTGGTACCTATATTTCTGGTGAGAATTGTATCCCTTGTGCACAAGGGTCATACCAGGATGAACTACGGCAGGCAGAATGTAAACCTTGTGGTGAGGAGAAAAATACCCAGGGAACTGGTGCCACCAAAGAGAGTGACTGTACAGGTGAGTTTACAGTATGTTTAACCTTTAAGTGCCATGTAATTTTTTTTTCTGATGGCAATTTCCATCAAGAGAACAAGTTCGTGAAATGAAAATCCCCTAAATCCCACTTTATTAAGAGAAAACTGGGGTTTATGGGTTATACATTATTCTGCTGCAAGACATAGGTTGCGGGTACTTGTTAGAACCGCCTCGTTTTGAGTATAAATAAGAAAAATATTAGAGGTATTCATCGAAAAAGTAGCCAATTTGGAGACGTTAAGAATGCACTATGTTGCATATGTGTGTTACAGTAATGATTTTCTAAAAAAAAACAAAAAAAAAAAAACAGAAAGTAAGACTTGACATCGGACATGAATCATCTGACCAGCTGATGATTCACACATTACGAAAATGTGCCTATACAAATACATAGTAAATTTTTTCACCCAAAAAATGAAGATTTTATGTTGATAAATTGTGATATTTTTCTTATTTCTGCTCAAAATATAGATTGTGGGTACACGTTAGAACTGCCTAATTGATGCAGTTCTAATGAGTACCAACAATCTATATTTTAGAGCAGGAATAAGAAAAATAAGGTTAACTAACCCCTGTAAACTCCAGTTTTACTATATAAAAGTGGGGTTCAAGGGGGTCAAAATTATATAGGCGTGTTTTCGTGATGTATAATATCAAGTCTCTAAAAAAAAGAAAAAATATTTGAAAATGACTTCTATAAAGTCGTGAATGGCAGTTTAATGGCAATTCCCACCCTTATGTAACTTAGATGAAGTCTATTCCAGTTAAAGGGGTCTGGTGTATTAGCTCACCTGAGCCAAAGGCTCTGTTGTCTGTCTGTCAGCTGTTGTCTCTCAACGTTTCAAACATCTCCTCTGCACTGGGCCGATTGAAGTCAGTTTTCATGTTGGGCATCCATGGAATGTGGGAATGAAAGTTTGTGTGTGGGGTCCAGGTCACATGACCAAGGTGGCTGCCTCGCCAATATAAGAACTCTATGCCGAAATAAGTAGGCCATTTGTCATGAGCCTTACTATGTAACATTTGGGACTTGAGCTAATCTTAGTTTGTTAAAAAATTACACACATTGACTACCTCAACCTAATTTAAGCCGAGGTCAGATTTGGTCACATAGGCTTCTGCATGGGAAAAAAGTGAAAAATGTGTATTTTCCAGACACTATTGCAGCCTGTGATATGAAAATTGGTAGATGCAGTATACTAAATGAGTAAATGAAAATACATAAATTCCTTGACCTTAAACCAAAGGTCATTCACATAAGACCACCTAAAATTAAGACTGAATCTGCTTTAAAAAGCTTGTTTAGAACGATGCAGCTATTCTTCTTCGTGTTTTCTGAACACAGTGTCCTCTGGTCAGGGACCACCTTTGGGACTGTTAAAAAGTGGTCTTATAGACCACTTTTGAACAGTCCCAATGGTGGTCTTAATATGGGAATTTTACTGTACATGAATTCCTAGACCTGAAGCCAAAGGCCATTCACATATGAAAATTAAAGCTTGTTTTTCTCAGAAATCACTGGGCCATTTGTAACCAAATTTCGGATGAAATCTTTTAGGAACAGGAAATGATAATCAATTAATATGAGTTTAGTCACATGACCAATATGGTCGCCATATTCATACATGAATATAAAGTGAGATGTAAGGATGTAAGGGGGTGTTCATTTCAATGACTTGTTTACGTGATGAACTGTTCTAGCAAGTACCATATCTATTGTATTTTTCCTGAAAAATGGTGAGTTTCATTTTGCAATACTGATTCATTAGGTTAGCAAGTCCCTTTAATAAACACCCCTCTAAACCCCACTGTAAATGGAGTAGAGTTGGGTTTATGCATGTATTCATCATTTTGCTTATTTTTGCTCAAAAACATAGATTGTTGGTACTCATTAGAACTGCCTTAGTGACAAGTAGCAAGTACCAACAATCTATATTTGAACTAGAAATAAGAAAAATATTGAATGTTTTCTTCTGAAAAACGCTGGTTCAAGAGACAAGAAAGATTTTATTCTAGTGAATGGGTGTGTTATCATAATGAAGTTTTAATGTGATATTAACCTTTACCAGGCTCTGGGCTACAAAAGCAGACAACAAATTGTTGATCTTTTTTTTTTTTTTTTCCCAAAACAGGATTTGACATCTCATGCAAATTGTCTCCATAGGCATGAGAAGTCAAATCCTGTTTTCTTGGAGAAAAAAGAAAAGTATTTCAAAATGTTGTCTGCTGAAAACATACACAGCATGCAGAGCCTTAAGTAAAGCCTTCAACAACTGCATGGGCCCTCATTTTGTTTCTTAACACTTGCATATACAATCACACATCATTATAACACAGTGATCTTCATAAGTTTAACCCTTGACCTGCTGAATATTTACTAATGCCACACCCACCACTGATTATCAACCAATCGGATCTCTTGATGCAAATCATTGCAACAAATTCATAAACTGAATGGCAAACAATGAAGATCCTGATCAGAAGCCATCTGATCTGGATCTGCATTGTTTGAAAAACCAGACATATCCGGGCTCAGCAGGACAAGGGTTAAAACTAGCCGAAACTGCGTAGTATGACCCATCTTCTTTCTTATGAATGTTTTCATTGCTCTTAAAGGAACTCATTTTTGATTTTTATTATTAATATTGATGTTTTTTCAGCCTACTGTGATGCTGGCAGACAAGGCAGTGAAACTAATCAGTGTGAGTTATGTCCCCCTGATAGTTACAAAGAGACAGAAGGATTTGGAAGTTGTGAAGAATGTCCAGAAAATACAGCCTCATCAAATGATAGAACGAGATGTGAAGGTAATAAAAAGATCTTATACAAGTTGACGTTCATTATTAACCCTTTTTGTACCAAATGGAATCTTCCTCCTTATATATAGCAGGAGTCCTTTTCTTAATTTAGGGGTGTCAAGTTGTGTTTTCTTAAGAATTTATTTGGTAAATGGCTGAACTTTATGCAAATAGTGTAGCCCCTGATCAGATCCCACATTCTGCATTGTCTGATCTGGGACTGCACTGTTTGCCAACTACCCGTTTTGGGGTTGTCAGTACAAAATGGGTTAATAAAGTTATGAAACTGGCCTCTGAAATGACCAAGAGTTTAAGATTTTGTTTATCATCTAATGATTTTATGTAAATAAAGATAAAAGTGTACTCTTTTGCCTTAAATAAGTATTATTTGAGTAATAAATTGGCTAATAATTTTTATCTTGCGACATTGTTATGCAGCTGATAACGTCATATAATAAATATTGTATAACCACACAAAGTCATGTAATAACACTAGGCAGGAACAAGTAACATCACAACGACGTCCATGTCAACCATGCATTTTCTGTTTAAGAATTGTCACTTTTCAAGGTAGTAAGATCCAGTCTAGAATGATCATATGATAAACAGAAGCTTACACTCATGGTCCTTTCATATCAAATTCATGAAACTCCCCAAAGGCTGGTTTCATAAATTTCATATTAAATGACCACTCGTATAAGATCCTCTATAAACACCATAATCTGTTTAAAAGACTCTTGCAGGGGTCCAAACAGAAATCATTTAACCCATTGCATGCGGGGAAACCACTAAAGGGGTACCTTAGCAAACAGTGCAGGCCCAGATCAGATGCCGCAGAATGCGGCATCTGATCAGGGCCTGCACTATTTACTGACATAATTGTCTGTCAAAAATTGAATAAAAATGAAAAAAATAGGCCTGACACCCCTTATATGATAAATGGACTTGTCCAACATTTTGCAATGAAAGAGTTCACTGGTATACAATGGGTTAAGTTAAACAGCTGTGTAATATCCATAGACATTTAATAAACCATCTTTACACTATAATATATCTAAAAACTTAATAACATAAAGTTTATTTGTAATTTATTATCTTTACAGTGTATTGTGGTGTTGGTTTTGGCTACTCTAAGACTGGTGGTGTGGAAAGCTGTGGTGCTTGTCCTGTAAGACAGTATAAGAGCAGCCCGGGAAACACGGCCTGCAATCCCTGTCCTAATGGTTTTACTACAGATGGCATTGGGAAGTCTGCTTGTACAGAATGTGAGTATTCAGTTTACCACTTTAACCCATACTATTAGGAAACGCATACCTAAATTGATAGATCAGGCATATTTTTTCTCATATTGATAAGGTTTTTGGGATTTCTCTTATCATCATCATCACCATCATCATCATCATCATCATTTGACATAAGTGGGCCCCCTTCCAGATAGCTGGCTTATTTCACACATGAAGAACTCGCATCAGATCTCCAGGTGTGTCTTAGCCGAGAACTTCCATTCTCTGCAGTCTCTATCTGTCAGCTGCTTCCAGGTCATCTTGGACGTCTTCCATCCTTTCTGTATGTTACACGCTCTTGTGACTGCACCATTGCAGCATTCCGCATGTCCATACCAGCGAAGCCTTCTCTGCTCACTGTTGGCTTTCTTTGTGCCACATAAAAAGGGGTCTGTTCTTAAAGAAAAGAATTTGCTTCTCTGCAGCAATGTCTTTTCATTGAGAGGAGACCCCTAATTAAAAAGGGCCTGCTTTTAAAAGAAAGAATTTTCTTCTCTATAACAAAGTCTTCGCATTAAAAAGAATTGCCTCCCCTGAAGGTGTATCCTGTCTTCTTTAGTTGCAGTTCAACAACGAGCCGGGCCCCCCCCCCCTCCCATCGGGGTTTGGAGAAATAGATTGGGTTGTAAGATGCTGCCATGCAGAGCTCAAACCAACTGCACATTAGTATTGGTAAACCGCTGAGGAGGTCTAAGCCTGCCCAGGCAAGTTGGTGCAGGTCAGACCATCCATGCATATAAACCCTATTGGTTTCATTGGGCGACAGGGTTTGAGATTTCATTTCATCTCAATGTTTGGTAAAAGTCCCACAAAATTGGAAGCAGTGTCTCATAAATGACCTAAATAGTGCTGATAGGGATGTTAAACCTTAAAATAAAAAGCTGCAAAACATACCACTTAGTTCCATAGCAAATCATATCTCTAGTTCCATAACAAAGCATATTAAATAGTTCCATGGCAATGTATATGTATCACTGAGTTCTGTGACAAGGCACATCAGGTAGTTTCATGACAGAGAGCATTTCATAGTTCCATGGCAAAGCATATTGACTAACCCATTAATTTAGTGCCAAAAACCCCAAAACGGGAACAGTGGCAAACAGTGCAGGCCCAGATCAGACGCCGCAGAATTGCAAAAAGTCAAGCCATTATCAAAATAAATTTTGAAGAAAAACACAACCTGACACCCCTAAATTTTGAAATGGACTCCTGCTATATAAAAGGAGGAAGATTCCATTTGGTACAAAAAGGGTTAATTCTCTGGCAAAAGCATATCACCATCTATGTCAGGCTCTCACGCTTGTTTGATAAGTTTCATATGGCTGGTCACTCATATATACATGTACATGTAAATTTGTTTTATATCTATTCTGCTCATCTTTTGCAGTGTTCTGTGTACCTGGCACATATCTGATTGATGGCAGTTGTAAGGCATGTCCATTAGATAGCTACAAGACACAACATGGCAATGACCCCTGTGAACCCTGCCCAGGTGGCTTTACTACTGTACAGACTGGACAAACATCATGTGACATAGGTGAGACATGCTTTCTTTGAATTTTTTTTTTTGTCAACAGAAATTTCTCTTAACCCGTATCTTGCTGTTCACGACAACCCCTATCTTTGCAAACAGTGTAGATCCAGATCAGATGGCTTCTTCAGAAGCCATCTGATCTGGATCTACACTGTTTGGCATTCAGTTTATGAATTTGCAGCAATAAATAACATCAAGTAATTTGATTGGCTGATAGACAGAAATGGGTGTGGCTTAAAAGAATATTCAGCAAGATAAGGGTTAATGAAAATAAAAATAAGGCATGTCCATTAGATAGCTACAAGACAGAACATGGCAATGACCCCTGTGAGCCCTGCCCAGGTGGCTTTACTACTGTACAGACTGGACAAACCTCATGTGACATTAGTGAGACATGCTTTCTTCGATTTTTTTTTTTCAACAGGAATTCCTCTTAGTTCATATAGAGGATCTTACATGAGTGTTCATGTATTATTGAATTTATTAAACAAGTTGAGGAAAAGGGATAAAATGCGAGGCTTTGCCGAGCATTTTATCCCTTTTCCTCGACGAGTTTAATAAATTCAATAATACATTAGCACGAATGCAAGATTCTATTTATCATATGACATCTTAAACGCATTTTATTCACGATTGTTTACAAAAATGTCAATATTCCGCCGTTAGTAAACGCGACGTCGTTAAGGACGTTGTACATGTAACGTTTAGGGACGTATCTAGCTAATTTGCATATTTAATCCACTAGTGGATTATCGAAAATAATACATGGCGTTATTACACTCTCAGACGCGACGTCATATGATAAACTAATTTATTAGCTCACCTGAGCACGAAGTGCTCATGGTGAGCTATTGTGATCGGTCAATGTCCGTCGTCCATCGTGAGTCGTGCGTCGTGTGTCGTGCGGCATCAACAATTTGCTTTAAATGCTAACTCCTCCTAAACCCTTGAGCCAATTTCAATAAAACTTCTTAGGAATATTGCTGAGGTGACCCTCTACAAAAATAGCTAAAATTGTTCCGCTCCGCTGAACAAGATGGCCGCCAGAGCTAAAAATAGAAAAAATCTTTAAACGACAATAACTCCTGTACCCTTGGGCCAATTTTATTCAAACTTTATAGGAATGTTGCTTAGGTGACCATCTACCAAAATAGCTGAAAAAATTCTGCAATGATGAGCAAAATGGCCACCATAGCTAAAAATAGAAAAACATCGTAAATTTGCTTCAAACACGAACTCCTCCTTAACCCATGGACCAATTTTAATCAAACTTCACAGGAATGTTATGTAGGTGATTCCCTAAAGAAATAGCTAAAATCATTCCGCTCTGTCTAACAAGATGGCCGCCAGAGTTAAAATAGAAAAAATCTTCAAACGACTACTCCTCCTTTACCCTTGGGCCAATTTCATTCAAAGATCATAGGAATGTTGCTTAGATGACCAACTAACAAAATGGCTAAAAAGTTTTCGCTCTGATGAGCAAAATGGCCGCCATAGCTAAAAACAGAAAAACTTTGTAAATTTACGTCAAAACACGAACTCCTCCTCAACCCTTGGGCCAGTTTGATTCAAACTTCACAGGAATGTTAGTTAGGTGACTCCCTACCAAAATAGCTAAAATCGTTCAATGCGGCAAACAAGATGGCCGCCAGAGCTAAAAATAGAAAAAAAATCTTCAAACGACAACTCCGCCTTACGCCTTGGGTCAATATGATTCAAACTTCACAGGACTATTATGTGGTTGACTCCCTACCAAAATAGCTAAAATTGTTCCGCTCTGACTAACAAGATGGCTGCCAGAGCTAAAAATAGAAAAATTCTTCAAACGACAATTCCTCCTTACCCCTTGGGCCAATTTGATTCAAACTTCACAGGAATATTATGTCGTTGACCCTCTACCATATTAGCTAAACTGACCCTGCTCTGATGAACAAAATGGCCACCAGAGCTAAAAATACAAAAACATTGCAAATTTGCTTCAAACTTCACAGGAATGTTGCCAAGGTGACTCCCTACCAAAATAGTTAAAATCATTCCACTCCGATAAACAAGATGGCCACCAGGGCTAAAAATAGAAAAAAATCTTCAAACGACAACTCTCCTGTATCCTTGGGCCAATTGCATTCAAACTTCATAGGAATGTTGCTTAGATGACTCTCTACCAAAATAGCTAAAATGGTCTCTCTCCGATGAACAATATGGCCACCAGAGCTAAAAATAGAAAAACATGGTAAATTTGCTTCAAATGCGAACTCTTCCTAAACCCTTGGGTCAATTTGATTCAAACTTCAAAGGAATGTTGCCTAGGTGACACCCTACCAAAATACTAAGATCGTTCCACTCTGATCAACAAGATGGCCACCAGAGCTAAAAATAGAATGTACTAGAGACAGTGACATTCAGGTGAGCGAATCAGGGCCCTCTGGTTTGGTATGAAGCTTCATCTAGTGAACCTCTACCAAGATTGTTCAAATTATAGCCCTGGGTCCAGAAATGGCCCTGCACTGGGGCCCACTAGTTTTACATGGGCTTGTATAGGAAAATCCTTTAAAAATCTTCTTTGAAACCATAGGGCCCAGATCTTTGATATTTGGTATGAAGCTTCATCTAGTGGACCTCTACCAAGATTATTCAAATTGTAGCCCTGGGTCCAAAAATGCCCCTGCCACAGGGTCCACTGGTTTAACATAGGCTTATATAGGGAAAACCTTAAAAAATCGTCTTGTCTGATATCAGAAGGCCCAGGTGTTTGATATGTGGTATGAAGCTTCACCTAGTGAACCTCTACTAAGATTGTTCAAATTATAGCCTTGGGGCTAAATATACCCCAGCGCCGGGATCTACCAAGATTTTTCAAATCTTAGAGTTGGGACCAAAAATTGCCCCACCTGGGATACACATGTACATATCTTAACTCAGGTGAGCGAATTAGGACCATCATGGTCCAGGACCATCATGCTCCTCTTGTTTTAGTTCAATTGCGATGGAAGCTGCAAGCTTATTTAATCGCTCTCGAACGCTCATTCCGGATGTTTTCACGCATGCGATAGAGAGGCAGTGACTATAACACCACTGCTACCCATTGACACCTGGGTGGAGTGAGGCTGTGTCATTACGTGTCTTGCCCAAGGAAACACCTCAATACCGGGTGCCGGATTCGAACGCACAACCTCTCGATCAGGAGTCGAACGCATTAACCACTACGCTATCGAGGCTAACGAATTCCTCTTTATGAATCTCATGCTGAATAAACTTCATCAAGCATATTTTATTGTAGCAGTCTATATGATGGGGTTAGGACACTTGTTGTCACTATTAATTACATACCTTTTTTCATGCCAAATACACCACAACCTCTTTATAACACTGTTGATGGGGTCCAAAGCAAAAACCATGTTAGTTAAACAACCGTGTTATATCTAAACAAAAATGGTCATTTTTCTATATAATCTGTACATTTTTGGGGTCCATCTTGAAGGGTGTTATATCCAAAACCGTGTTATAGTGAACCGTGTTATTGTGAGGTTGTGGTGTATCAGGATAGCCCCTACTACATAAAAGGTTCTGTTATGCAGAACACTGTCATAGGCATGTTTTAGATTGGTGAAGCAATAAGTATCACATGTCCTGTAAGGATGGTAATTGGAATATAAACCCTTATTCTAGTGTTCACCACAACCCCTACTATTGCAAATAGTGTAGATCAAGATCAGATGATTACGAAAACACGTCTATACAAATACATTGTAACCTGTATCTCCAAACAAAAGAATATTTTAAGGGCAATTCCAGAATTAGTCAGGGGGGGTGGGTGGGAGGCACTTTTTTAAAAACCCCACCACCCGTAAAATATAATTTTCCCTGACCCCCAGTACCCATGAATTTAAAAAAAAATGAGAACCCCGCCACCCCCTATTTAAGAATAAATTCAATACCCCATCCACAGTCCATAAAATTTTTTTTTACCCCCACCAACCGTAAAAAAAAATGTATGTATAAAATTACCCCCCCCCCCCCCCCCCACACACACACAAAAAAAAATTTAAAGAATAAATAAAGAAATGTTAAAATGGTTAAAGGCCGGAGTGATTTGACTGTACTCAACAGCTGTATACTTTGTTTCCTTTTTAGAACATGTCATAGAAGAATATATAGGTTTTTCAAGCCTATAGTCACATCTGAATTAGTATAAAGAAGAGGGATGCTGCTCAGGGGTCCCTTCAAGAATGAGAAATATCTGCATGTCAGAAGAAATGAACTGTCCAGTTTCCTGACCAGTTGATTCTGGAGACTTACATCAAAGGGATAAATCGGGCTAGAAGGCAGACATTTTGCAAGAACCTCTGTCTAGTTCTGTACTGCATATGTGCAAATAGTGAAGGCTCTGGTGATACTGTACAAATGCACAAGCTCACAAGAGCCTTGGCTGGTGATATATGTGTTTAGTACCATTACTCATAGGAATGTCCATCAAGGTTTTTGTGTTTGGGTTGTATGTTTCAACAACTCTTAAGATCATATGTAGACTCATCCAAAAGTCTGGTAAGTTCAGTAATTGAACGGACAACTCTTACTTTATGAAGCCAGTACTCAACCACTACAACACATCATGGTTGTTGAAATCAGAGGGCCACATGAAGGATTAGTTTTTAATTTAATAGTGAAATTAAAAACAATTTAGACATCTGAAAATATGCTATGCTTTTCTAAACTTTTTAAAAAATTGATTTGTACCTGGCAGTGTTGTTGCTTGTGTTTTTGTTAGTCACTTAAGGTGACATGGAACACCTGCAGGTTTGGTAGCTTTTTTAGCTCGTCTGTTTTTTGAAAAAAAACTTTCGAGCTATTGTCATCACTCCGGCGTCTGCGTTGTCGTCCTGTGTCGTCCTGCGTCGTTCCAAAAAAACTTAACCTTGGCTATAACTTAAAAAGTATTAGACCTAGCCTCATGAAACTTCATACACACACTCATCATCACAAGAGCTACATTTTGACCAAGGACCATAACAACATTGTTGATTTTGGCTGAATAATCTCCCCTTTTCCAATTTTTTTCTTAAACACATTTTTTGCTCTCATTTTAATACTATTCACAACAGAGCCTTCAAACTTCACATGAATGTTCCTTGGGACAAGACCTTTTCAGTGATACCACACTTATTGATCTGTGACCTTGACCTTTGAACTTTGACCTATTTTTCGAAAATTTAACCAAAAACCTTAACCTTGACCATATTTCCAAAAGTATTTGGCCTACCTTCATGAAACTTCATACACATACTCACCATCACAAGAGCTACATTCCCTACAAGTTTTATAACTCCATCTTGCAATTTGATTGAATTATCTCCCCTTTTCTCTCCGTTTTTTTTAAATTGTTTTTGTCTCTTATTTCAATACTATTCACAACAGAGCCTTCCAACTTCACATGAATGTTCCTTGGGACAAGACCTTTTCAGTCATACCACGCTTTTTGACCTGTGACCTTGACCTTTGAACTTTGACCTATTTTTTCGAAAAATTAACCAAAAAACTTAACCTTGACCATATTTCCAAAAGTATTTGGCCTACCTTCATGAAACTTCATACACATACTCACCATCACAAGAGCTACATGTTTTATAACTCCATCTTGCAATTTGATTTGACTTAGAACTTTTGTTTTCTAAAAGAAACTGCAGACGAGCGTTGGCACTCGCTTGCGGTGCTCTTGTTTTTCTTAGTTTTCAAATAAGTAATACTTTTTCTATGTATGGGGCTACTGTTGCACAAAAAGACTGGGTAGGGTAAAGAAGTTGCAGATTCTTTCAAGCAAAAGAAACCTTTATGAAATTGGGGCCAACTTCAAGACAAGATTTACCTTCTCTGTTGGTGTTCTCACTCGCCTTGACAACTGTAAACCTTCAGAATTTTGCAATTTTCTCTACTTTTCTAAAGAAGAATTTCTACAGCGTCATATTAATGTTTCATGCAAGGTGTGATGGTTGTAGTCGATTAGAATACTAACTTTGAAGTAAATGATGACATAAATGTCGAACCTCGACGTAAATGTTGACAGACGGACGGACGGACGGTCGGACGAACGAACGAACGGACGGAAAATCGGACGCCTATATCGCACCATGCTATAAGCAGGTGCGACAAAAACAACAGGAAACAAATGACCAATATTAAACTACTTTAATAACCAAACCAAACTGTAAAATGTCAACACACATGGCTTATAAGCCCTTAAGATGCCAATCACACCAATTGTTGTCTGCTTTGTTGTCTGCAGGTATAAAACTTTACAAGTCATTGCTGGAAACAGTGTGGACCCATATCAGACTGTTTTTCCTAGAAACAGTCTGACCAGGGTTCACACTGCTTGCCTGTACATGCAAAAATGTCTGAAAGGTTTGCAAGATGAAGCAGACAACAAAGACAACATTTAGGTACAGTTTTCAAAAAATCCTTCCTATAAAATATCCTTGTCTGGGTGGGCCTTGGGTGTCATAGATTTGTACCCGACATGGCCCATATTGGAACTTAGCCCAGACACTGTCAAAACAAACAATCTGATAAAGTTTAATGAACATTCATTACAAAATATGAAGCCTCAATTATGTACACAATATTTTTCAATGATTTGACCTAGTAACCTAGTTTTTGAATCCACATTTTTGGGGGCATTTTTTTTTAAAATTGAGAAGATTGTTGTGAAGTTTTTTTATTCCATTACAAGCTTCTGAGATGTTCCTTGAATACTTCCACGTAAATGACAAACACATCTCTGCCTTTAAATGCATGGGTGAAAGTTGCCAGAAATCCAAATACTGAAAAATTGGCTGGGGGTCAAGGGGGCCGCCTAGGCCCCCTTGTGAGTCCAGGGCAATGCCCTGGTGGGAGCCCAGGGGGCAAAGCCCCCGGAAGCTCCTTGATTTTAGCAATTCAGAACCCCCTAAAACCCCTAAAAATTGACAAATTTTTTCTGCATGAAAAAACTAAGTCCACACCTAAAAAAAAATTGAGCAGGGGTTCCCCCCACTAGGCGCTGGCCAGCTTTGTTCAACCCCCGCCCATAATAATCCCGGCCTTCAAAAGAGTTGGGCAAAGACAGAGTGAAGAAGAAGTGGGTGGGGTGTCTGAAATGCAAAGTAAACAAAGTTTCCAGAACACCTTCTTCAATTGATAGAACTTTTGGAAAATTGATAAATGTAATTAAATGCCACATACCTTAAACGCCCCTTTTTGTGCCTCCAATCCAACAAATTTATCATAAATATAACAATGATGGCTGATTTTTACACTCGTTTTCCTAGCGTGTTCACAATAAATGCCTGTCCTTTACTGTATATCTATCCATCTGTCTTCTAATACTGAGTCGGTCATACTTAGCCATTACCTCAGAGTCATACTTGGTCATTACCTGGGAGTCTTTTTTCGGAAAATCGTCACACCCCCCCCCCCCCCAATTTTCTCCTCGGATCTGCATGAATCACAAGATCGTCAAAATCGGACCTCCGATCCGCGGTTATATGCGTTTCCGCGGAACTATCACATCCCTGAATTATAAAAGATGCGCGAAACCTCTCGTGGGGCGAAACCTCATAGTGGCGAAACTCTTGGTGGCGAAACCTCCGATGGCGAACTTGTTTGGTGGCGAATCCTCTGTAAACGCTGTGTTTCACCCAAAGTTCTGTGTTTTACCCAAAAACATGTAAGCAAACATTCGGAATCATTCGGGCGTTTCACCGCCGTTAAAAAAAGAGAGAAGTTGAATTTCTACCCGTAATTAATTAATTACCGTTAGAGTAGTTTTCTACCCATAATGATTTAATTGTGGGTTTGACAATGACCCCCACCAGGCATGGAATTCAATTTTCTCTGGACCCCCCCCCCACCCGTGAAATACAATATTCACCCGACCCCACCACCAGTACAAAAAAATATCGGGTGTCGCCCGCCCTCCCCCCATGGCTAATTCTGGAACCGCCCTAAGATGAAAAATTGTGATAATTTTCTTATTTCTGCTCTAAAATATTGATTGTGGGTACTTGTTAGTACCGCCTCAGTACCGCCTCGATTTTCTTATTTTTAGAGCAGAAATATGAAAAACAAGGTATACCCTGTAAAACCTAGTTTTACTATATAAAAGTGGGGTTCAAGGGGGTCAAAATTACATAGGCATGTTTTCGTGATGTGGCATCTGAAAAAGCCACCTGATTAGGATAAATGCTGTTTGTCATTCAGTTTCTGAATTTCAACAAAAACATAATATCATGTAATCCGATTGACTGATAGTCAGAAATGGGTGTGGCTACTTAAATTATTCAGCAGGATAAGAGTTAATATTGATACAGATGCTCTTTTTACTGATGTTTCATATAACGACAGGGCCTCCACTGTTTGTTAAAAGTTCAACCATTTTTAATCCCCTGCCACGAAGCGGAGCGGGGATTATAGGAATGGCCTTCGTCTGTCCGTCCATCTGTCCGTCCTTCTGTCTGTCCGTAACACTTTCTTGTCCACTCCATATCTCCTGAACCCTTTGATAGATTTTCATTAAACTTTGGTCAATTATTCGTCTCAGCGAGCTGGTGTGCAGAACCCATAAATGAACCATGCTGACTCAAGGTCAAGGTCACAGTTGAAGGTCACGAGTTTAAAACTTGGAATTTTTTGTCTGTTCCATATCTCCTTTACCCTTGGAAGGATTTTCATTAAACTTTGGTAAAATATTCTTCTCAGTGAGCTGATGTGCAGAACCCAGTAAATGAACCATACCGACTCAAGGTCAAGGTTACATTTGAAGGTCACAAGTTTAAAACTTTGAATTTTTGTCCGTTCCGTATCTCCTTTACCCCTCAAAGGAATTTAATTAAACTTTGGTCAATTATTCCCCTCAGTGAGCTCATGTGCAGAGCCCATAAATGAATCATGTCCGTCTGTCCTTCTGTCGGTCCGTCGTCTGTCTGTCCGTAACACTTTCTTGTCTGCTCCATATCTTCTGAACCTTTTGATAAATGTTCATTAAACTATGGTCAATTATTCCTATCATTGAACTGGTGTGCAGAAACCATGCCGAAGTCAAGGTCACAGTTGAAGGTCACGAGTTTGAAACTTGGAATTTTGTGTCCGTTCCTTATCTCCTTTACCCTTGAAAGGATTTTCATTAAACTTTGGTCAAATATTCTTCTCAGTGAGTTGATGTGCAGAACCCATAAATGAACCATGCCGACTCAAGGTCAAGGTCACATTTGAAGGTCACGAGTTTAAAACTTTGAATTTTTGTCAGTTCCGTATCTCCTTTACCCCTAGAAGGATTTTCATAAAACTTTTGTGAAATATACCCCACAGTGAGCTGATGTGCAGAACCATAAATAAACCATGCCAACTGAAGGTCAAGGTCACAGGTGAAGGTCACAAGGTTGAGCCTTGATACAAAGTGCGGCGGGAGATTTGGCTGTCCTTCAGACTGCTTTCTTGTTCAAATAAATTTTGAAGAAAACACAACCTGACACCCCTAAATTTTGAAATGGACTCGTGCTTTATATAAAGAAGAAGATTCCATTTGGTACAAAAAGGGTTAATGTGTCAGGAAACAAATACTGTGGTTATAAAAAGGGTCCTCTATGCAAGAAGACTTTTTTTTGCAGTGTATGAGCTACTTCAGCGCAAACCAGGGGCCAGTTGTTCAAAACTAACAACCGCGTTAGTTAACATATCGTTAAAAACTTTGACATGCAAAAGCTACTCTCATTTTTGCTGAAAAAAAATGTGGTCAGCTTTTGCATTTGTGACAAGGGCTTTCCAAACATACAAAAAAAATTTGACCTGTGACCTTGACCCATGACCTACTTTAAAGAAAAACGTGGACAACTTTAACGTTGGACATAACTTTTGAACCTTTAGAGATAGAGCCTTCATATTTGGCATGTAGGCTCCTTGTGAAAAGGTTTTCCAAGCATACAAAAAAAAATTGACCTGTGACATTGATCTTGATCCATGACTTGCTTTAAAGAGTAATGTGGACAATTTTAACATTGATCATAACTTTGAACCGTTTGAGATGGAGCCTTTATATTTGGTATGTAGGTTCCTTGTGACAAAGGCTTTCCAAACATACAAAAAATTTTGATCTGTGACCTTGACCCATGACCTACTTTAAAGAAAAAAATAACATTGGTCATAACTACTGAACCGTATGAGATATAGCCTTCATATTTGGCATGTGGGTTCTTTGTGGCAAGGACTTCCCACTTCCACAACAACAGTTGACCTTGACCTTGACCAGTGACCTACTTTCAAGAAAAAAATAACTTTGGTCATAACTTTTGAACCATTCGAGATTGAGCCTGCATGTCGGTTCCTTGTGATTTGGGCCTCAAGTCCATACAAATTTTTTTTTACCTGTGACCATGACCTTGACCATTAACCTGCTTAAAAGAAAAAAATAACATTGGTCATAACTTTTGAACTGTTTGAGATAGAGCCTTCATATTTTGCATGCAGGTTCCATGTGACAAGGGCTTCACATCCAAACAAATACTTTTGTCCTGTGACCTTGACCGTTGACCTACTTAAAAGAAAAAATAACATTGGCCATAACTTTTGAACTGCTGAGATAGAACCTTCATATTTTAAATGTTGGTTCCTCATGACAAGCCGTTATTATATCTAACCTGAGAGTAATAATAAATTGAAAATAAAGGACTGAACCCCCATACAAAAAAGTTTGACCTGTGACCTTGACCTATTTTATAGATAAAATTATTATTGGTCATAACTTTTGAACCGTTTGAGTTTGAACCTTTATATTGAGCATGTTAGTTCCTTGTGACAATCTCTTCCTACTCAAACAAAAAATCTTGACCTGTGACCTTGATCTTGACCTGTGACCATCTTTAAAGAAAAAATGATTTTGCCTTGGGACATATTCGTGTTTCACAAACACCTTTTTGGATTGGTTTTCAAGGAAAAATTCCATCCTTTAGAATAGCGATGTCAGTGCGGCCGGGTGGCCGCGTCCCAGTTTACCCTTTGGTTTACCTTTTTTTCAAAGTTATGTAATAACTTTATTATCCACTGGATTGCTTTCATATTAGGACTGTTGTTTGATTGGGGGTTCACTTTCATATGCAACCCGTTATTTCCACTAAGGAGTACCGTTTTTGTGGGAAATTGGCATTTTTGGAAACTCCTACTGAAAAACCCGTCCATAATGCCATTTGGCGTTTTCTTGTTCAATTTTATAGCGGTAACATTTACAGTGTATTTGTATAGGCACGTTTTCTTAATGTTATCAGCAGTCATCCTTCTTATCTGGGACTTTGCATTATGTCTTGTAAGGTCTCTGCCTTCATTACCAGCACAGAGAGGGTGAGAGAGCTCCTGCAGCACCCTGATCAGATTGCTCCTTCACAAAACAGTTTGCTAGGAGATGACCTTTGCACTAGCCATTGCCTTATTGTCAAATCCTGAACCATATGTATTTGTCTGTTTTGTATTATTGTATGTGAAGCAATCAAAATAAAGTTTAAAACCAAAACAGTCTTTGATCAGGCAGGAGCAGTCTTGAAAAAGCAGACTGATTGTGGTGTACAAAGTTTCTAAAAAAATAATTACTGAATTATTGCAGTGGTATGCAATCCGGGTCACTACCGAGATACAGACAAGAATGTGTGTTTACTGTGTCCATTAGACACATATCAGGATGTAGCCGGCTCTACTAGCTGTAAATCATGTGGGTTAAAGATCACCATGGATACAGGATCAGATGATGTAGGAGACTGTGTTCGTAAGTATAGAAAGAAGTAGACTACCATATTTACCCCATCACGAAAACACACCTATATAATTTTGACCCCCTTGAACCCGACTTTTTTTATAGTAAAACGAGGTTTATTTTTCTTATTTCTGCTCTAAAACATGGAGGTGGTTCTAACGAGTACTCACAATCTATATTTTGAGCAGAAATAAGAAAATATCACAATTTTTCATCTTAAAATTTTCATTTCTCGGCGGTAAAGTTTACAACGTATTTGTATAGGTGTGTTTTCGTAATGATAAGTACTTGGAGACCTTGTTTCCTTTCCGTACTTGTTCTCAAAATTACAACAAGTACAATTCACGTCTCGATTTTTGCCTTAAAAACAGCTGGATGAGTGGCAAACTGTGAAGACCTAATGAGGAGCCGAATTAGACTTAATTGTAGGTGATCTTAACAAATAGCGCAATTTCACTGTATATGGAAAAACAGCAATTTATGGTCATTATACCCCCGGCATACGAAGTATGCTATGGGGGTATATAGTTTTCGTCTTGCCGTTCGTCCGTCCGTCTGTCCGTCTGTCCGCACCAACGAAACGACATTTAGGGGGCAAAAAATTTGGACATTTTGACACTTAAGTATATATTCGTAGGTCCAAATGGGGTTTATTCCGTTATTTGGGTACTTAAGTGGCAAAAATTCGCTCTTAGGTGGCTTGCCGCTTAAGAGAATTTGCCGCTTAAGTAGTCAATATGCCGACGCCTAGCCACTTAAGTATCCGTTCGTGAGAACGTCCGTCCGTCCGTCCATCCGTCCGTCCATCCGTCCGTCCTTCTGTCCGTCCGTTAACATTTTGGTTAAAGTTTTACGTCAAAGTTTCTAAGAGATTGTATCTTCTGAACCCTTTGATAGATTTAGTTCATACTTACACTGAAGTTACATACTGGTCAAAAGATTTCATTGATGCATGTCCCACCCCCCCACAGTGACCTTGGGGTCAAGGCCACAGACTTAGAAATTTTATGTTTGGTTAAAGTTTTATGTCAAAGTTTTTAAGAGATTGTATCTTCTGAACCCTTTGATAGATTTAGTTGATACTTACACTGAAGTTACATACTGGTCTAAAGATTTCATTGCTATATGTCCCACCCCCCACAGTGACCTTCAGGTCAAGGTCACAGACTTAGAAATTTTTCATTTGGTTGAATTTTTGTGACAAAGTTTATAGATCCCTGTATGTCCTAAACTCAAAGACATATCCAATTGATACTTGCATCAATCTTGCACACCAGTCCAAATATTTCATTGATGTATACCCAACCCTGCTGCTTCAGTAAGATTGATGCCCCCACCCCTCCAGTAACTTAGATGCCCGCAATCCCTTGGTCCATATAGAGATTTTATCTTTGGTTTAGCTTTCACAAGCACATTTATAGATTCTTATAGCTTCCATATTACATACAATTAAGCTCTGAAGATATATTAGAGGGTGGGGCTGGCCGGGGGTATACGTGACCCACTGGTCGCTTTCTCTAGTTTTTCTATGTTTTTTATACAATTTAGGATCCATCTTTAAATGGTGTTATATCCAGTACCATGGATAACAAACAGTGTTATATCCAATACCATGGATAACAAATAGTGCTATGAAGAGGTTAAGGTGTACTTTGATTTTTATGGAGCTTGTTTTTGCTTGTTTGTTTAATTTGAGGTTTAACATCCCAGTGAACATTGTATAGGTCATTTTGGAGACTTACTTTCAATTTTGTGGGATTGAGATGAAATGACTTCTCAAGCCCTGTTGCCCAATGAAACAAATAGGAATTATAAGCATGGTCATTCCAACTTGCACCGCTTTGCCTGGGCAGGCTTAGATCCTCTAAGCGGTTTACCAGTATTCGTGTGTGGTAGGTTTCAGTTCTGCATTGAAGCATCATGCAGCCCATCTATTTCTTCAAGCCCCGATGGGTGGGGGCCTTTATGAAGCTTGAATAAGTTTTAACAGAATAATAATGGCATGTTTATGAATTCCATGTAAATGAATTGCATGTTTTAGTATTTTTTTTTTTTTTTTAGCATTCATTGATTTTGTGTGTTTCAGCGGAATGCTTGGCAGGAGAGTACTACATAGCAGCTACAAAATCATGTGATTTGTGTGCCAAAGGCACATACAAGACAACTGCTGGTAACTACAATGCATGTAAAGAATGTGGGGGCATTAACACAACCCTGGGCAGGGGATCGACTTCACCACAAGACTGCAGCATTCGTAAGTATTAACCCTTCAAACACCATTTAAATACATTTTTTTTTTCAATTATTTTTCAGGAACATGTTTGACATTTCATAAGCATAATTACACACATTTTCTTTTTTTATAGAAGATCAAAAAGATATCAGATGATTAGTAATTAGGAAAACAGGCCTATACAAATGCACTGTAAACTTTACCGCCGAAAAATGAAAATTTTAAGATGAAAAATTATGAAATTTTTCTTATTTCTGCTCTAGAACATAGATTGTTGGTACTCTTTAGAACCGCCTCTATATATTTTTCTTATTTCTGCTCTAAAATAAAGATTGTTGGTACTCGTTAGAACCGCCTCAATTTTCTTATTTCTGCTCAAAATATGGATTGTTGGTACTCGTTAGAACTGCCGCATCGAGGCGGTTCTAACGACTATCAACAATCTATATTTTAGAGCAGAAATAAGAAAAATAAGGTTTACCCCTGTAAACCCCAGTTTTACTACATAAAAGTGGGGTTCAAGGAGTTCAAAATTATATGTAGGCGTGTTTTTGTGATGATAAGCAACCTTGCTTGTTTTCAAATCCTGTTGATCTTTCTGATATGTTACATTCTTGTTATATATCTGTAATTGAAAAGAAGTTAATAAATTATTGTTTAAACTAAAGAGATATCCTTAACCCATTTGGTACCAGAAACCTCAAAACAGGTAATTGACAAACAATGCAGGCCCAGATCAGATTCCACAGAACATGGTGTCTGATCAGGGCCTACACTGTTTGCGAAAAGTTAAGCTATTTTCGCAATAAACTTTAAATATGACACAACCTGTTATCCCTAGATTGTGAAATGGACTCCTGCTATATATAAGTAGGAAGATTCCATTTGGTACAAAATGGATTAACCCATTTAGTACCAGAACCCCAAAACGGGTACCCTGGCAAACAGTGCAGGCCCAGATCGCGGCATCTGATCAGGGCCTACACTGTTTGCACAAAGTTCAGCCATTTTCCTAATCAATTTTGAAGAAAACACACCCTGTTATCCCTAAATTGTGAAATGGACTCCTGCTATATATAAGTAGGAAGATTCCATTTGGTACAAAATGGGTTAATGCCATTTTGTCTAATAACTTGGTGCTATGAATGATCCCCCCAGTAGTTTTAAAAACTGCAATCTCGAAAAAATTCCTTGGTTCCAAAAATATTCGAGTTATCAAAGGTTGACTGCATCACGAAAACATGCCTATATAATTTTGATCCCATTGAACCCCACTTTTATATAGTGAAACTGGGGTTTACAGGGGTAAACCTTATTTTTCTTATTTCTGCTCTAAAATATAGATTGTGGGTACTCGTTAGAACCGCCTTGAAAATATAGATTGTGGGTACTCCTTAGAACTGCCTCGATGAGGCTGTTCTAACAAGTACCCACAATCTATATTTTGAGCATAAATAAGAAAAATATCACAATTTTTCATCCTTAAATTTTCGATTTTCAGCGGTAGAATTTACAATGTACTTGTATAGGCGTGTTTTCGTAATGGTATACAGAAGTTCATGGTTTGCCATTCCAACATGTGGGCTGATGTTACCACTCATTTATTTATATTGTAGCTGTGTGTCAGCCCGGTAGCTACAGACCCTCAGGGACACAAGATTGCTTGTTCTGTGACTTTGGCTACTACCAGCCAGGCTATGATCAGGAGGTCTGTATATCCTGTGGAGCCCAGAAGACCAATGACAAGATGGGAGAGAGTGATCCTGATAAATGTAGACGTAAGTTGACAAATAGAGAATCTTGCACTGATGGTCATTTCATTTGAAACAAGCCAAAATGGTTAAGGGGAATGGATACACCTTCAGGGGAGGCAACTCTTTCAAAAGTATTTTAATGGGGTAAACTCTTTAAGGAAAGAATTGGCTCCTGAAGAGCAAATTCTATCCATCCTTGAAGATAAGACCCCATTTTCAGTGGGACAGAATTTGCAGAAAAGCAAACAGGAAGTCACGAAAGTTGTCTTCCTTTGAAAAATGGCAAAAAAATCTGCCAGGTTTTCCCATTCCCCTTTATAATATCATATGGGCCCCGTCAAGCGATTTTGGTACTTATCGCCTATGCGAGCAGCGAAGGTTCAGGCGAGCCTGCGCATCCCCGCAGTCTCGCCAGAACCTTCGCTGCTCGCTCATACAAGCAGTGAATTAAGAGGAACCTTCAGACAGAAAGCCATATCCCTGGCACCTCTGAATGGCTGGGCATGCGCAGTTAAAATTTGTCATGACGGAATGCTCGAAGACACAAATTCGCTTGGTGGGGCTCATATTATTTTTTTTACTCTAAGCATTTGGAAAGCTCAGCTCTTGACCATACTTTTTCTAAAATTGACAAAAGTACAATTTACATACTATTCGAAGTTGTATCAGAAAATAACTGGATGAATGGCATTAAGTATAGACCCTGATGAGATGCAGCATTCGTTACATTCTGCAACATCTCATCAGGGTCTACACTGTTCAGTCTCCTCTGTCCAAAAGCAGGTGGTGAATATTCAACATCAAGCATCCTTTGTTTAGTGTTGACACATATCAAACAGACCTGTTTATCCGTTATTTTCGTATGCAGTCACATTCAGTCACACCAACTTGGGATATCCACAGGGGCCATTCCTCTCCCCTCCACTTCATAAAAGGGCCTCATGTCTCAGAAACCATTTGGATTCCAATCCCTAAACCATTATTCTTGGTTTTTATGAAGTCTGTGATTAAAGGGCCTTCGTGGCCTAGTGGTTAGGAGCGCTGACTCTTGATCATTAGGTCTCTCACCGCTGTGGTTCGAGCCTCGCTCGGGTCATATGTGAGATGCCAAGTTCTACAACGGAAGGTCAGGTGTTTTTTCTCCGGGTACTCCGGTTTTCGCCCACCTCTGATTAACGATCAGCTCGATATGAATGAAATAATCTTGAAAGGGCCGTAAAACCAAAAACAAAAAAAAACAAAAAAAATTCTGTGATAACAATCTTGGACTCCGCTGGGGCCATGTCCTCACTCCTCCACTGCTTATAAGGTCTTATATGCCAGGAACCATACAGATCCCCACTGCTATGCCATATATATTCTTGTTTCTTATGATAAGACGCATTTTGTGATACAAACCAGGTCCGCATTGGGTCCATGCCCCACCCCTCTATTTCATGAAAGGCCTAATATTTCAGATACAGTGTCAACATGGGTGTTCATTTGGTAATAAGGGTTCATTTGGGAGACTCTATAATTGGTAGATTAAAATCATATCATGTTAAAATACATGGCAGCTTTTGGGCAGTGCCAACCTGGGCTCTGGTGATCATGGTGGCCCATGGGTCTCTTGTTATCTTTAAATACACAACTTTTTTACATCAATCAACAACCAAAGGGACTAAAAGTTCATAATGACTCAGCATTCTGTTACCATGGGGTTTTGTACCTGCTTAGAACAAGAGGTTTTAGGTAAGTGATACAGGACCATTGGTGCTCTGATTAACATTTTATTACTAGCTCAAGTATAAATAAGGTGGATGATACTACCTTGACTTTTGCACGGCCCCCGCCCATGGGGCTTGAAGAAATAGATGGACTGCATGATTCTTCCACGCAGAGCTGTATCCAACTGCACACGAGCCCTGGTGAACCGCTCGGAGGATCTAAGCCTCACCTGGCAGAGTGGTAAGAGTCGGACTGTCGATGCATATTAACCCTATTGGTTTCATTGGGCGGCAGGGCTTGAAATGTAATTTCATCTCAATGTCAGGTAAAAGTCCCACAAAATTCAAAGCAAGGTCTCCAAAATGACCTACAGTAGAACTTCGAGGGAAGGTCTGTATCTAGTTTAGTTGCGCGAAAATTTCACATTAGCTAAGTGCTCAGCTTATAAAATGTCTAGTCCTGAAATGCGAAAATTGACAAGGGCATGCACTATGCTGACAAAGCAACGAACGACAAAGGTTCGGAATAGACTGAGCAGAATTGCAGGCTAATCCACTACTTTAATTTCCTTAACCCATTCAGTACCAGAAACCCCTAAAGGGGTTCCCGGGCAAACAGTGCAGGCCCAAATCAGACTGATCAGGGCCTCCACTGTTTATACCCCCGGCGTATGCCATGGGGGTATATAGTTTTTGTCTTTTCCGTCTGTCTGTCCGTAAACAATTATTTTGTGTCATAGATATCTCAGGAACTGCTTCACATAGAAACTTGAAATTTTGCACACATGATCAGTATGACTACTTGTATTGTGGGAAAGAAAATAAGGGCCAAGGGGTCAGGCCTTTTAGAGTTATTTCCCTTTGTAGTTCGGCACTGGCCGGGGGTATACGTGCCCCACTGGGCACTTTTGTCTAGTTGCTTAAAGTTTTTAGTCATTTTCCAAATAAATTTTGATGAAAACACAACTTGACATCCCTAAATTTTGAAATGGACTCCTGCGAAATATAAGGAGGAAGATTCCATTTGGTACAAAAAGGGTTATACTGCCTCATTAGTCCCGAGTTATTTTAGGTGTTTAAGTATATGCGACCGGGCTTTACAATAAACTTATATTGTCAGCTTCTCAACACAAATCACTTGACCAATTGATCAGAGGGCTGGCGCCAATCAAGTACACCTGTGTTATGTAAACAACTGTTTCGGCAAGACGCTTTGTCAATATCAAAGGGTCTTATCATACTGATCACGCACACAAATGTGTGTTTGTTTGTGAATTCAGGTTTATTGTCGCTTTCAACAATTTTTCAGTCATATCACGACGGTGTCTGGTTGTGACAGGGAGCTCAATGCTGACTTTTATAGTGCTGCATCACTGAAGTATCATGTCCCAGACATATTACATGATACCACACCCAGTCACATTATCCTGACACTGGGTCGACCAGTCCTAGCTCTACCCCGTAAATCTGAATGCCAAGCGAGGAGCTGCTAGTACCATTTTTACGACTTTGGTATGTCGCGGCCCGGGATCGAACCTGTGACCTCCCGTTCCCCGGAGCGGACACTCTACCAACTGAGCTATTGGGGCCGGTCGCACGCACCTGAATGATTTGATGAATTAAACATGGGAGTTTTCACAAGGTAATAAGTGCGAGCCATCGGTGGTATTTTACATAGAAAATGCACTCTAGGGACCAGGCTGGGGGTTTGAGCCATTGTGGTTCGAGCCAAGCTGGCATGTTTAGTTAAAATGAATGGGGATTTTGCCGGGACTGAAAATTCAGTTCGACCCAAATGTGGTGCTCAAGCCTACCAAGTTTGAGCCATCAAAGTTTGACTGTATATAGTGTTGATGGTGACATTAAACCTCACCTCAGACAAAACCCTTACCTTTGCAAACAATGTAGATCCAGATCAGAAGACAGCTGATCAGGATCTACACTGTCATGCAGTTTGTGAAATGTATAAAGTAATTTGATTGGTTGATTGTCATGAATGTGGCTAAATTAATTTATTCAGCAGAATAAGGGTTAACCCATTAACCCGCAGAATGCGGCGTCAGATCAGGGCCTACAGTGTTTGTAAAAAGTTATGCCATTTCCGAAATATTTTTTGAGAGAACACAACCTGACACCTCTAGATTTTGAAATGGACTCCTGCTATAGACAAAGAGGAAGATTCTATTTGGTACAAAAGGGGATAAACAGTCACTTTATTTTTCAGGTGTTTGTAACCCTGGTTATCAGTGGAACACTAGGATTGAAGACTGTGAACCCTGTAAGGCTCCGAGTAATTACCGACCTGCAGACTCCCGGTGGTGTATCAGATGCAGAGATAATGAGCAGGCTCTTAGGGATGGAGCAGACAGTTGTATCAAAGTTCCAGGTAATTGTCCTTTGTTAAGAAATAATTTTTTTGTACATTCTTTATCTGTTCCAGGTAATTGTCCTTTGTTTAGAAATACACTTTTTTGTACATTCTTTATAGGAATGAATTTCAATTTTGTGGATTTTATAGATGTGTAAACTCAAGCGGTTTGTGAGTGATTTGCTGGTTTACAAATCAATAAAAGCCACAAAAATGAATATTCATTCCTTATATTTCTAACTATGTCATCAAAATATTAAAAATGCCACCAAAATGGCATTTTTGGGGGAATTGTTTCAAAAGCATTAGAGTGAACTTCCCAACGGCCACGGCAGAATGATTATTCAGTTAGCAGCTGGCATCTTTGAAAGAATCCTAAGCAAAAACTTCAGGGGCCAGTTGTTCAAAACTAACGATGTCCTTAGTTAACGTATCATTAAAACTTTGATCATTAAATATGGCAAATATGCTAAAATTTTTGCTGAAAAAATGTGAGCAGCTTTTGCGGATGCAAAAGCTGCTCACATTTTTTCAGCCAAAATACCATAATTTTTGATATTGTTCTTGCTCGAACAGTTAACAATTTAACCACTAACGAGCTCGTTAAGCTAACGATGCTTTGAACAACAGGGCCCAGGTCGGAATTCAATTTATTTCTCTTCTAACAGTTACGTTTTCATTTGTTCCACATCTTTTAATCAAACACTGTTGACGTTACTTCATAGTACAATGACTTAATGTTCAGCATTACAAAAACATGCCTAAACAAATAAATTGTAAACTTTACCGCCGAAAATCTAAACTTTTAAGATGAAAAATTGTGATTTTTTTCTTATTTCCGTTCAAAATATAGATTGTGGATACTCATTAGAACCACCTCATTGAGGCAGTTCTACCAAGTATCACAATCTATATTTTAGAGCAAAAATATGAAAAATATTAGGTTTACCCCTGTAAACCCTAGTTTTACTATATTAAAGTGGAATTCAAGGTGGTCAAAATTATATAGATAAGTTTTGGTGATGGGTTCTAAACGTCCTCTTTGACATCACGTTATATTATTACCTGTTGCTGTGTGAAGAAGCTCTGGCACTCTTGCTCATGGTATTTATCGAAGTTTAAAACTTTTATTTTTACCATACAGATCGCTCGAAATGTATAAAATGATGAGTTTGAACAATGTCATCAGGTCCTGAGAAAAGTTTAACTAAACCCAAATGGGTTCACTTCGACTTAGCTCATAACATCACAAAAACATGCCTATATAATTTTGACCCCCTTGAACTCCACTTTTATATAGTAAAACTGGGGTTTAGAGGAGTAAATCTTATTTTTCTTATTTCTGCTCTAAAATATAGATTGTGGGTACTCGTTAGAACCGCCTCAGTGAGACAGTTCTAACAAGCGCCCACAATCTATATTTTGAGCAGATATAGGAAAAATATCACAATTTTTATGCCCCCGCATCGTATGATGCCGAGGGCATATAGTTTTTCGGTTTTCCATATGTGCCTCCGTGGGTACGTGCCTATGTGCGTACGTGCTAACTGGTGTCCGAACGTACGTCCTTCTGTACAAAAGTGTGTACGTATGTAATCCTGTTAGACCCAGGTTAAGGTTTTTGTACAAGGTAGAACTTGAGCTCATATTTTCCAAACCATACAATAGATTTGGTTTATATTTAGTATGATGATAGATATAGGTCCAAAGTTTTATTCAGCAATACCCCCACTCATACCCATGACCTCAAGGTCAAGGTCACAAACTTTGAAATTTTTAATGTTTTAGACCCAGTTTAAGGTATTTGTTCCAGGTAGAACTTGAGCTCATATTTTCAAAACCGTACAATGGATTTGGTTTATATTTAGTATGATGATAGATATAGGTCCAAAGTTTTATTCAGCAATACCCCCACCCATACCCATGACCTCAAGTTCAAGGTCTCGGACTTTGAAATTTTTGATGTTTAAGACCCAGGTTAAGGTATTTGTACCAGGTAGAACTTGAGCTCATATTTTACAAACCGTGTAATGAATTTGGTTCATATTCTGTATGATGATACATATAGATCCAATGGTTTATTCAGCAATACCCCCACCCATACCCATGACCTCAAGGTCAAGGTCACAGACTTAGAAAATTTTTAATGTTTAAGACTTTGGTTAAGGTACTTGTACCACGTTGAACTTTTACGATTAATTTGGTTCATATTTGGTTTGATGATAGATGCAGGTCCAAAGTTTTATTCAGTAATACCCTCACCCATGTCTATGACTTCAAGGTCAAGGTCGCAGACATAGAAATTTTCAAATTTAAGTGTGTTAATAGCTTATATTTTCCAAACTTAATGATGGATTTGCTTCATATTTGGTATGACAATAGTTGCAGGTCCAAAGTTTCATTGAGCCATACCCCGCACCCCTTACCTAAAGGTCAAGGTCACAGACATAGAAATTTTTTTATATTATATTTTTTGAGAGTCGATATTTCCTGAACCATGTGATGGATTTGCTACATGTTTGGAATGATGATTGATGCAGGTCAAAAGTTTCATTTAGCCATAACCCCACCCCTGCCCATGACCTTAAGGTCAAGGTTGCAGACTTAGAAATGTTTAATGTTAGCATTTGTAAGAGCTCATATTTTCCAAACCATTTTATGGATTGAGTTCCTATTTGGTATGTTGATAGTTATTTTTTTCAAGGTTTAATCAGCCGTACACCAATCTATGCCAATGACCTAAGGACAGGTGTTATTGTAATATGTCATTTTTTTTTGCGGGGGAGGGGGAGGTAGGCCCCTGGGCGGGGGCATTTGTGTTGTATTGACACATTTCTAATTCATCTTAAAACTTGCGTGTTTTTGTAATGATCTGATGTTGTTGACATTACGATAACACACCCCAGTGGCATATTGCAATCATTCATTTCTCCAAAATGGTTATTTTCTGATGAAAATTTGAGATATATTTCTTACTTTTACTCCAAACATAGGTTGAGGGTGCTTGTTAGAAAAGACGCCTCAATGAGGCGGTTCTAACGAGTACCTAAACCCAAGTTTTTCTCTATATAAAGTGGGTTTTAGGGGGTCTTTATTTCACAGATTTGTTCACGTGATGTATAGTAAACTGGGGTTTAAAGGGGTAAATCTTGTTTCACTTATTTCTCCTCCAAAATATAGATTGTGGGTATTCCTCATCGAGGCAGTTCTAACATGTACCCACAACTATATTTTGAGCAGAAATAAGAAAAATATCACAATTTTTCATATTAAAATACTAATTTTTATGTCGTTTTAATTTATAATCTATTTTGCATAGGCGTGTTTTCGTAATGGTTTCTGCTATGGACCCCAACAAGTGTTATGGAGAGGTTGTAGTGTACAAAACACTAACAATCCGGTCCAGTTTTACAAAGCCTTGTTAGCTTAACCAGCTTGTTATTGATCACATTGGTAAATATTTTACCCAAGTACGATATCTAAAAGTTTTGTATTTTTGCTGAAAAAAAAATGTATCTTTTCTACTCACATATTTTCAGCCAAAATATTAGTCTAGTTGCCTTATTGTATGATCAAAGTTTTAAAGTTTTAACAATTATTTGTTAAATGATGACGTAAGTTTTGAACAACTGGCATGCTTGGCATTTTTTTTTTTCAACATATGACATTTGGAAATATTTTTTTAATGCCCCTGCCCTTCGAAGAATGGTGGAAGGGCATAAAGCATTGCCCCTGTCTGTTCAGCCATCCATTCAGTCGTTTGTACATCAATTTGTTCATCCGTCTGAAACTTAAACACAGCCAATAACTTTCTTATTTCTGGATGGATTTTTAAATTACTTTGCAGAAATATTAACCATCATGAGACTATGTGTGGCATGCAAAACCCAGGTCCGTACCTCCAAGGTCATGGTCGTACTTAGAGGCCAAAGGTTAAAAAAGGGTCTGAAACTTAAATACAATCAATAACCTTGTTATTTCTGGATGGATTTTGAAATTACGTGGCAGAAATGTTAGCCATCATGAGATGATCTGTCACACACAAAACCCAGGCCTGTACCTCCAAGGTCATGTTCGTACTTAGAGGTCAAAGGTTAAAAAAGGGTCGGAATCTTAAACACAGTTAATAACTTTCAGCATGGTGGTCAACAGAAATGTTAACCATCATGAGACAATGTGTTGCTCGCAAAACCCAGGTCTGTACCTCCAAGTCAAGGTCGTACTTAGAGGTCAAAAGTAAAAAAAAAAAAAAAAAGGTTTGAAACTTAAACACAGTCAACAACTTTCTTTCTGAATAGATTTTTAAATTACTTGGCAGAAATGTTAACCATCATGAGAGGATGTGTCATGCTCAAGACCCAGGTTGGTACCTCCAAGGTCAAGGTCATACGTAGAGGTCAAAGGTAAAGAAAAATGTCTTTTTTCTTGTGTCCCGTTAATCTGAATGGATTTGGAAATTACTTGGTAGAAATGTTAACCATCCTGAGTTGATGTGTCATGTGCAAGATCCAGGTTGGTTCGTCCAAGGCCAAGGTCATACTTAGAGTTCAAAGATAAAGAAAAGTATTTTTCCTTGTGTCTGCTCAATGTGGATGGATTTGGAAATTACTTGGCAAAATCTTAACCATCATGAGACAATTTGTTTCAGGCAAAACTCAGGTCTGCACCTGTAAGGTAAAGGTCATACTTGGCAGTTGAAGGTCAAATACTTACATCAACATATTTTCAGGCGGGGACATCCGTGTCCTATGGATGCATTTCTAGTTTCTAGAAAACATGATTTTTCAAGGATTTGTTCTTCTTTCAGATGGAATAGAGCCTTTGCCAATAAAGATTCAAGTTATCAGAGTTGTTGCAATATATCGAGTGATAGACTGTCTGCCGAGCACAGAAGATCTTCTCTTCAATTTGATGGTGGAAATATTCAAACTAAGACTGGAAGCTCTGTCAATGAGGTGGACAAATTTGTGTGCAGCTGATAACTGTGCGGGGAATCTTGGTGCTAGGAAACTGCAGAATACATGCGATCAAAGACGTAAACGTAGAGCACCAACTGAACCCTTCCAAGTTGAATTCACATTAACAGCTCCGTAAGTTACAGAAGCTATGTCCAAACACATTACGAAAACACACCTATATTCCACCCCCGCCCATCTGGGCTTGGAGAAATAGATTGGGCTGCATGATGCTTCCACCCTGAGCTGATACCGACTGCACGTGAGTACTGGTAATGAGCTTAGAACGTCTAGGCCTGCCCAGGAAAATTGCTGCGAGTCCGCCCATCCATGCTTATAAACCCTATTGGTTTCATTGGGTGACAGGGCTTGAGATGTCATTTCATTTCAATGTCGGGTCAAAGTCTCACAAAATTGGAAGCAAAGTGTCCAAAATGACCTTTTCAGTGTGGACGGGAACGTTAAACCTCAAATCAAACAAAACAAAACAAACAAAACACACCTATATAATTTTGACCCCCTTGAACCCTCATTTTATATGGTAAATGTGTGTGTGTGTGAATTCGGGTTTAACGTCGCTTTCAACCATTTTTCAGTCATATCACGACGGTGTCTGGTTGCGACAGGGAGCTCAATGCTCACTTTTATAGTGCTGCCTCACTGAAGTATCATGTCCCAGACACATTACATGATACCACACCCAGTCACATTATCCTGACACTGGGTCGACCAGTCCTAGCTCTACCCCGAAAATGTGAGTGCCAAGCGAGGAGCAGCTAGTACCATTTTTAACGACTTTGATATGTCGCGGCCCGGGATCGAACCCGTGACCTCCCGTTCCCCGGAGCGGACACTCTACCAACTGAGCTATCGGGGCCAGTTTTATATGGTAAAACTGGGGTTTGCAGGGGTAAACCTTATTTTTCTTATTTCTGCTCTAAAATATAGAGTGTGGGTACTCGTTAGAATCGCCTCAATGAGGCAGTTCTAGTGAGTACCTCCAATCTATATTTTGAGCAGAAATAAGAAAAATATCACAAATTTTCGTCATAAAATTTTCAATTTTTTGGCGGTAATATTTTCGATGTATTTGTATAGGCGTGTTTTCGTAATGTTTCATAGCTGTACCAGAATATTTGAAACCCTCCCAGGTGGCCATTTTCCATTCTTAACCCTTTTTGGACCAAATGGAATCTTCCTCCTTATATATAGCAGGAGTCCATTTTAAAATGGGGGTGTCAGGTTGTGTTTTCATCAAAATTGACTTGGAAAATGATCTGATCTGGGCCACCACTGTTTGCCAAGTACCCATTTAGGGGTTTCTGGTACTGAATGGATTAATGCTCTGCATGCTAGGTATTTATTCAGCAGACAACAATTTAGAAATATTTTCTTACTTTTCTGAGAAAACAGGATTTGGTATTTCCCAATTTGCATGAGATGTCAAATCCTGTTTTCTTGAAAAATAAGAAAAATACTAACATTTTGTCATCTGTTGAATTAGCTATAGAGTGATTTTTAAGATTTTAATGATCCAGGTGCCATATGGTAAAATGACCACCAAGGTGAATTGACCCATTGTCATTTCATCACTGCGGTAAAAGGATGCCCCTCCCATGATGAAATGCATTCCCATCTAAAAATCAGGAAAATCATACTTATTGTCCAGTTTTACTGCAGGGTCACTTTACCATATGACTTCTGTATCAAAATTCCATACTTTTATCTTTTTGTCACTTCCTGCATGTGGCATTTCCATTTGTGAAAAAAGTTACAGAACAGTATTTACCCTAAATATTCAGACACCTCAACTCCTAACTATACTTGTTCTAAAATTTGAACAAGTTCAATTTACTATGTGATGTTGTGTCTTTATTAAGACAGTTGAATGAATTGCAGACATTGTTTGTTTGAATTGGAATTTTTCGGCCCAGTCAACACAATTTAAGGCCATTTTTGAGCCGGTCAGTTTACCTATCCACACTTTTCCTGTCAGGCTTATACGTAAGTGGTTAACCAGTACAGTGCACATTCTTTCGCGGTCATATTTATTCCTAGTGATATTGTGATTGTGGTGATATTCATCCCTAGTGATATTGTGATATCACAACAGAATGTGGTGATATTCATCCCTAGTGATATTGTGATACCACCACAGAATGTGGTGATATTTATCCCTAGAGTAGTGATATTGTGATACCACCACAGAATGTGGTGATATTCATCCCTAGTAATATTGTGATACCACCACAGAATGTGGTGATATTCATCCCTAGTGATATTGTGATACCACAACAGAATGTGGTGATATTCATCCCTAGTGATATTGTGATACCACCACAGAATGTGGTGATATTCATCTCTAGTGATATTGTGATACCACCACAGAATGTAGAATGTGGTGATGTTGATCCTTAATATTTATCCCTAGTGATATTGTGGGAAGAATTTGGGATCTGATTGTATCAATTCTTGATCGTTTCTCTTTTAAATTTACACTGTTTATTCAGTCATACCTGTGTGAATACACAGGGTAAATATGGTGCTTCCAATTATGAGACATTGAACTTGTTTACCCTTAAGTCAGATGATTCTTACCATTAGGGATTCAATGCCATAACATTTACACATTAACCCTTGTCCTGCTGAATATTTAAATATGCCACACCCACTATCGATTATCAACCAATCAGATTACTTGATCCAAATGATTGCAACAAATTCACAATCTGAATGGAAAAGCAATGTAGATCCTGATCAGATGGCTTCGTAAGAAGCCATCTGATCTGGATCTTCATTGTTTGGAAAATAAGGTATATCGGGGCTCAGCAGGACAAGGTTTAATATCAAACTAAAGAGACTATTGACCACTTGAAGTGGTAAAACATGCCTTCAAAACATTGTGTTCTCATACAGTATTCGCCCTAATTACCGCACATGCTCCTATAAGCGCACACCAAAGCTATTTTTGAAAAAGAAATGCAAAAGCGCACACTTTACAGTAACCTCCCCCTGGAAGCTCTCACAGTAAATCTATAAAAAAAACTTAACGTTATTTCTTCAACAGTGAAGACAATGCTTGAGTATCCATTTCTGTCCCATTAAGTATCAGTATGCATCATCTTGGAAGCTATTGTTTTCGCATCGAGTGTGCGCTAATTAGGTAGATTTTTCACTGTGATCTTTTGACACGATTTTGAAAAAACTAAGCGCACTGTGCGGTAATTAGGGCGAATACGGTAATTATTTTGAGCAGTTTATACACCACAAACTTGTTATAACATGGTTCGTTATAACATAGTTTTGATATAACACGGTTTTAGGATGGATCCGAAAAATATATAGATTATATAGGAAAAAATGGTCATTTTTGTCGCGCCTGCTATTAGCATTCGTTCGTCCGTTCGTCAAGGCGTCAACATTTGCGACCACCCTAGCGTTCACTCTAATGGTCAAGTTTATTTCTCAAGAACTATAAGAGCTTCATTAATGATACTTGGTACAAACTTGTGTCTGGGGATGGCAAATTACATGCAAGCATCCATATTTGACCTTGACATGCATTTCATGGTTCACTGACTTTGTAAAATGTTGCGACCACCCTAGCCTTCACCCTAATGGTCAAGTTTACTTCTCAAGAACTATAAGAGCTTCATTAATGATACTTGGTACAAACTTGTGTCTGGGGATGACAACTTACATGCAAGCATCCATATTTTACCTCGACCTACATTCCATGGTTCACTGACTTTATAAAATGTTGCCACCACCCTAGCGTTCACCCTAATGGTCAAGTTTATTTCTCAAGACCTTTAAGAGCTTCATTAATGATACTTGGTACAAACTTGTGTCTGGGGATGACAACTTACATGCAAGCATCCATATTTGACCTTGACCTACATTTCATGGTTCACTGACTTTGTAAAATATTGTGACCACCCTAGCGTTCACCCTAATGGTCAAGTTTATTTCTCAAGAACTATTAGAGCTTCATTAATGATATTTGGTACAAACTTGTGTCTGGGGATGGCAACTTACATGCAAGCATCCATATTTGACCTTGACATGCATTTCATGGTTCACTGACTTTGTAAAATGTTGCGACCACCCTAGCGTTCACCCTAATGGTCAAGTTTACTTCTCAAGAACTATAAGAGCTTCATTAATGATACTTGGTACAAACTTGTGTCTGGGGATGACAACTTACATGCAAGCATCCATATTTTACCTCGACCTACATTCCATGGTTCACTGACTTTGTAATATGTTGCCACCACCCTAGCGTTCACCCTAATGGTCAAGTTTATTTCTCAAGACCTATAAGAGCTTCATTAATGATACTTGGTACAAACTTGTGTCTGGGGATGACAACTTACATGCAAGCATCCATATTTGACCTTGACCTACATTTCATGGTTCACTGACTTTGTAAAATATTGTGACCACCCTAGCGTTCACCCTAATGGTCAAGTTTATTTCTCAAGAACTATTAGAGCTTCATTAATGATATTTGGTACAAACTTGAATCTGGAGATGGCAACTTCAATGCAAGCATCCATATTTGACCTTGACCTACATTTCATGGTTTACTGACTTTGTAAAATGTTGCGACCACCCTAGCGTTCACCCTATTGGTTAAGTTCATTTCTAAAGAATTATTAGAGCTTCATTAATGATACTTAGTACAAGCTTGCATTTAAGAATGGAAACTTTTATGCAAGCATCTATGTTTGACCTTGACTACCTACATATCATGGTTGGGTGACTTTGTGCCCCCACAGGCGTGACATAGCCTTCAGCGGAATTCTTGTTCTATATAATCTATACATTTTTGTTTGGATATAATATGGTTGTTTAACTAACATGGTTTCTGCTTTGGACCCCATTAACAATGTTATAAAGAGGTGGTGGTGTATCAAGCAGAGTCTGCTGAAGGGTTCATTACACCAATGTCAATGTGATGTGGTGAACTCATGGTCAATGTGATGTGGTGAACTCATAATTGTACCATCACGGAAACACACCTATATAATTTTGACCCCCTTGAACCCCACTTTTATAAGTAAACCTGGGGTTTACAGGGGTAAACCTTATTTTTCTTATTTCTGCTCTGAAATATAGATTGTGGGTACTAGTTAAAACTGCCTCAATGAGGCGGTTCTAACAAGTACCAACAATCTATCGAGGCGGTTCTAACGAGTACCCACAATCTATATTTGAGAGTAGAAATAAGAAAAATATCACTATTTTTCATCTTAAAATAATTGTGGGTACTCATAAGAACTGCCTCAATAACGAGTATCCACAGTCTATCGAGGCGGTTCTAATGAGTACCCACAATCTATATTTAAGAATAGAAATAAGAAAAATATCGCACTTTTTCATCTTAAAATTATTGTGGGTACTCATTAGAACTGCCTCGTTGAGGCGGTTCTAACGAGTATCCTCAATCTATCGAGGCTGTTCTAACGAGTACCCACAATCTATATTTAAGAGCAGAAATAAGAAAGATATCACAATTTTTCATCTTTTTTCGATAGCAAAGTTTACAATGTATTTGTATAGGCATGTTTGTTATTTTGTTTAACAGAGAGGCAGTGAAGGATGAGGCTGCTGGCATAACAAGAGAGACAACAGACATTCTGGAGGAGGATATGGACCTTAACCCAGCGGAGTACTCACCACCACAGGTAACTGCATCGCATTATCTTTCAAACATTCTTGCTCGAATCCAAAAATTAAAGATTTTGGCTAAACAACTACTGGTAAAGATGAGGTATCCACAAATTATTTTTCTTACTTCTGTTTGGAAACATGTTGTGGGTACTTATAAGAAGTGCCTCACTCAGGTGCTTCTCATCAAGAAAACACGCCTATATAATTTTGACCCCCTTGAACCCCACTTTTATATAGTAAAACTGGGGTTTCTGGGGGTATACCTTATTTTTCATCTTAAAATTTTCATTTTTTTTTGCTAAACAACTACTGAAATATAGATTATAAAATATAGATTGTGGGTACTCGTTAGAACCGCCTCGATGAGGCGGTTCTAACGAGTGCCCGCAATCTATATTTTGAGCAGAAATAAGAAAAATATCACAATTTTTCATCTTAAAATTTTCATTTTTTAGGCGATAAAGATGGCAATGTATTTGTATAGGCGTGTTTGCGTAATGTAATGAAAACCCACAACATAATTATATGTTTGTTTCATGCAGAAATAAGAAACATATCAGTACTTTTCTGATGAAAAAAGGTGTCTTATCTGGAGCTATGAGTTCAAAGATTTGATTGATTGATTCATTACGCAAACGCCTTGTGGACACTCGTCAGAACCGCCTCTTCGAGGTGGTTCTGACAAGTACCCACAATCTATATTTTAGAGCAAAAATAAGGTATACCCCCGGAAACCCCAGTTTTACTATATAAAAGTAGGGTTCAAGGGGGTCAAAATTATATAGGCGTGTTTTCGTGATGGATTGATTTGTGTTTAATAACATGTCAACCCTTGTGGTCATTTGGGTCATCTCCCAGAGAAAGGGAGAAAAGAGGTTGAAGAAATAGTAGAGGAGATGAAAGTAAGGGACAGGGGAGAAAGAGGAAATGAAACATAAAAATAACAACATTCTCCCCCTACCCTTACCTAGGCCTAGCCCATGGTAGGCCAATACCATCACGAAAACACATCTATATAATTTTGACTCCCTTGAACACCACTTTTATATAATAAAACTGGGGTTTGCAGGGGTAACCCCTTATTGTTCTTATTTCTGCTCTAAAATATAGATCCTGGGTACTCGTTAGAACCGCCTTATAGAGTTGGTTCTAAAGATTACCCACAATCTATATTTTGAGCAGATATAAGAAAAATATCACAATTTTTCATCTGAAATTTTTCCTTTTTCCGGCGATAAAATTTACAATGTATTTGTATAGGCCTGTTTTTGTAATGCCAGTTGGATGCCCCAGTGATGCCAGATACATGTCACTTTCATCTCAACCAACCACCCCATTGAGTTCAAAGAAAAAAACTGTTCAACTTCAATGGAACATCTTTGGAACCATGAAAATTTGTTTTAACACTTTTTGTACCAAATGGAATCTTCCTCCTTATATATAGCAGGAGTTCATTTCTAAATTTAGGGGTGTCAGGTTGTGTTTTCTTCAAAATTTATTTGGAAAATGACTTAACTTTTAGCAAACAGTGGAGGCCCTAATCAGATGCCGCGTTCTGCAGCGTCTGATCTGAGCCTGCACTGTTTGTCAGGGTACCCGTTTTGGGGTTTCTGGTACTCAATGGGTTAAGACTGGCTTAGTTTGCTTATGATTTGGAAACATCCAGAAGTGATACTGTGCTGCTGATCACGTTACTATAGTGATCATATGTTTATACCTTTTTGCTTGTAATAAAGTCATTGTTTTTCAAACATAAACAGGAAACTATGCCTGTATAATTACATTGTAAATTTTACCACCAAAAAAAACCCAACATTTTAAGATGAAAAATTGTGATATTTTTCTTATTTCTGCTCAAAATATAGATTGTGGGTGTCCGTTAGAACCGCCATATTGAGGCGGTTCTAACGGGTACCCCAAATCTATATTTTAGAACAGAAATAAGAAAAATAAGGTATACCCCTTTAAACCCCAGTTTTACTATATGAAAGTAGGGTTTAAGGGGATCATAATTATATAGGCGTGTTTTCGTGATGTGATCTGGAAACATCCAGGAGAAGTGATACAGTGGGGCAGATCAAGTTTCTATAGTGATCATATGTTTATACCTTTTTGCTTGTTATAAAGTCATTGTTTTTCAAACTTAAATACAAAAACATGGCTAAACAAATAAATTGTAAACTTTACTGCCAAAAAAAAACAACATTTTAATATGTAAAATTGTGATTTTTTTTTTTATTTCTGCTCAAAATATAGATTGTGGGTATCCGTTTGAACCGCCTCATTGAGGCGGTTCTAACCGGTACCCACAATCTATATTTTAGAACAGAAATAAGAAAAATGAGGTATACCCCTTTAAACCCCAGTTTTACTATATGAAAGTAGGGTTTAAGGGGGTCGTAATTATATAGGCGAGTTTTCGCGATGTGATCTGGAAACATCCAGGAGAAGTGATACAGTGCGGCAGATCAAGTTGCTATAGTGATCATATGTTTATACCCGTTTGCTTGTAATAAAGTCGTTGTTTTTCAAACAAAAATACGAAAACATGCCTATACAAATACATTGTAAACTTTACTGCCGAAAAAAAACAAAAACATTTTAAGATGAAAAATTGTGATATTTTTCTTATTTCTGCTCAAAATATAGATTGTGGGAACTTGTTAGAACCGCCTCGATGAGACAGTTCTAACAAGTTCCAACAATCTATATTTTGGAGCAGTGAGGTGGTTCTAACAAGTTCCCACAATCTATATTTTGGAGCAGAAATAAGACAAATAAGGTTTACCCCTGTAAACCCCAGTTCAATATATAAAAGTGGGGTTCAAGGGGGTCATAATTATATAGGCATGTTTTCGTGATGATAAATAAGGTGATAAATTTGATGTTGCACTCTGGGTATTTGTATTATCCTCATTTCACACAAATGGTGCCATGTAACATAAGGCTGCTCGCAGAGCTGAAACTGACCCGCACACGAGTACTGCCTACCCAGGCAAAGCGTTTTGAGTGTCTGACTGTCCATGCTTATAAACCCTATTGGTTTCATTGGGCAACAGGGCTTGAGATGTCCTTTCATCTCAGTGTCCGGTAAAAGTCCCACAAAATTGGAAGCAACGTCTCCAAAATGACTTTTACAGTGTTGATGAGGAGATTAAACCTCAAATCAAACAAAATACATATGGCTGCTTTCTTGTGTAGCAACAAATGCCCAGACTCGGAGCTAACAAGGATGGTGATACGTCATTGGAAAATGCTTGTATGGTGATACAGCAGTCTGTATTTTGGTGTCGGAAAACTTGAAGTAGACAGCAGTATCTTTTGTAGGCATACAGTAAATTAACCCTTATCTTGCTGTTCACAACAAAGCCTTTCTTTGCAAACAGTGTAGATCCAGATCAGATGACTTCTGAAGAAGCCATCTGATCAGGATCTACACTGTTTGGCATTCAATTTATGAATTTGTAGCAATAAATTACATCAAGTAATTTGATTGGTTGATAGACATAAATGGGTGTGGCTTAAATGAATATTCAGCAAGACAAGGGTTCATACATGTGTATCTGCACTTATGATTTTTAGTGTGCCGTTGATGTAAAAGGCAGGCCCATGGCACCGCCCAGATTGAACACTAGGCATTCAGAAATCAATGAATCGCCTACCATTCTCTTACGTGGCATATTATCCCTAACTTCACTCTGCTCTGCTCTTTACAAGTTTTCTTCACAATCCAGGCTTCACAAAAACATGCCTATATATTTCTGACCCCCTTGAACCCCACTTTTATACAGTAAAACTGGGGTTTACAGGAGTAAATCTTATTTTTCTTATTTCTGCTCTAAAATATAGATCGTGGGTACTCGTAAGAACTGCCTCCATGAGGCGGTTCTAACTAGTACCCACAAGGCATGTTTTCATAATGGAAAGTGAGAGCATGCCTTTTCTGGGGCATTCTTATTCAGTAGATGCTTAGGCCTACTGTATCCAGTTTTAAGAAGACATACAGATTTCAGAATTGCCCTATATTTTTGTTTTCTTTTAACAATGTTTATAGCCTTCCGCTAGTTGGTTCCATTTAAGGTGTCACCTATTTTAGTGATTTAATGTTGTTGTTTATTTATTTACAGACTGAGGACATTGTTTTTGAGAAGTTCGATACAGTTACAACTGAAGAGCTATGTACTGATGGAGAACAAAAAAATCCAGATGGAACTTGTGGTATGTTTTCACATAAAAAAGTGGGGAAAAGTTATTATTATTTTCAAAATCTCAAATCCTAACATTATTAAGCTGCACGATGGGCATAGTATTGAATAAAGTACTTGAATCACAGGGGGACTCTAACAAGTACCCACAAAATATATTTCTAAAAAGTAATGGGGGAAATCATCCCTTAATTAAGTTTTGTTGCACTTCCTTATCTATAGCTATGTGAGTCTTTTACTAGATGACGTTTTCAAAGTACATGTAATTTTTTCTTATTTTTCAAGGAAAAGAAGGCTTGACATTCATTACAAAAACACGCCTATACAAATAAATTGTGAATTTTACCGCCAAAAAAACTGCAAATTTTAAGATGAAAAATTGTGATTTTTTTTCTAATTTCTGTGTAATGGCTAGACAGATGATTCATGTAAAGTGTCAAGCGTTGTTTTTACTGAAAAATAATGAAAACAAAAAACAAAAAGACATTGTCATCTGCTCTAGAATTTTCAGCAATGCTTTATGGGTTAACCCTTGTCCTGTTGAATATAATAACTGCTACCTTTGCAAACAGTGTAGATCCAGATCAGAGAAGCCATCTCATCAGGATCTTAACTGTTTGTCATTCAGCTTGCAAAGTTAAATAATACATTATATCTAATATTTTGATTGATTGATAGTTAGAAATGGGTTGGGAAAATTAATTCATTCAGCAGGATGAGGGTTTACTTTTTTGTCAGATATAAACTCTTGCAATGACTATTCTTTTGGATGAAAATTGGTGATGTTACCTTAGCATTGACCCTAATGTTTGAGTCTGTTCTCAAGAACTATAAGAACTTTAGTATCAATGTCAACTCAAATTCAAACATTCATATCTGACCTGAACCAATATTTCATGGTTTACTGTTGTTGTAAAATGACAGGTTATGTCATAAGCATTAACCCTTATCTTGCTGAATATTCATTTAAGCCACACCCATTTCTGTCTATCAACCAATCAAATGACTTAATGTAATTTATTGCTACAAATTCATAAACTGAATGCCAAAGAGTGTAGATCCTGATCAGATGGCTTCTTCAGAAGCCATCTGATCTGGATCTACACTGTTTTCAAAGATAGGGGTTGTCGTGAACAGCAAGATAAGGGTTAAACTCATTCCCACATGGGGGCTAGGACAGCAACTTCATACAGCCATTATTTCATAATAAACGGTCTGTTTTAAACCAAACTCAGCATGAATGTTCAATGGACAGTAGCCTTTCAAATAGAATCTTCTTAGGCTAAATCATTGTTGCCATGGTAATAAGGGGGCATCTCAAAGTTGTCAAAAAGTGTGATTTCACATGTATTTTTGACCAATTATTAATATCCACACTATTGTCAAGGCAAGAATTAAGGGGTTTGGCACTTGCAATTTTCACTGTATGCAGCATGTTTTGCCAGCGTCAGTTTCAAGGCATTTTTGACCCCAGACAACCTCAGATTTCATTTCAGTGGCTGGCAGGGCCATATCCCTATTTTTTTTTTTGGCACTGAGGGGCCCTGTAGCTATCAAGGGGTTGGGAATGCGGATTTTAGGTGGTTCTTGGGCTTTAAAGTGTGTGTGGGGGGATCCAGACATGTAAAAAAGGTGTATCTGAGTTGGAAAGGGTTAAACCCATTTCTAATGAACAGTTAGGTTTAAGCATTTATACTTGGTACACACTTGCATCCAGGGACACAAACCTGAATGCAGATTTGGCTCCTATGGGTGTGACAATTTTGTTGTATCCAATTTTATTTCAGAACAATGTAACCCAGGTTTTTACAGTCCTACAGCTGGTGAGAGTTGTCTACCCTGCCCTAGAGGCCAGTTCCAGAACCTTGCTCAACAAACATCTTGTGTGCCTTGTCCAGCTCCAACCATCTACACAACCTCAACAGCCGCTAACAGCTCAACCTTCTGCCAGTGTAAGCAGTACACTTCAGCCTTTTATGTTATACTTGAAACCAATGTATATCTAAAACAAATAACAATGATATTTTCATACTGTGAAAATATATGTGATGTGTGTGTGTGTGAATTCGGGTTTAACGTCGCTTTCAACAATTTTTCAGTCATATCACGACGGTGTCTGGTTGCGACAGGGAGCTCAATGCTCACGTTTATAGTGCTGCCTCACTGAAGTATCATGTCCCAGACACATTACATGATACCACACCCAGTCACATTATCCTGACACTGGATCGACCAGTCCTAGCTCTACCCCGTAAATCTGAGTGCCAAGCGAGGAGCAGCTAGTACCATTTTTAACGACTTTGGTATGTCGCGGCCCGGGATCGAACCCGAGACCTCCCGTTCCCCGGAGCGGACACTCTACCAACTGAGCTATCGGGGCCGGTTAAAATATATGTGATATTTTTACAGTGCAAAAAATAAATTGACCATGATATTTTCATAGTAGCAGCCCAGACTTTATTTTTGATTTGTTTTTTGTATAAAATATAAAGAAAATTTACTTTTCTTTGATACATACAAATATTTCATCGAATGTGTTGAGAACATATTTCATAGAGTGTGTTGAAAACACCAGAAATTTTCACGACTGCTAAGCACTTTATGAACAGCTGTTCAATTACAGTACATTGCCAAAGCCACATATAAAATGAAAAGTTTCTTTACTTTTTTTTTTAGATAAATACGAAAAATATTCCATCTCCTGTGTAGAAAACCTCAGAAATTTTACTTGTGCTTCGCACTCTTGAAATTTCGGATGTTTTTACCAGACTCAATGAAATTTGGTTTTTATCTCACTAAAGTAGATATCCTCTATTTATTACACTTTTATTGAGGTCCAGAGCAGAAACAGTGTTTGTTAAACAACAGTTTTATTCCCCCCCCCCAGAAAAAAATGTATAGGTAACACAGAAAAATGACCATTTATGGTCATTTTTTGTCGCGCCTGCTATTAGCATGGCGCGATATAGGCAGCTGGTTTTCCGTCCGTTCATCCGTTTGTCCATCCATTTGTCAAGGCGTCAACATTTGCGACCATCCTAGCGTTCACCCTAATGGTCAAGTTCATTTCTCAAGAACTATAAGAGCTTCATTAATGATACTTGGTACAAACTTGTGTCTGGGAATGACAACTTACATGCAAGCATCCATATTTGACCTTGACCTACATTTCATGGTTCACTGACTTTGTAAAATATTGCGACCACCCTAGCGTTCACCCTAATGGTCAAGTTTATTTCTCAAGAACTATTAGAGCTTCATGAATGATACTTCATACAAACTTGTGTCATGGGATGGCAACTTACATGCAAGCATCCATATTTCATCTTGACCTACATATCATGGTTCACTGACTTTGTAAAGTATTGCGACCACCCCAGCGTTCACCCTAATGATCAAGTTTATTTCGCAAGAACTATAAGAGCTTCTTTAATGATATTTGGTACAAACTTGAATCTGTGGATGGCAACTTACATGCAAGCATCCATATTTGACCTTGACCTACATTTCATGGTTCACTGACTTTGTAAAATATTGCAATCACCCTAGCGTTCACCCTAATGGCCAAGTTTATTTCTCAAGAACTATTAGAGCTTCATTAATGATACTTCATACAAACTTGTGTCTGGGCATGGTAACTTACATGCAAGCATCCATATTTCATCTTGACCTACATTTCATGGTTCACTGACTTTGTAAAATATTGCAACCACCCTAGCGTTCACCCTAATGGTCAAGTTTATTTCACAAGAACTATAAGAGCTTCTTTAATGATATTTGGTACAAACTTGAATCTGTGGATGGCAACTTCAATGCAAGCATCCATATTTGACCTTGTTCTAAATTTCATGGTTCACTGACTTTGTAAAATATTGCGACCACCCTAGTGTTCACCCTACTGGTCAAGTTAATTTCTCAAGAACCATAAGAGCTTCATTAATGTCACTTGGTACAAACTTATATCTCGGGATGGCAACTTAAATGCAAGCATCCATATTGACCTTGACCTACATTTCATGGTTCACTGACTTTGTAAAATATTGCCACCACCCTAGCGTTCACCCTAATGGTTAAGTTCATTTCTCAAGAATTATTTGAACTTCATTAATGATACTTAGTACAAGCCTTTTATGCAAGCATCTATGTTTGATCTTGGCCTAAATGTCATGGTTTGGTGACTTTGCGCCCCCACAGGCGTGACATAGCCTTCGGCGGAATTCTTGTTCTGTATTATCTATACACTTTTAGAGCTATCTTTAAACAGTTTTATATCCAAAACTCTCTTATAATGAACAGTGTTATAAGGAAGTTCCTTTAGTTGAATTGAAGTTTAACATCCCTGTCAACACTATTTAGGTCATTTTGGAGATGTTGCTTCCAATTGTGTGGGATTTTTTACTCAACATTGAGATGAAATGACATCTCAGGCTCTTGCAGCTGCCCAATGAAACCAATAGGGCTTATATACATTTGACTGGGCTGGCTTAGCCCTTCTAAGTGGTTTACCAGTACCCATGTGTGGTCAGTGTCAGCTCTGGTCTCTGGAAGCTCTGTGGAAGCACCATGCAGCCCAATCTATTTCTCCAAGCCCTGATGTGCGGGACCTTGTTTTAAGGAGGTTTACATATATATGATATCATATTTGTTACCATAATAAACCTTAACATCAAAATTCTTTATCCCATTTATTTAGCAGAAGTCCATTTTAAAATTTAGGAGTATCAAGTTGAGAACTTTTAGAATTTTAAAATTAAGGAGTATCAAGTTTTTTTTTTAAATTTAGGAGTATCAAGTTGAGAACTTTTAGAATTTTAAAATTAAGGAGTATCAAGGTTTTTTTTTAATTTAGGAGTATCAAGTTGAGAAACATTTAGATGCTTATTTAGAAAACATTTGAACCTTTTGCAAACAGTGAAGGCTGTGATCAGATCATTCTGTCGCATCTGATCGGGGTCAATACAGTTAGGTCTCGCCAAGGCAATTCTTACAAATGTCCAGGTCAAAGACCCTATGTTATATATTTGAGCGGCAAATTTTTTACTATGTCAAAAGGTTAGGAAACAAATACCTGTACTGTCATTTTAATGAGGCTCACCTCATTCTGAAAACATGTCCATTTGAAATATTTTTGCTTTCAAAATAATTGTGGGTGCCTGTTAGAACCACCTCAATGAGGCAGTTCTAACAAGAATCCACAATCTCCGTTTCTGAGCAAAAAATAAGGCAAATAATGTATACCCCCAGTAAATCCCATTTTTCTCAAGATAAAGTTTGGTTTATAGGGTTTTACCTTTAACAGACTTGTTATTGTGATGTGTATTATTATATACAAACAGTAGACACCTAGGTGCTGATCAGACTGCATGGATGCACACTGTTATCTGCACTTTTATTGTTAGAAAATGGCTGAAACAGGTATGCTGAGTTTTTGGTTGATATATTTTCAGCAATCTGTGATCAGGATCCTAACTACTGTAATAACAGAGGAACATGTGCACCAAGTGCTAGTGGAACCAGTGCAAGTTGTGACTGCAGCGATGGTTTTATTGGTGACAGATGTGAAAACAGAGAGGGTGAGTTATTTGATTGAGACTTTTCATTAGGAAAACATGGCCGTGTGAAATAATGGCGTCCAACATGGTGTCAGAAGTTACAAATATTTAGTTAAAATTGTGATAACTTACTTATTTTTTCTTTCAACATAGATTGTGGGTGCTCGTTAGAACCGCCTCAATGAGGCAGTTCTAACGAGTACCCACAATCTATGTTTTTGAAGATAATGTATACCACCGTAAACCTCATTTTTCTCTATATGAAGTGGGGTTTAGAGGGGTCTTCATTTCACATACTTGTTATTGTGATGTTAACCAATCTATATAATGATTTTTGTCACACCGGCAAATCACAGCTGGGAGAAATAGATTGGGCTGCATGTCCCTTCTACGCAAACCTGAGAGCAGCCAAACTTAAGAGTACTGGTTAACTCCTCAGAAAGTCTAAGCCGGCCCAGGAAAACTGGTGTGAGTCTGACTCTCCTATAAACCCTAGCGGTTTCTTGAGGCGGTAGGGCTTCAGATGTCATTTCGTCTCAAGTGTCTTGTAAAAGTCCCACAAAATAGGAAGCAACCTCTCCAAAATGCCCTGAACAGTGTTGACAGGGATATATAACCTCAAAGCAAACAAATGAAATACAATCATCTGCTAATTAAGACTAGCGCAATGTACCACAGGGCATTTTGTTGTTCTCCTGTATTTCAGAGAAAAATAAGGCTCGAAATAACATGTGACTCATCTGTCTTGCAGACAATTCACATGTAATGCCAAGCCTAATTTACTGAGAAAAACATTTAAAAAATCAGAATGTCGTCTGCTTCCTCCAGGATTTCATATATAGCAGTTGAAGGTACTAACCCTCATCTTGGTGTTCACAACAACCCCTATCTTTGCAAACAGTGTAGAATCAGATCAGATGGCTTCTGAAGAAGCCATCTGATCTGATTCTACACTGTTTGGCATTCAGTTTATGAATTTGATGCAATAAATTACATCAAGTAATTTGATTGGTTTTGATAGACAGAAATGGGTGTGGCTTGAATGAATATTCAGCAAGATAAGGGTTAACACTGAACTACTTAGTGTAACTGTCACAGCTTTTAAAGTGCCATATAAATTTTAAAAATAGATGTCAATTTTAACTTTATGAATTATTTTTCAGGGAATACAAGGCTTGACTTTTCATGTGAATCATCTGCCCTGCATTAACCCTTTTTGTACCAAATGGAATCTTCCTCCTTATATATAGCCGGAGTCCATTTCTAAATTTAGGGGTGACAGGTTGTGGAATCTTCAAAATTTATTAGGAAAATGTCTGAACTTTTTGCAAACAGTGGAGGCCCTGATCAGATGCCACGTTCTGCAGCGTCTGATCTAGGCCTGCACTGTTTGCCCAGGTACCCCTTTAGGGGTTTCTGGTACTAAATGGGTTAAGGGTTTGAAATACTTTTATCTTCCGACTATAAACCAAAGTGGAAACATGGGAGCTCATTTGAATGAAAGGGGTTTTGTAATGAGCATAATATCTGTCTATCTATCTTCTGATACTGCGTTGGTCACATTTGACCATTACCGCAGGTGTATATTACATACACTCCAGGTTTTGCACGATGAAAGCCTACACAGTAATCATGTAATTACGGTAGGGATCTTTAACCTGCACAGGGGATGGTTCTCCCTGCACAGGGGGCCTCCAGTTAACGTCCCGATCCGAAGGACGGTGCACTTTATGACATTCATCCCTGCAAATGATGCCAATGGAGCGTGTTCGGGCACCGAAATTTTATCGCCGCTGCCGGGGATTGAACCCGGGACCTCTAGCATCAGAGGCAAGTGCACTAACCACTGAGCTATCACGCTCCTTGATATGAGGCTAATATGAGGCACATCATGAGAAAACGTGTCTTCAGGGTCTTTGACCTGGTACCGTAAAAATCCTAAAAGTTGGGACACTTTGAGGGCTTGCTGTAATACTCATAAAACTTCAACATATTTGTTTAATGATACTGCAATGAGTCCAAAAAGTGCAGATGGAATGGCAAACAGTGTAGACCCTGAAGGAGCAGTTTTCAGTAACAGTCTGATCTGGGTCTGCACTGTTTGCTTAGGCCTATCAGTCCCAATACTTAGGATCATAACGGTAAGTCACAACTTTGTCCGCTCAGCTACATAGACTAGCATGAGTCTTGAAATTTTTGGCATACATCTCGAAAACACACCTATATAATTTTGACCCCTTGAACCCCAGTTTTATACAGTAAAACTGGGGTTTACAGGGGTAAGCCTTATTTTTCTTGTTTGTGCTCTAAAATATTGATTGTGGGTACTCGTTAGAACCACCTCGATGAGGCGGTTCTAACGAGTATCCACAATCTATATTTTGGACAGAAATAAGAAAAATATCACAATTTTTCGTCTTAAACTTTTCTTTTTTGGGCGATAAAGGTGGCAATGTATTTGTATAGGCGTGTTTTCGTTATTAGAAACTGGAGTTATTTTCCTATCTGAGGTAGTGAACACAAAGGTGCTGATCAGATTGCGCCAATCTGGTCAGACTGAACAAAAATAATGCATCTTTGTTTTTATCTAAATAGAATCTCACGTGATCTGAGCCAGGCTTGAACCACTTGTCTAGTAATTTAGCCCAGAGAGTGGAAAAGGTTTTTTAAGGCTGAGTTAAGTTTATCTTTTGTGCTTTTACAGAAACAACAGCCCAACCTACAGAAGCTCCAACAACTAGTAGGACAGCAGCACCTGGAGACCGAGTAAGCGACAAAGACTACATCGTTGGCGGTGCCGTCGGAGGAGGAATAGCTGTCCTTATCATTATCATCATTATCGTTGCCATATGTGTCTATGTGAAAAGGTTTGTATCCATAGGAGGAGCAGAAACATCTTGGCCCTATTGTTTAAAAAATCATTAGCTTAATGAAATTGTTACGTCCAAAACTTGAAATGGTTTGTTATTTGATAGTATCTTACATCTTAATAAGGCAAATATTAGCTGGCAAATATGCTAATATTTTTGCTGAAAAAATGTGAGGAGCTTTTGCAAATGCAGCTCACATTTTTTTCAGCAAAAAGTAAAAAAAAAAAATAGTTGTTGTACTTGCTAGAACAGGTAACAATGTGATTTCTTATGATCTATTTAAGCTAACAATAACAAGGCTTTGAACAACTGGCCCCAGTTCTCTAGCATTATTGTACAAGAGAGATAATATTGATGACATATTGCCTTTCTTCTTGCAAACAGAACCCTTCCAAATATGGATGAACTCTTAACATGAAAGAATATATATCTTGATACAATAAATTGACTAGTAAACTGTCCTTCACCAGTTGTCATAACAACAGGCACAGTCTGTCTGCACCAGTAGTTGCAAAATTATCCTTTGTCTGGCTACTAGATGAAATGGAAGCTCAAGTTTACAAAATGTTGGAGAGGTTTTTTTATGCCCTTGCCATTCGAAGAATGGTGGAAGGGCATATAGTGTTGTCCCTGTTTGTCCATTTGTTCGTTCATTCGTCTGTCCGTCTGAAACTTAAATGCAGTAAATTAAACTTCCTTATTTCTGAATGGATTTTGAAATTACTTTGCAGAGATGTTAACCATCATGAGACAATGTGTCGCACACAAAACCTTGGTCCATACCTCTAACACCAAGGTCATACTTAGAGGTCAAAGGTAAAAAAAAGTGTCCGAAACTTAAACATGGTCAATAACTTTCTTATTTGTGGATGGATTTTGAAATAACTTGGCAGAAATGTTAACCATCATGAGTCCATGTGTAGTGCGCCAAACCCAGGACCGTATCTGCATGGTTAAGGTCATACTTAGATTTGAAAGGTCAAAAAAGGGGTCCAAAACTTAAATATAGTCTATAACTTACTTATTTCTGGATGGATTTTGAAATACCTTGCAGAAATGTTACCATCATAAGACGATCTTTATTGCAAAAAACCCAGGTCCCTACCTCCAAGGTCAAGGTAATACTTAGAGGTCAAAAGTTAAAAAAAAGGTCCAAACTTAAACAAAGTCAATAACTCCCTTATTTCTGGATGGATTGTGGAATTACTTGGCAGAAATTTTAACCATCATGAGACAATGTAGTGCTCAAGAACCAGGTTGGTACCTCCAATGTGAAGGTCATACTTACCGTAGTCAACGGTCAAGAAAAATGTCTTTTTCTTGTGTCTGGTTATCCTGAATTCATTCGGAAATTACTTGATAGAAATGTTAACCATCATGAGTCAATGTTTCATGCACTAGACCCAGGTTGATACGGCCAAGGTCAAGGTCATACTTAGAGGTCAAAGGGAAAGAAAAGTGTTTTTTTCTTGTGTCCGCTCAATATCTTTGTTGTTTCTGGATGGATTTGGAAATTACTTGGCAGAAATGTTAACCACCATGAGACAATTTGTTGCACCCAAGACCCAGGTACATACCTGTAATGTCAAGGTCATACTTAGCGGTCGAAGGTTGAATACTAACATCATTCGTGTCCTGTGGACGCATTTTTAGTTTTTTTGTTTTGTTTTTAGCTCACCTGTCACGTAGTGACAAGGTGAGCTTTTGTGGTCACTTTTTGTCCGTCGTGCGTCCGTCCGTCCTTGTGTGCGTGCGTCCGTAAACAATTTCAAATAAGTATATCTCTAATACCCCATGGTCAATCTTGATCACATTTCATGAGAAGCATCACCAGGTAGGGGGAAAGGCTGCATAAGGTTTTTGGGCTGATCAGATTGGAATTCTGGTTGCTATGGCAACATACAGCTCCCATAGACTTACAATGGGAAAAAATTAAAATATCTTCTTCTCTGAAACCACAGGGCCCAGAGCTAAGATATTTAGCATGTAGCAACGGCCAGTGGTCACCTACATAATTCCTGCCAATCATGCCCCTGGGTCCACATTGGCCACGCCCTGGGGCCCCTTCGCTCCCATAGACTCACAATGGAACAAAAAGCTTCAAAAATCTTCTTCTCGGAAACCACAGGACCCAGAGCTTAGATATTTAGCATAAAGCAAGGGCAAGTGGTCACCTACATAATTCCTGCCAATCATGCTCCTGGGTTCCAAACGGGCCACGCCCCAGGGCCCTTTAGCTCCTATAGACTCATAATGGAAAAAAGCTTCAAAAATCTTCTTCTCTGAAACCACAGGGCCAGGAGCTGCGATATTTGGCATGTAGCAACAACAAGTGGTCACCTACATAATTCCTGCCAATCACGCCCCTGGGGTCCAAATTGGCCACACCCCGGGGCCCCTTAGCTCCCTTGGACTCATAATGGAAAAAAAGCTTCAAAAATATTCTTCTCTGAAACCACAGGGCCCAGAGCTTAGATATTTAGCATGTAGCAACAACCAATGGCCACCGACATAATTCCTGCCAATCATGCCCCTGGGTTCCAAATGGGCGACGCCCTAGGGCCCCTTCGCTCCCATAGACTAAAAATGGAACAAAAAGCTTAAAAAATCTTCTCCTCGGAAACCACAGGGCCCAGAGCTAAGATATTAAGCATGCAGCAATGGCCAGTGGTCACCTACATAATTCCTGCCAATCATGCCCCTGGGGTCCACATTGGCCACGCCCCAGGGCCCCTTCGCTCCCAAAGACTCACAATGGAACAAAAAGCTTCAAAAATCTTCTTCTCGGAAACCACAGGACCCAGAGCTAAGATATTTAGCATAAAGCAAGGGCAAGTGGTCACCTACATAATTCCTGCCAATCATGCCCCTGGGTTCCAAATGGGCCACGCCCCGGGGCCCTTTAGCTCCTATAGACTCATAATGGAAAAAAGCTTCTAAAATCTTCTTCTCTGAAACCACAGGGCCCAGAGCTGCGATATTTGGCATGTAGCAACAACAAGTGGTCACCTACATAATTCCTGCCAATCATGCCCCTGGGGTCCAAATGGGCCACACCCTGGGGCCCCTTAGCTCCCATAGACTCATAATGGAAAAAAAGCTTCAAAAATCTTCTTCTATGAAACCACAGGGCCCAGAGCTTAGATATTTAGCATGTAGCAACGGCCAGTGGCCACCTACATAATTCCTGCCAATCATGCCCCTGGGTTCCAAATGGACGACGCCCTGGGGCCCCTTCGCTCCTATAGACTCATAATGGAACAAAAAGCTTCAAAAATCTTCTCCTCGGAAACCACAGGGCCCAGAGCTTAGATATTTAGCATGTAGCAACGGCAAGTGGTCACATACATAATTCCTGCCAATCATGCCCCTGGGGTCCAAATTGGCCACACCCTTGGGCCCCTTAGCTCCCATAGACTCATAATAGAACAAAAAGCTTCAAAAATCTTCTTCTCTGAAACCACAGGGCCCAGAGCTTAGATATATAGCATGTAGCAACGGCCAGTGGCCACCTACATAATTCCTGCCAATCATGCCCCTGGGTTCCAAATGGGCGACACCCTGGGGCCCCTTCGCTCCCATAGACTCATAATGGAACAAAAAGCTTCAAAAATCTTCTTCTCGGAAACCACAGGGCCCAGAGCTTAGATATTTAGCATGTAGCAACGGCAAGTGGTCACATACATAATTCCTGCCAATCATGCCCCTGGGGTCCAAAGGGCCACACCCCGGGCCCTTTAGCTCCTATAGACTCATAATGGAAAAAAGCTTCAAAAATCTTCTTCTCTGAAACCACAGGTCCCAGAGCTGAGATATTTGGCATGTAGCAAGGGCAAGTGGTCACCTACATAAATCCTGCCAATTATGCCCCTAGGTTCCAAATGGGCCATGCCCCAGGGCCCCTTAGCTCCCATAGACTCATAGTGGTAAAAAAAGCTTCAAAAATCTTCTTCTCTGAAACTACAGGGCCCAGAGTTTAGATATTTAGCATGTAGGAACGCCTATTGGTCACCTACATGATTCCTGCCAATCATGCCCCTGGGTTCCAAATGGGCCACGCCCCGGGGCCCCTTCACTCCCATAGACTCATAATGGAAAAAAGCTTCAAAAATCTTCTTCTCTGAAACCACAGGGCCCAGAGCTTAGATATTTAGGACGTATCAACGGCAAGTGGTCACTTACATAATTCCTGGCAATCATGCCCCTGGGGTCCAAAAGGGCCACGCCCCGGGGGCATTTAGCTCCTATAGACTCATAATGGAAAAAAAAGCTTCAAAAATCTTCTTCTCTGAAACAACAGGGCCCAGAGCTTAGATATTTAGCATGTAGCAACGGCAAGTGGTCACATACATAGTTCCTGCCAATCATGCCCCTGGGGTCCAAACGGGCCACGCCCCAGGGCCCTTTAGCTTCTATAGACTCATAATGGAAAAAAGCTTCAAAAATCTTCTTCTCTGAAACCAAAGGGCCCAGAGCTTAGATATTAAGCATGTAGCAATGACAAGTGGTCACTTACATAAATCCTGCCAATCATGCCCCTGGGGTCCAAATGGGCCACACCCTGGGACCCCCATAGCTCCCATAGACACATAATGAAAAAAAAAAAAACTTCAAAAATCTTCTTCTCTGAAAACACAGAGCCCAGAGCTTAGATATTTAGCATGTAGCAACTGCAAGTGGTCTCCTACATATTTCCTGCTAATCATGCCCCTGGGGTCCAAATGGGCCATGCCCAGGGGCCCCTTAGCTCCCATAGACTCATAACGGAAAAAAAGCTTCAAAAATCTTCTTCTCAGAAACTGTGAAGCACAGAACTTAGATATTTAGTGTCTAGCAACATAAAATAGCCAGCTTACCCTGCCCCTGGGGTCAAAATTGGCCATGCCCGAGCTCATCACCTCCAATAGACTTATAATGGAAAAAAAAAACTTAAAAAATCTTCTTCTATGAAACCATAAGGCCCAGAGCTTAGATTTTTAGTATATAGCAACCTTAAGTGGCCACCTACATAAATCCTGCCAGTTATGCCCCTGGGATCTCAATTGGCCACACCCCAGGGGTCTTTAGCTTCCATAGACTTACAATTGTAGAAACTTCAAAAATCTTCTCTGAAACCACAGGGCCCTTATAATGAAAAAAACAACAACTTAAAATGGGGGAAAAAATCTTCAAAAATCTTCTTCTCTGAAACCATAAGTCCCAGAGCTTAGGTATTTAGCATGTAGCAATGTCGAGTGGTCGCCCACATGAATCCTGCCAATCATGCCCCTGGGGTCCAAAACCTGTGGCCCCTTAACTCCAACAAACTTATAATGGAAAAAAAGCTTCAAAATTCTTTGAAACCATGAAGTACAGACCTTAGATATTTCGTATATAGCAACACAAAATGGTCGCCTACATAAATCCTGCCAACCGTGCCCTTTGGGTCAAAATTGGCCAAGCCCAGGGCTCATTAGCTCCTATAGACTTATACTGGAAAAAACTTAAATAAAATCTTTTTCTCCAAAACCATAAGGCACAGATTTTGTTTGATTTGAGGTTTTACATCCCCGTCAACACTGTATAGGTCATTTTGGAGATGTCTCTTCCAATTTTGTGGGACTTTTACCCGACATTGAGATGAAATTACATCTCAAGCCCTGTTGCCCAATGAAACCAGTAGGGTTTATAAGCATGGACACCGCTTTGCCTGAGCTTAGATATTTAGTATATAGCAATGTCAAGTGGTCTCCTACACTAATGATTTTCTGGTACACAGGTGAGCGATATAGGGCCATTGGGCCCTCTTGTTTTTGTTGTTGCCTGAAACTTCAACAAAAGTTGCTGGTAAAACCCAATCATTTAATTAGATTTGATATATAACTAAGGCAGCACGAGATCAGTTTCAGTCATAATAACTTCATAAGGTCAGTAATACAAAAATGTGTCTAATTCCACATAACTTTATGAATTAATGTACACCCATTGGACTGCCGTTTTGCTCAGCAAAAACAATAGCACCTACTTGAAATTCTGCAGTTCAGTGGATGGGCAACAAAAGTGTTATGTATTCTGTTCTAAAAACTAATTCACCATGTTAACAAGTTTGTTTAAAGAGCACCTCCCTAAACCCCAATTTATATAGAGAAATGAGTTTAAGGGGGTATACATTATTTTTTCTCATTTCAGCTCCAAAACATAGGTTGTGGGTACTCTCATTGGAACTGCCTCAATGAGTACCTATAACCTATACTTGCAGTATAAATGAGAAAAATGTCATAGATTTTCATCAGAAAAGTGGTTCAATGATTTTGTCATTCAAATGGAATACTATTTGATGGAGATATGTCAAAACTGGATTATTAAGTTTCTTGTGACCCGATGATTGACCTAAAAATATATCTAGGTCAGTATGACCTATATTTCATGGTTCAGTGATTTTGTCTTATTACTGGAAGACCATTTGATGTAGAAATGTCATATTTGGATTATAACTTGCATCTGACCCAATGATTGATCTCAAAATATATCTAGGTCAGTGTGACCTATATTTCATGGTTTACTGGTTTTGCCTGATCACTGGAAGACTATTTGATGGGGAAATTTCATAACTGGAACATTAGTTTATATCAGGTCAGTGTTCCATGTAACACATGGATTTGCTATTTAAAAAATTTATAGAGAGGTGTGTGATTTTTATTCAGACACAAAACTTTTTGTATTTGGAAAAGAATCATAAATATCCTAAACACACCTGTGACATGTTAATGTGACATCACAAAAACAGGCCTATATATATGACTTTGACCCCCTTAATCCCCACTTATATATTGTAAAACTAGGGTTTACAGGGGTATTCATTTTTTAGCTCACCTGTCACGTAGTGACAAGGTGAGCTTTTGGGATCACTTTTCGTCCGTCGTGTGCCCGTCCGTGCGTGCGTAAACAATTTCTACAAACGACATCTCCTCCTAAACCACTGATCAGATTTTGATCAAACTTCACAGGAGTGAACCTTAGGTGGTCTCCTTTCAAAGTTGTTCAAATGGTTCCAGTCTGTTGCACATTAAGGTCAAAGGAGCTAAAAATAGATTTTTCAAATGAAAACTTTAAAAATCTTCTTCTGAAACCGCAAGGCACAGGTCTTTGATATTTGGTATGAAGCTTCATCTAGTGGACCTCTACCAAGATTGTTCAAATTATAGCCCTGGGGCCAAATATGCACCCGCCCAGGGGCCCTTTGGTTTTACATAGATTTATATAGGGAAAATCTTTAAAAATCTTCTTCTCTAAAACCGCAAGGCCAAGGTCTTTGATATTTGGTATGAAGCTTCATCTAGTGGACCTCTAGCAAGATTGTTCAAATTATAGCCCTGGGGCCAAAAATGCCCCCGCCCCGGGGCCCTTTGGTTTTACATAGGCTTATATGGGGAAAATCTTTAAAAATCTTCTTTTCTGTAACTGCAAGGCCCAGGTCTTTGATATTTGGTATGAAGCTTCATCTAGTGGACTTCTACCAAGATTGTTCAAATTATAGCCCTGGGGCAAAAAATGCCCCTACCCGGGGGGCCCTTTGGTTTTACATAGACTTATATAGGGAAAATCTTTAAAAATCTTTTTCTCTGAAACCGCAAGGCCCAGGTCTTTGATATTTGGTATGAAGCTTCATCTACTTAACCTCTACCAAGATTGTTCAAATTATAGCCCTGGGGTCAAAAAATGCCCCCGCCCGGGGGCCCTTTGGTTTTACATAGACTTATATAGGAAAAATCTTTAAAAATCTTCTTCTCTGAAACCGCAAGGCCAAGGGCTTTGATATTTGGTATGAAGCTTCATCTAGTGGACCTCTAGCAAGATTGTTCAAATTATAGCCCTGGGGCCAAAAATGCCCCTGACCCGGGGCCCTTTGGTTTTACATAGGCTTATATGGGGAAAATCTTTGTAATTCTTCGTCTCTCAAACCACAAGGCCCAGGTCTTTGATATTTGGTGTGAAGCTTCATTTAGTGGACCTCTACCAAGATTGTTCAAATTTTAGCCCTGGGGCCAAAAATGCCCCCCGCCCCGGGGCCCTTTGGTTTTACATAGACTTATATATGGAAAATCTTTATAAATCTTCTTCTCTGAAACCCCAAGTATTTGGTGTGAAGCTTCATCTAGTGGACCTCTACCAAGCTTTTAAAGCCCTGGGGCAAAAAATGCCCCAGCCCTGGGGCCCTTTGGTTTAACATAAGCTTATGTTTGGAATATCTTTAAAAAAAATCTTCTTCTCTGAAACCGCAAGGCCCAGGTCTTTGATATTTGGTGTGTAGCTTCATCTAGTGGACCTTTGCCAAGATTGTTCTAATTATAGCCCTTGAACCAAAACTACCCCCACCGTGGGACCCTTTGGTTTGACATTGACTTCTAAAGGGGAAAATTTAATTCTTGTCTGAAACCAGAAGGTTCAGGTCTTTGATATTTGGTATGAAGCTTTGTCTAGTGGACCTCTATCAAGATTATTCAAATTATACCCCTGGGGCCAAAAATGCCCCCTTCCCCGGGGTCCACTGGTTTTAGATTGACTTATACAGGGAAAATCTATATAAATCTTCTTGTCTGAAACCAAAAGGCTCAGTGCTTTGATAATTGGTATGAAGCTTTGTCTAGTGGACCTTGACCAAGATTGATCAAATTATAGCCCTGGGGACAAAAATGGCCCGCCCCGGGGCCCACTGGATTTACATAGACTTATATAGGGAAAACCTTTAAAAATCTTGTCTGAATTCAGAAGGCTCAGGTCTTTGTTATTCAGTATGAAGCTTTGTCTAGTAAACCTCTACCAAGATTGTTCCAGTTATAGCCCTGAGCCAAAAAATGGGCCTACCCCGATGCCCACTGGTTTTACATAGACTTATGTAGGGAAAACCTTTGAAAATCTTCTCGTTTGAAACCAGAAGGCCAAGGTCTTTGATATTTGGTATGAAATTTCATGTAGTGGGCCTTAACCAAAATTGTTTAAATTAGTGCCCTGGGGCCAGAAATGGGCCCACCCGTGAGCCCACTTGTTTTACATAGACTTATATTGGGGAAAACCTTTGAAAATCCTCTTGTTTGAAATCAGAAGGCCAAGGTCTTTTATATTTGGTATGAAGTTTTGTCTTGCGGATTTCCACCAAAATTGTTCAAATTATAGCCCTGGAGCCAAAATTGGCCATGCCCTGGACCTGCAGGTTTTATATAGACTTTTATAAGGCAAACCTTTAAAAATCTTCTTTTCTGAAACTAGCTTCACCTTTTAGACCAATACCAAGATTATGCAAATTATAGCCATGGGGTCAATAATGGCTCTCCCCGTGGCCCACTTGTTACCCTATGGATCAGTTGAGCGACCCAGGGCCATCATGGCCCTCTTATTTCTTATTTCTGCCCCAAAATATAGGTTGTGGCTACTTGTTAGAACTGCCTCGCTGAGGCATTTTCTAGTGAGTTTCCACAATCTATGTTTTGAGCAGAAATATGAAAAATATGAGAATTTTTATTTGAAAATTTTCATTTTTTGGTGGGGGTAGTTAAACTTTCAGTCAGTATATTTGAATAGGTGTGTTTTCATAATGATAGCATAGGTAGACATGGCGCGATCGTGGAAGCTATGTTGTCATCTGAACCTCTTCTTCTTAAACTTCTCAGAAACTCAGGCTTTACATTGTAGGTCAATTGAAGACAATTCATACGACATGTTAAACCTGAGTGTCTCTGAAAAGCAAAAAGAAAAAAAAACGAAAATGCCATCTGTTGTAGTCATAATCAGTGTTTTTTAAGGCTAATTTGGTCTAAGTTGCCAAGGAAACAAGTGATCTGGTTAATTGACTGTCACAAAACAACGATAGTTGTTTACTGGGATGTAAATCAACAATACAACAAAAACAGTTCTCGCTTAACCCTGGTATTTTTCTTTCAGGCGAAGATCATTCGACAAATCCTCAAGAAGTGTTAGCTCTGAAGAGATGTATCGCTATCCTCCATTTTATGACAATCCCTACAGTCAGGGTCTCGGACCCGGTATTGTTATGCATCCAACCGAGAGATCTCACCCAGGAGCATTGCCCCGCCCACCTCTTGCCTATGTTAATTATCTTGAGGATCCAAGAGATAGGTACAGCGAGGTTGACAAACCTGGTACCTATGACAATGCTCAAAGATATACATGGCAAAGTGCTGACATTTGACCCTCTGATTTAGGGTTAGGATCGACAAACTAGTTACAAAAAAATTCTTACATATCAATTAATCAAAAATATGTATCTAACGCTGAAGAGTCAGTGAATTATTTTCAGTTATGTTACAATAGCCATTAGTTTTTTCATACCTGGAGTTAATATTGAAAGGTCAAAATTGAGTGTTTATTCAATCCAACCTGAAAAATCTAAATACAGAATTTTTATAACGCCAAATAAGAAGATTAATAAGGACAATATAAGGATTTTTTTTTCATTTCTTGTAAGAAACAAATTATACAGGTATTTGTTAGGATTCCCTTGTTTGGAAAATTAGCCCTTAAGAGAACAAGCGAAATTCCACAGCAGATGAGAATATTAGGCTTGGCATTTCATGTAAGTCTTCTGACAAACAGATAATTCATATACAATGACAAGCCTAATTGTCTATGAAAAACTTTGAAAATGCTGTCTGCCTGAGTCATGGTCTGTGATTTAAGAGTTAAAAGAAAAACCCACAATATATGTTTTAGCCCTTAAGATGCCAATTACAACACTTGTCATCTGTTTTGTTGTTTGCTGGTTACTTAAAAAGTCATTGTTGCAAACAGTCGGAACAGTCTGATCTGTGTCTGCACGGTTTGTTGGTATATAAAAATGTTTAATTAAAAAGTCGAAAAAAAAACTGCAGCAGCCAACATGTACAGTTTATATTTACAGATGCAGTTTCTGTGGAATCTTAAGGGTTAGCCCACTTTTTACCAGAAACCCCAAAATGGGTACCCTGGCAAGCAGTGCAGGCCCAGATCATATGCCACAGAATGCAGTGTCTGATCAGGACCTCCACTGTTTGCTAAAAGTTCAATCAGTTTCAAAATAAATTTTGATGAAAATACAACCTGACACCCTAAATTTTGAAATGGACTCCTGATATAGTATAAGGGGGAAGATTCCATTTGGTACAAAAAGGGTTAAAAGCATCATGAAAAGATGCCTATATTAATTTGACCCTATTAAACCCCACTTTTATACAGTAAAACTGGGGTTTGCAGGGGTGTACATTATTTTTTTTTTTATTTCTACTCAAAAACATAGATTGTGGGTACTCGTTAGAACCGCCTCGTTGAGGCGGTTCTAACGAGTATCCGCAATCTATGTTTTGGGCAGAAATAAGAAAAATATCACAATTTTTTATCTGAGAATTGTCATTCTTTGGTGGTAAAATTTGCAATGTATTTGTATAGGCGCGTTTTCGCAATGGAGTAATAAGATAAATTATCTCATAATTATCCTTGTTATACATCTATATTTGGATCTTTGAATTAATTCAATGACATACATTTTAAAGTTTCATATTAAGTAAATACTCATGTTATTTCTTTGAAAAATACTCTATTTCTGTATACTATATTGTAATTCTCAGGTAGTCATGTCATTAATTATCTTTAAATCATTGAAGCCATGACATCATGAAACCACATTATATTAACCAATTTTTTACTGGAAACCCGGGAACGGGTACCCAGGCAAACTGCAGGCCCAGATCAGACGCCGCAGAACGCAGCGTCTGATCAGGGCCTGCACTGTTTGAAAAAAGTTAAGCTATTTTCCAAATACATTTTAAAGAAAACACAACCTGACGTTCCCCCTAAATTCTGAAATAGACTCCTGCTATTTATGATGAGGAAGATTCCATTTGGTACAAAAAGGGTTAACAAGTCCTTGCAGTGAATACCCTTGTAAATCCAACATAGAGAAAAGTGGGGTTTACAAGAGTTATACATTGTGTTTTATACAAGGTTAAAAACATAGATTTTGGGTCCTTATTAAAAACAGAGTTTAGGAGGAGTGCCCACAACCTATGTGTTGGAGCAAAATTTAGAAGAAAGATATCAAATACCTCTGTAAATCCTAATTATCTCTAAAGTGGGGTTTATGAGGGTATTCTCTGCATGGACTGTTTACATGATGACAAGAAATATGTCACAAAATTCCTTCTATCAGAAAACTTATACTTTTGAAGATATCAAAGAGTGCACAATGTCATATGGGTATGTCAGTTAATATGTTTGAGCCAGAGAATATATGGATTGTATATGTTAATGTTTTATACCTTTTAGTACAAGATTTGGAAAAAAAAATGGATATGAATAAAGTGTAAATAACTCTTGTAACTCTGTATGCTGTCTGAGGAACTATGTGAGAAAACTGTCATGTTAACAAATCCATGCAGTAAATACCATTGAAAATGCCATGTTATGTCACAAGAAGTCATGTCTGATCAGGGTCAACACTGTTTCTAAAAATACGAGTCATTATTTCAAATAAATTTTAAAGATAACATAACCTGTCAACCCTTATTCATTAAATGGACTCCTGCTATAAACGAGGAAGATTCCATTTGGTACAAAATGGGTTATGTTGTATCATCAACCATTTCACGCCTATGCAAGCATTGTGGAACCAGAGGGAAATTCGATCACCTTCATGGGAGGCAACTCCTGCAAAAGTATTTTTGTCTCCAATGCCTATAGGGGTCAACTCTTAAAGGAAAGAATTTGCCCCTGAGGAGCAAATTCTTTCCTTTACGAATAGACCCCTTTTTACCGTTGGACAGAGTTTTAGACAAGTGAACAGGTGAATGTTGTCTCCCTTTGAAAAATGGTGGTGTTCCCATTCCACTTAAATATCAAGCCTTATGTCTCTGAAAAATCATTGAAAAATAAACTGTGGTCTTCTTAAGAATTGTCTGTGGCTCTGTGGTCTTCTTAAGAATTATCTTTGGCACTGTGGTCTTCTTAAGAACTGTCTGTGGCTATGTGGTCTTTTTAAGAATTATCTTTGGCAATGTGCTCTTCTTAAGAATTGTCTATGGCAATGTGGTCTTCTTAAGAACTGTCTGTGGCACTGTGGTCTTCTTAAGAATTGTCTGTGGCACTGTGGTCTTCTTAAGAATTGTCTGTGGCACTGTGGTCTTCTTAAGAATTGTCTGTGGCACTGTGGTCTTCTTAAGAACTGTCTGTGGCAATGTGGTCTTCTTAAGAATTATCTTTGGCAATGTGGTCTTCTTAAGAACTGTCTGTGGCACTGTGGTCTTCTTAAGAATTATCTTTGGCACTGTGGTCTTCTTAAGAACTGTCTATGGCACTGTGGTCTTCTTAAGAACTGTCTGTGGCAATGTGCTCTTCTTGAGAATTGTCTATGGCAATGTGGTCTTCTTAAGAACTGTCTGTGGCACTGTGGTCTTCTTAAGAATTGTCTGTGGCACTGTGGTCTTCTTAAGAACTGTCTGTGGCACTGTGGTCTTCTTAAGAATTGTCTGTGGCACTATAAAGATTACCATATTTACTGTATGTATTCAGACAGACTGGTCTGAGTAAACAGTGTAGAACCAGATGCATAATGCAGCATTTCATCTGGTTCTACACTGTTTGCCACTCATCCAGCTATTTTAGACACAACATTGGTAGTAAGTTGTTCTTGTTCAAAAGTTCAAATTTTAGAACAGGTATGGTAACGAGTCGTGGTATTCAAATACTTACTTACCCAACAGGCAAATGTCGCTAGGGCAATGTCAAATCAACGTTGGTATAACGTCATGACGTTTCACCGACGTGGATGTGGCATTGCATAAACGTCATGATGTATCAACGTTGTTGTGACATCACAATTACGTCATGTGCCTGCTGGGTAGGGTAAGTATGATAATGGTTTGTCTGAGATTTTAGATGAGAGCTGTATTGTTTTGTACTTCAAATATTATAGATATATGTGCAAGTTCTACATTTATATCAAAATAAATAAATAAATCTAGTTTTATATGTAAAAGGTGGTTGTGTTTACTTTATCACCATTTCGTTAAAATTTGGTTAGGTCAACCTTAACAACAACATATATTCAACCGTGTGCAGGTTTGGCATGATGCTCAATACTCAGACTTGAAACTGTTAAATGTATGTTGTTGTTAAGGTTGACCTCACCGAATTTTACACAATGTCACTTAATTTTGCAGTATTGTCTTGACAATATGGTGGTTGTTGGCATTTGAAGTGGCCACATCATTTAAAATCCATGCTCAGAGATGAAAGGTTTGCATGAAAAAAATATTTACATGTAATGTAGGGATAGATAGGAAAATCTGTCCAGAGGGATCACAGATCAGCATCACTCTGCAAGCCTCTGGATGCCTGCCTATGAACCCTTGGGATGAATTGTTCTATCCACCCCTAACAACCATGTAAGATTTTCATATTCTTGCACACCAGATATGGAAATCCCTGGGTTTAGCCTGGGGTAGAAATTCTGTTCTTACCCTGGTGTTCTTACCCAGGCAAACTACAAGTATAGTGTGTGCAAAATAAAAAATGTTAGACAAAGTAAAATGAAACTGTTTGGTTGTTGTGTGCAAGAAAAAGAATCTAATATGGTTTTCTGTTGTAGATGGGAGTTTCCAACCCAAAGGATGACCCTGCTGAGTGGAACCTCGGTGTAGCCTTGGATCCTCTCAGCACTTGCAAACACCCATATACAGCAGAATCCCATGTAAGATTCTCATTTTTATGCCCCAGGAATCAAAAATTCGGGGGCATATAGTTTTTGGTCTGTTTGTCTGTCCGCAAAAACATTAACATTGGGCATAACTTCAAAATGTAACTGATAGGGCTTTCATATTTCACAGGTACATTCCTTGTCACAAGACCTTTCAATAGGTACCATAAATTTTGACCTCTTGACCTTGACATTTGACCTACTTTTGACCTCCTTTTTATAAACTTTAACATTGGCCATAACTTTTGATTAGTTAGAAATAGGGCTTTCATATTTCACTTGTTTATTCCATGTAACAAGAAAAAACTGAGACTGTTTTATTTGATTAAACTCCTAATTTTACACACATGGTATATTCACTGGCATTGTACACTGGAAATTTTACACCAATTTACAAAACATATATGTACAACATACACAAACTGCTAGCTTGTATACCATCATTTTTTACCTCGTGACCTTGACCTTCACATTTGACCTTCTTTTTTAAAAACTTTAACATCCGCAAAACCTTTAACATTGGGCATAACTTTTGAATGGTAACTGATATGGCTTTCATATTTCACACATGCATTCTTTGTCACAAGACCTTTCCAGTGGCACCATAATTTTTGACTTTGTGATCTTGACCTTGACATTTCACCTACTTTTTTAAAACTAACATTGGCCATAACTTTCGATTGGTAAGTGATAGGGCTTTTATATTTCACATGTGCTTTCCTTGTCACAAGACCTTCTAAAGGTACCATAATTTTTTACCTTGACCTTGAACTTGACGTTTGACCTACTTTTTAAAAACTATAACATTAGCCATAACTTTCGACTGGTAAGTGGTAGGGCTTTCATATTTCATGTGTGCATTCCTTGTCACAAGACCTATCTAGTGGTACCATAATTTTTGACCTCATGACCTTGATTATGACGTTTGAGCTACTTTTAAAAACTTTAACATAGTCTATAACTTTCGATTGGTAAGTGATAGGGTTTTCATATTTCACATGTGCATTCTTTATCACAAGACCTTTCCAGTGGTACCATAAATTTTGACCTCATGACCTTGACCTTGACGTTTTACCTACTTTTGAGAAACTTTAACATTGGCCATAACTTTGGATTGGTAAGTTATAGGGCTTTCCTATTTCACATGCATTCTATGTCACAAGATCTTTCCATTGATCCCATAATTTGTGACCTTGACCTACCTTTTTAAGACTTGAACATTGGCCATTGGCTTTCGATGCTTAATGATACTGCTTTCATATTTAACATGCGCTGTACGGGGGCATCATTGTTTCACAAACACATCTTGTTGTGCTTAAAAGCCAAGAGCATGCTGGGATATAAATCTTGTTTTTCATGCTCCTCCCGGACTTAATAATACTCCAAAGGCCAGTTGTCCAAAGCATTGTTAGCTTAACAAACTCATGGTGAATTGTTAACTTTTCTAGCAAGTACAATATTTAATATTCTGGTATTATTGCTGAAAAAATGTGAGTAGCTTTTCTGGCTACATGTACTTACATTTTTTCAGCAAAAATAGTAAATTTGCTATATTAAATGATGAAAGTTTTAATGATTCATTAACCCATTTTGTACCGGAAACCCCAAAATGGGTACCGTTGCAAACAGTGCAGGCCCAGATGGGACGCCCGTTTTGGGGTTTCCGGTACAAAATGGGTTGAATTATGTGCATATGAGGCAAAAGAATTTGCATATTATTTTTATAGATCATTGACTTTACGTTGTGAAATATTCAGCACAAGTTCATATGGCAACGGATGCAAAATCTTTCCAGAGCTTCTCTATCATATGGACCAGTGCCGAATACTTCACAACATAAAGCCACTAATCTTTTTAGCTCCTCTGAGCCAAAGGCTCCAGGGGAGCTTATAGGATGGTAGGCCTAAGTCTTATTCTCTAAAGCCCGTTGGCCAATTTCAATTAAATTTCATTTGCAGTCTCCTGATGGTGGAGGTGGGGTAGTTTGTTCGAATGGTCCAGGTCACATGACCAAGATGGCCACCATGCCCAAATATGGCAAAAACCTTAAAAAGCTGCTTCTTCAGAACCACAGGGATGGTTGTCTTGAAAATTGAAACTTGGTATGTAGCATCTGGTGACTGAGTACATGTACTACCAAGTTTGCGAAAAGATGACCGCAGGTTGACCCGACCCATTTTACATCAGGGTCAAATTTGGTTCTTTTGGCTTTTCAATAGGAATAAGGTAAAACAATGCATCTTTTGAAAAATGTTGTGGTCCTTGACTTGAGAATAGATACAAAATGAATGTCTATGAATGCTGTTAGGTCAAGATCATTGCAGGTCCATTGACATTTTGAAATACATTTTCTCTGAAAGCACTGGGCCAATTTCATTTAAATTTTATATGCAGTCTAAGGACAGTGAAGGAAAGAAAATTTGTTTTAATGGTCCAGGTCACATGACCAAGATGCCCATCAAGCCCAAATATGGTAAAAATCTTTAAAAATCTCCAGAGCCACTGGGCTGATTGTCTTGAAACTTGATATGTAGCATTGGGTGACTGAGTACTACCAAGTTTGCAAAAATGACCCTTGGTTGACGTTGATCTACTTTATGCAAAGGTCAGATTTGGTTCTTTAGGCTTTTCAATGAGGAAAAAGGTAAAACAATACATTTTTCGAAAAATATTGTGGTCCTTGACATGAGAATAGGTACAAAATGAATGTCTATGAATTCTATAAGGTCAAGATCATTTCAGGTTCATTGACATTTCAAAATACATTTTCTCTGAAACCACGGGGCCAAGTTAATTTAAATTTTATATGCAGCCTTCTGGCAGTGGGGGAACGAAATTTTATTTGAATGACGAAGATGTACATGACGAAGATGGTCGCCATGCCCAAATATGGTAAAACCCTTAAAAAAAGCTCCTCCAGAACCTCTTGGCTGCAAATCTTGAAACATGGTATTTAGCACCAGCTGACTGAGAAGTACAACATTTGCAAAAATGATGATGCTAGGTTGACCTTTACCTACTTTATACAATGGTCAAATTTGGTTCCTTAGGCTTTTCAATGGGAAAGAGGTAAAACATTGCATTTTTTTAAAATATGTCTATGACATGAGAGTTGGTACAAAATTAATGTCTCTGAATGCTGTCAAGGTCATTCAGTGACCTTGGCCCATGGTCGCTTGGTTTGCAGATCAATTGACATTTCAAAATACATTTTCTCTGAAACAACTGGGCCAATTTCAATTAAATTATATTCAGCCTACTGACAGTCGGGAAAGGGAATTTTATTTGAATGTTCCAGGTTACATGACCAAGATGGCCACCATTCCCAAATATGGTAAAAACCTTAAAATAAAAATCTTCTCCAGAATCAAGTGGCTGAAAATCTGAAAACTTGGTATGTAGCACTAGGTGACTGAGTACTACCAAATTTGCAAAAATGATGATGCTAGGTTGACCTTGACCTACTTTACACAATTTTGGTTCCTTAGGCTTTTCAATGGGAAAAAGGTAAAACAGTGTATTTTTCAAGAAAATATTGTTGTCTATACATGAGAGTAGGTACAAAATTAATGTCTACGAATGCTATAGGTCAAGGTTATTTGGTGACCTTTGCCCATGGTCACTTGGATTGCAGGTCCATTGACATTTCAAAATACATGAGTGTTACGAATCAAGGGTAACAGATAGTAAAAGCAAACAAGCCTTCAAAAAAGAAATCAACAAAATGTATTGACAAAATCTTTTGACTTTGAATTGTAATAAACAAAAGTATACTTCACTCTGAATCCTCAATATCTTTATAATCCTTTTTATAGATCCTACAGAATAATCACTGAGTCCAATATGAATAATAATCCTCAAGTAATCCAACAGAAATTAGTACTAATTTCCTTAAAAAACAACTTGAAGTAAAGGGAAATTGGTTTTCCCTTTTATAGACATAATGGAGATTCCGGAATATTGTAGAAATAAACTTGGTCATACGTATGGTAAAAATAGTGTGATCAACAGTTTTCCAGAGCATTCATTAGGAAAACACGCCTATACAAATACATCGTAAATTTTACCACCGAAAAATGACAATTTTCAGATAAAAAATTGTGATATTTTTCTTTTTTCTGCTCAAAACATAGATTGTGGATACTCGTTAGAACCCCCTTGGTGATCGGTTCTGACAAGTACCCACAATCTATGTTTTTGAGCAGAAATAAGAAAAATAATGCAAACCCCAGTTTTCCTATATAAAAGTGGGATTTAAGGGGGTTTAATTAATATAGGCGTGTTTTTGTGATGCATTTATCTTTTTTCTTGTAAACATGTTTTATCAACTTCTTATATTCTCTTACTCAATATTCTAGACCCTTCTATTTTGTAGTGAGTTATAGAAGTGGCAGATTAGATTGGCTAGGCGGAGCTATTCAGGTGTTGTCAATATATGTCAAATTCGCTGAGTCCAACAGGATCTAAGCCTGCCCAGGCAAACTGGCCCGTCCATGCTTATAAACCCTATTGGTTTCATTGGGTGGCAGGGCTTGAGATGTCATTTCATCTCAGGTAAAAGTCCCACAAAATTGGAAGCAACATCTCCAGAATGACCTTTACAGTGTTGATGGGGACGTTAAACCTCAAATCAAACGAACAAACCTTACGCCAATGTCAAATTTGTTTCCCTTAGGCTTTTCAATGGGAAAAAGGCAAAACAATGCATTTTTTTGAAGAATATACACGAGAATTTGTACAAAATTAATATGTATGAATGCTTAAGGTCAAGGTCATTCAACAACCTTGGCCCAAGATCTCTTCATCATGATAACAAGTCTGTGAAATGAACACTCGCCAAACCCTACTTTGTATAGAGAAAACTGGGGTTTACAGGGGTATACATTATTTTGCTTATTTCTGTTCCTAGACATAGGTTGTGGGAACTTGCTAGAACCACCTCAATGAGGAGTTTCAAACAAGCGCCTTCAAACAAATTAGAATGAAAGGCCACAGGACAAGTGTCCCCCAACGTTTGAAATATGTCTATAATATAAATGCCGTAAACCATGTTTTGGGAGCGGCGGAAACAAGAACTTCCGTTGGTAAAATGGCTAAAACCGACAACGTGTCATAACTCTGTTCAAAATCAGTCGGGCATGACATCGACGAATTTTGATTATCTTCAGGTCATGGGATCAATAACTGGAAAGTTTCATCAAAATCCCTTTAAAACTGTAGGAGGTTGTAGGTGACCCTTTACCAAAATAGCTAAAACGGTCCCGCTCCAATGAGCAAAATGGCCGTCAGAGCTAAAAATAGAAAAAAAGTCGTAAATTTGCTTCAAACGCGAACTTCTCCTAAACCCTTGGGCCAATTTGATTCAAACTTCACAGGAATGTTGCCTAGTTTACTCCCTGTCAAAATAGCTAAAACTGTTCTGCTCTGATGAACAATATGGCCGCCGGAGCCAAAAAAGAAAAAAAATCTTTAAACAACTCCTGTACCCTTGGGCCAATTTTATTCAACTTCATAGGAATGTTGCTTAGATGACCCTCTACCAAAATACCTAAAATGGTTCTGCTCCGATGAACAAAATGACCGCCAGAGCTAAAAATAGAAAAACATGGTAAATTTGCTTCAAATGCGAACTCCTCCTAAACACTTGGGCCAATTTGATTTAAACTTCACAGGAATGTTGCCTAGATGCCTCACTACCAATTAGCTAAAGTCGTTCCCCTCTAATGAATAAGATGGCCACCAGACCTAAAAATAGAAAAAAAAACTTGAAACGACATCTCCTCCTGTGCACATGTGCCCATTTATTCAAACTTCATGGGAATGTTGCTTAGGTGGCCTTCTACCCAAATAGCTAAACCGATTCTGCTTTGATGAGCAAAATGGCCGCCATAGCTAAAAATAAAAAAAAGCATTGTAAATTTGCTCCAGACTGAACTCCTCCTAAAGCATTGGACCAATTTGATTCAAACTATACAGGAATGTTTCGTAGATGAGTCCATATCAAAATAGCTAAAGTCATTCTGGTCTGACAAAGAAGGTGGCCACCACAGCTAAAAATAGAAAAAAAGTCTTGAAACGACAACTCCTCCTGTGCACATGTGCCCATTTATTCAAACTTCATGGGAATGTTGCTTAGGTGGCCTTCTACCCAAATAGCTAAACCGATTCTGCTTTGATGAGCAAAATGGCCGCCATAGCTAAAAATAAAAAAAAGCATTGTAAATTTGCTCCAGACTGAACTCCTCCTAAAGCATTGGACCAATTTGATTCAAACTATACAGGAATGTTTCGTAGATGAGTCCATATCAAAATAGCTAAAGTCATTCTGGTCTGACAAAGAAGGTGGCCACCACAGCTAAAAATAGAAAAAAAGTCTTGAAACGACAACTCCTCCTGTGCACATGTGCCCATTTATTCAAACTTCATGGGAATGTTGCTTAGGTGGCCTTCTACCCAAATAGCTAAACCGATTCTGCTTTGATGAGCAAAATGGCCGCCATAGCTAAAAATAAAAAAAAAAGCATTGTAAATTTGCTCCAGACTGAACTCCTCCTAAACCATTGGACCAATTTGATTCAAACTATACAGGAATGTTTCGTAGATGAGTCCATACCAAAATAGCTAAAGTCATTCTGGTCTGACAAAGAAGGTGGCCACCACAGCTAAAAATAGAAAAAAAAGTCTTGAAACGACAACTCCTCCTGTAGCCTTGGGCCAATTTCATTCAAACTTCATAGGAATAATGCTTAGATGACCTTCTAACGAAATGGCTAAAACGATCTTGCGCGGATGAACAAACTGGCTGCCAGAGCTAAAACTAGAAAAACATCGTAAATCTGCTTCAAACGCGAACTCCTCCTAATCTCTTCGGCCAATTGGATTCAAACTTCACAGGAATGTTGCCTTGGTGACTCCCAACCAAAATAGATAAAATCATTTCGCTCTGACAAACAGATGGCCGCCAGAGCTAAAAATAGAAAAAAAAAAATATTCAAACGACAACTCTTGTACCATTGGGCCAATTCATTCAAACTTTGTAGGAATATAGATGGCCCTCTACCAAAATAGCTAAAACGATCCCGCTCCGGTGAGCAAAATGGCCACCAGAGCTAAAAATAGAAAAAAAAAACATTGTAAATTTGCTTCAAACGGTACTCCTCCTAAACCCTTGGGCCAATTCGATTCAAACTTCACAGAAATGTTGCCTAGGAGACTCCCTACCAAAATAGCTAAAATTGTTTCACTCTGACGAACAAGATGGCCACCAGAGTCGAAAATAGAATGTACTTGAGAGAGTGACACTCAGGTGAGTGAATCAGGGCCCTCTGGGCCCTCTTGTTTGTCTTCATCCATCATGTCTGCCTGACAGAATAGGATATATGTGTGACGTTATATACTTTTGATACCTTCGCTTAAGTTCAGGGAAAATAGTGAATGAATGCAAAACATCCTGCACCTGGTATCAAAGCGCACATCATAAGCGTTGATAACTTTAATCTAACAAAAATCTTTTATAAATTGATTATGACAATCGTATCATAAATCAACGTATAAATCAGCTAATTTTATTCTAATGATAGAATAGTTTCACATGTGCCAGTATAAATTTGGAATTTATTATCAAGAATTTATTCCAGTTAGTTAGGATCGCCCACCACGCCTGCATGAAAATTGGATTCTTGTGTCATATAGATTTTTAACAATTAACCCTTTTTGTACCAAAAGGAATCTTCCACCTTATATACAGCAGGAGCCATTTCAAAATTTGGAGCCGTTGTCAGGTTGTGTTTTCATCAAATGACTGAACTTTAGCAGACAGTGGAGGCCCTGATCGGACGCCGCGTTCCGCGGCGTCTGATCTGGGTCTACACTGTTTGCCAAGGTACCCCTTTAGGGGTTTCTGGTACTGAATGGGTTAAATATCTGTATAACGGAAGCACCTAAGGGACAATCAAACCATGCTTGCTTAAGACGGTTGCTTGCTCAGGAGAGGCGAGGTTTAATTACTCATTAACTCCTCTGTGGCAAAGGCTCCAGATGACCTTATAGGAAGGTAAGGACTGTCGCCCGTTCGATCATCATCCTTTGTCTATCAACCATTTTCAAAAGTCTTGTCTGAAGCAAATGGGCTGATTAAAACCAAGTTAGATGTAAAAACTTTCAAGGTCATTCAATGACCTCGGCCTTTGGTTACTATGATTGAAAATGTTTAAAACTTTTGTTTGTTTGAAACTGCTACGATGATTGAAATGATATTTCATCTGGAGCCTCAATGGGATTAGATTATGAATTATGAAACTTTATATTAATAATAATAATAATAATAATAATAATAATAATAACAATAATAATCGACATTTATAGTGGGTAACACTAGTACTAGAACTAATCTTCCGTGTGGCCCTCTTTTCCTGGGTAGGAACCAATACTAAGCAATGAGGATAAAAATTCTTGCTCAAGAGCCAAGCTCAGCTCAGGTCACATGATAAAGATGGCCACCATGTCCATATATGGTAAAAACCTAAAAAACTCTTCTCCTGAACCACTGGGCTGGTTGCCTTAAAACTTGGCATGTATCATCTAGTACTCTATAACTACCAAGTTTTGTTGACCCTAGGCTAACCTTGACCGTTTTTAAGGTAAAATTTGGTCCCTTATAGACTTTTCAATGGTTCAATAGGAAAAAGATGAAAGATTTCATTATTGGCTCCTCTGCGAGGGAAAGGCGTCCATCGTCCGTCAACCATTTTCAAACGTTTTCTCCTCTAAACCTGCTGAAGCCAAATTTCATTTGGGTCTGCACTGGATAGGGGAATGCGATCATTTTTGCGGGCTCTGAGTCACATTACTAATATGGCCACCACTGTAGAAACCCTTAAAATCTTGTTCCCCAGAACCTATGGACTGATTGCTATGAAACATGGTATGTAACATTGAGGACATGTTCCCATTATAGTTTGCAAAACTGATTACCCTGGGTCGACCTTGACCTTTTTATGGTAAGGTCAAATTCGGTAACTTGGGCTTTTCTTCGGAAAAAAAGTGAAAATGCTTCATTTTTTCAGAAACTTTTGCAGTCAGTGATATCTGAGTTTGTGGACGCATTCAATTAAATGACTAAATGAATCCACATTACTGATTTAGGGGTAGCCCCTATGTGCACTTGGCGCCCGGTTACCTTAAAAACAACAGCCAGTCAGACATTACTGATTTATGATTATGAAAGGTCAGTTCTTGACTTTGATTAGAAGCCTCCGTGGCGCAGTGGTTACGCTACTCGCCTTGTAAACCAGGGATCGCAGGATCGATCCCGGGCTTCTCCAGACTTTCGTATGAGTCTTTAAACCGAGGTCCCGTCTTCATATGACCTTAGCTGTTGGTGGGACGTAAAACTAAAACTCACTCACTCTTGACTTTGACCTTGGGACTATGGGATCACAAAATTAAAATGTATTTTTCTCTGGAACCACGCAGTCAATTTAGGTCAAATTACATATTTCAAAGTTAACAAGTAGTGAATATATCGTTTCATTAGTCTGGTAAATGACAAAGTTGGCTGCCACACCCATATATGGTAAAACCCCTTGAAAATCTTCTCCAGAACTGATGGACTGATTTCTTTGAAACTTGATATGTAGCATAGAGGCTTCAGACCTTTATACGTTTGCAAACATGAAGGCCCTGGATTGATGACCTTTAACATTTTCTATGGAAAGATAAGATTTAATTGGTCATGTGGGCTTTTCTGTGGGGAAAAAGGGGAAAACAATGCATTTTTTCAGAAACTATTGCAGACAGGGATATCAAATGTTCTTCAAGAATTTAAATTTATGATTAGATGCATGAAGCCAAATTAGTATGAAAAGCCAACTCATTTCATCTCATTTGACCAAGGTCTATGGGATTTTGAAATTAAGGAGGAAATAAATGGGCTACATGGTGCTTCCACGCAGAGCTGGAACCGGTCGCACACGAGTACTGGTAAACCGCTTGGAGTATCTAAGTCTGCCCAGGCAAAGCGATGCGAGTCCATGCTTATTTAACCTGTTGGTTTCGTGGGCGACAGTGCTTGAGATGTCATTTCATCTCAATGTCGGGTAAAAGTCCCACAAAATTGGAAGCAACGTCTCCAAAATGACCTATGCAGTGTTTTCGGGGACGTTAAACCTCAAATCTGAGCAGAAATAAGAAAAGTAATGTGTTCCCCAGAAAACCCCTGTTTTACGGTACAGAATTTGGGCTTACGGGTGTCAAAATTATATAGGCGTGTTCACGTGATGAATAAAATGGCATCTCCCTATGGACTATATATTCACGAATTTGTGAAAATTTGTGAATTTGTGATATCATTTTTTTACTTCTGACCTTGAGCTTTGAACTTCGACATATTTTTCGAAATTATAACCGAAGCTTTAATCTTGACCATCTTTCCAAAAATATTTGCCCTAGCCTCAAGAAACTTGACACAGATCTGTATTCTTACAGGAGCTTTATCATTACGATACACATCCGTGCGACATAATGTATTTTTCACATCTCCAAAATGGACACTTTTCTGATGAAAATCCGTGATATTTTTCTGATTTATACTGCAAACATAGGTTGTGGGTGCTCGTTAGAACCGCCTCATTGAGGCGGTTCTAACGAGTATCCACAACCTATGTCTTGGAGCAAAAATAAGGAAAATAATTTATACCCCCGTAAACCCCAGTTTTCTCTATATAGATTCGGGTTTAGTGGACTGTTCATTTCACGGACTTGTTCACGTGATGTTCTTACCAAGTTCCATAACTATATTATGCAATTAGACTGATTTATCCCCCTTTGTGACCAGCGAAAAAAACACCAGTTTCAAGAAAATGTTTTGGTCTCTCATTTTGATACTACAAACAATACAGCTTTCAAACTTCACATGTATTCACCTTGTTTGCATTATCTGCTGGTTCCTAGTCTGAAGGTTATCAATGTTGGAAAAACAGGTAACCAGACCCCCCTGACCTTAAAAGGTCAGGGGGGTCTGGATTCCTGTTTTTCCAATATTGACAATGTGCAAGCTGGGAGCCAGCAAATAATGCAAATATGGTGAATGCTCCCTTGGGCAAGATCTTTTCATTGATATCAAACTTTTTAGATCTGTGACCTTGGACCTTTGAACTTTGTCCTACCCCACTCCCCCACCAAAAAAAAAAAAAAAAAAAAAACTTCGGCCATATTTTGCCAAGCCTCGGGAAATTTGACACACACCTGTATCATCAAAAGAGCTACCTTCTGGCCAAGTTCCATAACCCAATCATGCAATTTGAATGGCATTACGATAACACATCCGTGTGATATAGTGCATTTTTTCCATACCTCAAAAATGGTAAATTTTGGATGAAAATTTGTGATATTTTGCTTATTTATTCTCTAAACATAGGTTGTGGGTACTCGTTAGAACCGCCTCAATGAGGCGGTTCTAACGAGTACCCACAACCTATGTCTTGGAGCAGAAATAAGAAAAAATGGTGTTTACCCCCGTAAACCCCAGGTTTCTCTATATAAAATGGGGTTTAGGAGGGTCTTTATTTCACGGGCTTGTTCGCGTGATGTTTATCTGCCTTTGTGACATACGAAAGAAAAAAAAACAGAAGAGGATGGCATCCGCTTGTTTATTTTATTATATTTTTTTTCAAACCATGGATGGCACAAGGTCAAAGCAATAAATGCCCGTTTTCTTTTAAACTTAAGCATGTTAGTATAGATAATTCTGGATATAGACGGGTGTTATGAGTTAATGAGTATAAAATGATTTAAGCATATGATCACAGAATGTATGGCATTTTAAGACACTTATGAATCCACCTAACATCAGTTGTTAATCTAAATAACAAATTGCTCTTCTTAATTTTGAAGTTTGTGCTCATTATTTATCTAAACTTGGTCTCTGATTGTGGTTTTAACTTCACGTACATAACTAGGGACTGATTAAAAAAGGCAGAACGCTTTTTAATTCAAATTGCTGCTCTCAAGTGTTAATAGGCTCAAGTTTAAACACGAATCATGCATGTAATTTGGTTTAGGTTTTACGACCCTTTCAAGATTATTTCACAAATTTTCATATATACGCGAAAACCGGGGTATCCGGAGAAAAACAAACCTTCCGTTGCAGAATATGGCGTCTCACATGTGACCCGAGCGAGGCTCGAACCACAGCGGTAGGATACCTAATGATTACGAGGCCCGTTATTATTATGCATGATTTTGTTTGTGTTTTACGTCCCCGTCAACACTATTTAGGTCATTTTGGAGACGTTGCTTCCGATTTTGTGGGACTTTTACCCGATACTGAGATGAAATGACGTCCCAAGCCATACCACCCGAAAAAACCGATAGCGCTTCAGGAGCGGTCCGACTCGCATCACTTTTCCTTCATGTGGACTGCATAAATTGTCTAAATCACTACAGAACCAAGCTGGAGGGTCATCCAAAATCGAATTAAGCCCCCCCCCCCCCCCCCCCCCCCCCCGCTCCCAGGTGAAATACATTTTACTGACAATTCCAAGGCGGTTCTTCTGTCGCGGGTTTATTTTTGTTAGTTTGTATTGCTTATATCTTTTTTTTATTTATTTTGGATAGCCATTTTTGGTCGTTTTGTGGGAAAGTAACTGTCCTTTTGGCTATTCGCTTGTGATGTTTTCATCTCATCATGTTCGTGTTTCTTTCCATTTAGTGTCTCTGATGAGAGGTGTTGGGTAGTTGTATCGATTCCTGCTCATTGGCTTCACTTCTGTTTTTAGACCCAAGCGGTTTACCGGCACTCAAGTTCGGTCGGTTTCAGCTCTGTGCCGAAGCACCATGCACCTAATCTATTTCTTCAAGCCCCGATGAGCGGGGGCCCAATGATGTCACATTAGAAATATGTCCTTTGCCGCTTCTCATGTTTTTATGTGTTGGTGTACATTTTTCTTTCTGTGCATTTGTCTGTATGTCTTCACTCATTCTCTTCTTTCGGTGGCGATATGATTGTTACCAAGGAGCTTAATATGTGACCAGCTCTTCTTGTAACCCATTACGAAAACACGCCTGTACAAATACATTGTAAACTTTACTGCGAAAAAAAAAAAAAAAAAAACACGAAAATTTAAGATGAAAAATTGTGGTATTTTTTTTTATTTTTGCATTGTGGTATTTTTTTATTTCTGCTCAAAATATAGATTGTGAGTACTCTTTAGAACCGCCCCGAGGCGGTTCTAACGTCGGGGCGGTTCTAACGAGAACCAACAATCTATATTTTAGAGCAGAAGTTATAAAAAAAAATAAGGTTTTACCATATAAAAGTGGGTTCAAGAGGGTCACAATTATATAGGCGTGTTTTCGTGATGTTTTCTTCTTCTAAAAAAAAAAAAAAGCCGGGTTTGATGTCCCCACCCACCCCACCAGTAGACTTACCGCACATTCTCACAAGGCAATCTTCCTTTGTAGTTTCTTGTATGTTAACCCACTTGTACCAAATGGATTCTTCCACCTCATATTTAGCACAAGTACATTTCGAAATTTGCAAATAGTGTAGGCCCTGATCAGACGCGCAGATCTGGGATTGCACTGTTTGCCAATTACCCGTTTTGGGGGTTTCCGGTACAAATTGGGTTTAATTGGCTTGAGGTTGTTGAAGTGTATGTTGCTTTGTCTTATGCATGCCTTGCTTTCAAAAAGTCTTTCTGTCATTTTTTATGGAAGAGTCTATTGACAAACGTTTGCCAATAGCACAAAGTCGGTAAAAATGCTATTGACAAACGTTTGTCAATAGCACAAAGTCGGTAAAAATGCTATTGACAAACGTTTGTCAATAGCACAACCTCGGTAAAAATGCTATTGACAGACGTTTGTCAACAGCACAAACTCGGTAAAAATGCTATTGACAGACGTCTTTCAGATTTCAGAGTCGAAATGCGAAAATTGTTTTTCTTTTTATATTTCTCTTGTACATGTACATAATTGTAATTTTAGAAGGGCAGTTGTCGACTTATGCCATGGAAAAGTGCTCTGTACTTGTTAACCGCTTATTTATAAACATGTCAGGGAAAAGTGCGGGGAGGTTAACTGACCGGCTAGAATTGACCTAAATAGTGTTGATCAGGAGGAGGTGGGTTCGAAACCTGGCGGCGTCGACAACATTATTGCGTAACGATTGATCATGGACCCACTGATTCAAGCAGGGCGGTTATCAATTTTTATAGAAAGCATGCGTATGTATGTGTTAACCGTTTCCGTATAAGATTTTCTTGTGATTGTGGATAGACAAAGTGACCGGCTCGATATGACCTAAATAGTATTAATCAGGAGGTCGTGGGTTCCATTAAGCCTGCCCAGGCTAAGCGGTGCGAATAGGACTGTTAGGTGACAGGTCTTACGATGTCATTTCTTTCCTATGGTGCGTTAAAGAGCCATAAAATTGGAAGCAAAATGAAATATACAGTGTTGACGGGGACATTAAATCTCAGATCAAACAAACCAGCGGAAGGAGGAATGTCTTTCAAAAGAAAGATGCCGCGAACCGGTGGGCCAAACCCGCATCATCTATGGCTCCAGTCGAAAGTTAATTAAAACCGCTTCTAGCGGAAAGTAGCAAGTCCATGTTTCGCTTTAGTATACATGTACATGTTTCATCCTCAGCATTTGAAACAACGGTTTCAATGCTACAAACCTAGGATGCAGATGAGCCCTTAGAAAAGATGGGCGATTTCAGCAACAGTATTGGTTAAATTTTGCCCTACCGACACATTTTTGCGCCCTCTCCCCTCTACCCGCTAGATATTCCCATGTAACCAAGAATCGTACTTAAATCATAATCTGACTTTTAGAAACTTCAACATGAGTCGTAGGAGAGAAAAGACAGAGAAATATGATAAAATACAAAAGTTACATGAAATCTATTATGTTTATGTTTCTGTCAGAAATGACAGGAAAAACAGAAATCCTTGAAAAGAAATATAAAAAAAAAACTTTCGCATTTCGACTCTGAAATCTGAAAGACGTGTGTCAATAGCATTTTTACCGAGTTTGTGCTACTGACAAACGTCTGTCAATAGCTTTTTTACCGAGTTTGTGCAATGACAAACGTCTGTCAATAGCATTTTTACCGACTTTGTGCTATTGACAAACGTTTGTCAATAGCATTTTTACCGACTTTGTGCTATTGACAAACGTTTGTCAATAGACACTCCGATTTTTTATAGCTTCAGATGGTTGTTATTCGATTTTCGTAATTCCTTGGTAGATTTTATTTGCTCATAAACGAAAGATCGGTGAATTATCAAGCAAATAACACTTGTATAATGTATCAGTTTTTTTTTTTTTTTGGTAATTTTGGTTTAAATCATTTGCAGGGATGGATACCACAAGCTTGCAATGTTCTTCGGACCCGCCCCCCCCCCCACCCCAACAAACACACACACCGTGCAGGGAGAATCATCTCCTATGCAGATGTAATTACATGATTACTGTGTAGGCTTTCATACCGTACTCTAAAAGATAGATATAGATAGATATATCGAACAAGAATATGCCCATTTCATATTTTAACGATTGGTCTATTTAAGGGTTTTGGTTATAAGTTAGTTATTGGTTAATATTTCTGTTGTTTTCTTTAACCTTACTGCATATACTGAAACATATGTTTATTTCTCTGATAAAGTCCATCTATCTAATCAAAATATCAGAATAAGCTACATGGGCAATATATTGTTTTTGTTGCTTCTGCTGCTGTTGTTGTTATTGCTATCTATCTAAAGTAGGTCGTAGTACCAAAGCGTTAATTCAAAATCAGTAATCCATAGACAAATGGCAAATACAGTAGAACTTCGATGGCTCGAACACCGACGGCTCGTTTACCATGGTTGTGTCGAACTCGTACTTGAGTCCCTAGGGAAATCCTCAAGATAGGAAATGGTGGGGGATGATTAAGGAAATTTATCTCTTTTATATTACAAATGTATGATGTGTTTACTCATTATAATCGCCTCGGTGAGGCGATTCTTATGAGTACACACAGCAAACATTTTCATTATATAACATCGAAAGATGTTCAAAAGTATCTCGTTATGCCTCTTGGCAGTAACTTTCAGTGGCTCGAACTACCGCTGTCTCGAATAAATTTTCATGGTCCCAAAGGGGTTCGAGCCATCGAAGTTCGACTTTATCAATGTTCTGATCAACAGAAGACTCCAGAAGAGTGTAATCAGGCGTCCGCGGATAGTAAGCATTACTTGGTAAGCTAGCTTCGCCCACCATACCTATCGTCCTGAACGAAGAAAAGGAGTAAATGCCGAGAAGGGTATGTCCGAGATTTTGGCAGTCTTCCTATGGCTTTCATTGGCAAACACATCAGAAATAATTCTGGAAATGGCCACATTGTACGGATCAACAAGATCATGGTGCCTCCCATAGAACTTCTTTATTGTTAATACCAGTTTGGTTTTTTATACCCCTGGCATAACAACCTGGTAGTGAGCACCTTCCCGCGTTCCATAAAGTCCTGATACTTGAAACAGGCATCTAGATTGTGTGTGTGCTCGATAGAACCGTCTCAGTGAGACAGTTCTAACCGGTACCCGACATGTACAGTTAGAGTATCAAGCATATGGCATATATCACGAATTTTTCAAAGCTTTATCCATTCTGCTGTAGAACATCAAGAAAACGCCTATATAAATCTGGGGTTCGCAGGGGTATATATTATTTTTAGCTCGGCTGTTTTCGGAGAAAACGACGAGGTATCGTCATAGCTCTGGTGTCGTCTGCGTCGTCGTGCAAAAACTTGGACATTTTGTAATATCTCTGTCATTACTGAAACTCGGACTAAGTGTTCATTATGAAAAGGGGAACTCATACCAATAGGTGAGGTAACCCTCAAAATATTTTTGGCACAGTTATGCCCCTTTTTTGACTTAGAATTTTTGCAGCTGAGCGTTGGCACCCGCATGCGGTGCTCTTGTACTTATTTCTGCTCAAAAACATAGACTGTGGGTACTCGTTCTGGCGAGTACCGACAATCTATGTTTTGAGCAGAAATAAGAAAAATATCGAAATTTTTCATCCGAAAATTTTCAGTTTTCGGTGGTAAAATTTACAATATATATTTGTATAGGCGTGTTTTCGTAATGGCGGTCATGATTTTGTTTTCTAATTTACCCTTAGCCCTTTAGATTGATTTCGGCTTCTGCCCCAGTAGCATATTTTTACTAATATACTTGGTGGAAAATATGCGTGGTTAACAGTTAGTTGGAATTTCCGTCTTTCACAGTCTTTAAACAATTCCTGTAAACGGACCAGAATTCTTACAAACACTTTATCCACTTAACCTGAATTTACGTAGAAAGACATAAATCAAGGCGAAAAATGTACTTTCGATACTCATTGGAAAATCATACAGACATTTTTGTACAAAAAGTTATGTTTTTTTTTTGTTTTTTTTTTTTCAGTTTCTTATTTCTGCTTTTAACATAGATTGTCTGTGCTCGTTAGAATTTAACGATATCTATGCTTTATTTCACTACTATACTATTCATTTTATAACCAAAATGAAATTCACCTGCAATATCTTCACAATAACTTGCACATTCGAACAAACTTGACAATCACAACTATAATTAGTACATTGATATTGTAATCGAGGGATACAGATTTGAATAAGTCATTTGACTTTTTTCTGAATCCCTTTGTATGATACTTGTATTCTTTGTCAACATTATCTTTGTAAAAGATGTATGTATTATACAAAGAAATAAAGTTTAAACCAATTTAATGAGTACTCAAAAATATGTTTTTGAGAAAAAACTATGTGTATCCTTGTAAACCCCCTACTTCACTGCAGAAGGTAAGGTCATTCATTACGAAGACACGGCTATACAAATACATTATAAACTGTTCCGCCGAAAAAACGTAAATTTTAAGGTGAAATTTTGTGATATTGTTCTTATTTCTGTTCTAAAATAAAGATTGTGGGTACTCGTTAGAACCGCCTCATCGAGGCGGTTCTAACGAGTACCCACAATCTATATTTTAGACCAGAAATAAAAAAAATAAGGTTTACCACTGTAAACCCTAGTTTTAATATATAAAAGTGGGGTTCAAGGCGGTCAAAATTATACAGGCCTGTTTTCGTGATGTTTCCCTATAGAAGGTAAGGTCATTTCACAGAGTTGTTAACGTATCTAGACTGGTCATCCGTATCACATTAACAGCTGCAATGGATACCCTTCACAACTTCACTTTCATCACGATAACAAGTCCGTGCAATGAATTCACTTTATATAGAGAAAACTGGGGTTTGCGAGGATATACGATATTTTTCTTATTTCTGCTCCAAGACATAGGTTGTGGGTACTCGGTAGAACCGCCATTGAGGCCAACCTTACGAGCACCCACAACTTATGTTTGGAGTATTAATTAGACAAATATCACACATTTTTATGAGAAAAAAGTAGCCATTTTGGAGATATGAAAGAATGCACTATGTCACACGGATGTGTTATCGTAATGATTTAGAGGAAAGCTGGTGTCTGGGAATGTGTGGCGGCTGTAAAAAATCTCCCTGCCCTACATCATAGTGCAGTTTATATCTTCTTGTCCTTTGGGATCATTGATTCCATTGCAGAACTTTGATAATACCTGAGGGTCACTGATGAGGCCTAATTGGCCGCCACTAGCTAGTCTGGCCCAGAAAATATATACACTGCATATTTTCTAGTTCTGTGGTGTATTCCTTGTTTCCAAAAGATAACCCTTTCTAGAACATATTTACACGGGTATGCATTATTAGAGCCGTCGTTCAACGAAGCCCATAATTTTGATCCCTTTGACCCCACTTTTACATAGTAAAACTGGGGTTTACAGGGCTAAACCTTGCTTTTCTTATTTCTGCTCTAAAATATAGAGGCGATTCTAACGAGTACCCACAATCTATATTTTGATCAGAAATGAGAAAAATATCACAATTTTTCATCTAAATATTTTCATTTTTTCAGCGATAAAGTTTACAATGTATTTGTATAGGCGTGTTTTCGTAATGCTACAATAAGACGTGCCACCGACAAAGACATAGATCAGCCTGCACATGAATGACAAGAAACTTCGCATATCTCTCTTTGGATAGCCCAGAGGCTGTAGCAGGTGTGTGCGATCTGATCATATTAAGTGGATACACAGGCTGATTTGAGCCTTCGCTGACCGCACAGGTCTTATCTAGATTTAATCGTGCGCTGGTTCAATTTTAGTTTTTCTTGTCTCGAAACATAGAGCATTGGTTTTGTTTGTTTGTTTGTTTGTTTGTTTGTTTGTTTGTTTGAATTGTGGGTTAACTTCCCCGTCAACACTAAGCCATTTTAGAGACATTGCTACCAATTTTGAGAGACTTTAATCCGACACTGAGATGAATTGACATCTCAAGCCCTGCCTCTCAATGAAACCAGTATGGTTATATGCATTGACGGTCCGACTCGCGCCACTGCCTGGGCAGATTTAGACATTCTAAGCGGTTTACCAGTACCCATGTGCGGTCGGTTTCAGCTCTGGGAAGAAGCACAATCAGGTCCCGATGGGCGGGAGCCTATATGGCATAGTTACTCGCCGGTTAGATTATTGATTGTTTGCAGTTTAACGACATACCACCCATTGTCGGTCATTTTGTGTCGTCTCCCGAAGAAAGGGGGAAAAGAAAGTGAGGGACAGGGGAGAAAGAGGAAAATGAGTGGAAGTGTAGAAACAGAAGAAATAACATTCCCCCATACCCTTACCTGCCTTACCCAGCTGTGACTTAATACAAGTTGGACGCCCCAGTGACGTAATACACGACGCCTTTGACACACCCAACCATCCCCTACTCGCCTAGTAGAACCTTCTATCGAGTATCATCATAATTCATGTATGTAGCATTTCTGAGAAAATGCTACCATAAATTGACTTCTGAAAATGTTATTTCTAGTGCCTCGTAATATTGCATGGGTGTGAGATATTTTAATATAAATGTACCAGAATTCAGGGAACTCAAGTGTATACCTTTACTGAAAGTGTTTGTAAGATATTTAGAGTGTCTTCACGGATATTGCAATATACAGTCAAATTTCACTAGCAGGACCACCATAAAGACTAATTCTGTTTTAGAAAGCTTACTTTGAATGGTGCACTCAATCTTTCTTTGTGTTTTCTGTCCACTCTGTCTTCTGGTCAAAGACCACCTTTGGGACTAATCAAAAGTGGTCTAAAACCACATTTGAACAGTCCCAAAGGTGATATTAAAAAGAAATTATACTGTATATAATCAAACTTCAATGGCTCGAAGACCTTGGCTTGGGACCATGGGGTTGTGTTTGAGACAAGGGGAATTTGAGCCACACAAGGTTAACCATAGCACTATGCAAGAAGAAGGGCCTTTGCATCATAGACGTGTCACTCCTTTATGTATACATAACACTTTCGCAAAGATTTACGGGTTGTCGAGTTCAGCAGGTTAAGTGTTGAAGTTCACGCAGAGCTGAATCCGGCCCGCACACTAGTACTGGTAAACCGCTCAGAGGATCTAAGCCTGTCCAGGAACCGCGGTACGAGGCGGACTGTCCATGCTAATAAACCCTATTGGTTTCATTGGGCGACAGGGCTTGAGATGTCATTTCATCTCAATGTCGGGTAAAAGTCCCACAAAATTGGAAGCAACGTCTCCAAAATGACCTTTACAGTGTTGACGGGGACGTTAAACCTCAAATCAAACAAATCATCATACGGAATGGTGGACATTGAGAAACAAGGGGACCAAGAGGTCCTAATCGCTCCCCTGAGCATTTATATTAGTTTGTTCCACATGTTTGGTTCTTTTAACGGTTCAACCTAGGGCCATCATTTGAATAAATTTGATAGTACTCAGCAGTGGCCTATATAGACCATGCATAGGTCCCTGTACTCAGACTCCTCATGTTAAAACCAAGTTTAATGGCAATGAAAAGAAAAGAAAATATGTTCTTACTTTCTATGGGATTGTAAGCCATCTTGGTCATATGACCCTAACCGTCTGAAGTCCATTCCTCAATTGCTAGGAGACTGGGTATGAATTTTAATTAAAATTAGCCCAGCAGTTTCAGATAAAAAGTCCCTTGAATGTTGACGGAAATTCAATCCTTGTAATCATGACCTTTGACATTCCTAGAAGCTCATGTAGTACCTACATTTTAATTTCAAATTGCAATTCTTCTTGAAAAAAAAAAAAAACCCACAGAATAAACAACAACAATAACAACAAAACAAACCAAAAAAGAAAAAAAAACAAAAAAAAAAACAAAAAAACATTGTTTTACCTTATTCTCATTCAAATGTCAAAGGGACCCTATTTTGCATATTTTGCTAGCTCTGCTGCTTAATGCAAAGTTCCATGGCAATCGGCCTAGCAGCACAGGAGAAAATTATATTCGGGTTTACACCATATATGGGTATGGCAGCCACACTGAACATATGTCATATGACCTGGTCCTTTCTTCCTGCATTGCCCTGGGGCTGCTTATAACATTCTACTGAAACTTCTCCAGCAGTTTCAGAACAAAATTTATTTACAAACTATTTTTAACCTATTGTTATTACTGTAATGAAGTAAAAAAGAAACTAATACTTAGTTCTGTCATTAAATGTTTGGAATCATTTTGTCTGACCCCCACGGTATGTAAACTAATTTGTTATCCCAGAAGGCAAATACAGGGTCAGTCATCTCAGAGTGCATAGGACCCTTCAGTGTTTTTTTTTTTTTTTTTTTTTTTGCACTCGTCTGTACAACAGAGTGTGCTTTCGGCGAAAGGATTCCATACATTCCTTTTGCTTGCAGGAGTTGCTTATGATACGATGCATTTGAAACAATTTTTACATACATGCAAATAAAAATAATAAAAAAATAATAAAAAGAAATAACGGACAATCTGGTAATGTGTCATTGACTGGTGATATATAGATATTACAGAGATTATTCTAAAGGCATTCAAATTCTTATTTTCAATTGCAGACTTTAAATTCATAATTTATATAATTAATTAAAATTATTTAAATTCAAGTTTCTGTATTTGTAAGTGGGTGACATAACGCACAGGATACATCTGTTTAAAAGGCATATAAAAACACATTACGAAAACATGCCTATTCAAATACACAGTACATTTTACAACCGGCGAAAAAAACAACAAAAAAAAAACGAAATTTTTCAGATGAAAAACTGTGATATTTTTATTATTTCTATTTTAAAAAATAGATTTTAGAGCAGAAATAAGAAAAATAAGGGTTACCCCTGTAAACCCCAGTTTTACTATATAAAAGTGGGGTTACAGGGGGAGAGCAAATTTATATTGGCGTATTTTCGTGATGCTTACTCAAGTAGACTAAATGTTTTTTTTATATTTAAATGGCAGTTTTAAACATTTTAAAAAACTTTAAATTAGAATTAAAGTCGGAATTTCGAAATCAAATTTCTCATTTCTATCTTTATATGAACAACATACATAGTAATCAAGAGCATGAGAAAAATGTATTAGGCAACTGAAAAATGACAAAACTTGGTGGTTTAAAATTATTTTTAAGAAAGTTTAAACCCGCCATGACATCACAGAATATTACATTGTGGTTTTAAATCAAAGAAAATTCAAGGGAAGATACTGTTTGAGGATAATTGGTAGGTATCAAAATTAAATAAGCATAACTTTAGGACAATTGTTTTTTTGTTTGTTTTTTTTTTCATGCGGTTGTATCGCTTATATATTTTTGTTTTGGATAGCAAATTGGCCGTTTTGTCACGCAAGGAACTGTCCTTTTGGCTTTCTGCTATTGCTGTTTCCATTAGGGTCTAGTTATTTCATGTTTGTGTCTCTTTCCCTTTGTCTCTGCTGGGAGCTGTGGGTTGATTGTATCGATTCCTGGTCATTGCCTTCACTTCTATTATTCAATAAAATGACCCACTTTGTGTCTGCCTCCACCCTGCTAAGTACTAAGAATATTTAGAATTCTTTGTAATTGCTCTTTATCATTTGCGGCGAAGTGCTCTTTATGACCTGCTCGCGATGTTTCGTACTTTTGTACCATCTTCTCTGTGGATGGTTTGCACTGATCTCAATTAGGGATGGCCTTAGAAAACCTTTCCTATCATGATTTTGTTTGTTTGATTAGAGGTTTAACGTCCCCATCAACACTGTATATGTCATTTTGGAGACGTTGCTTCCAATTTTGTGGGACTTTTACCCGACATTGAGATGAAATTACATCTCAAGCCCTGCCGCCCAATTAAACAAACAGGGTTTATATGCATGGACGGTCCCACTTGGATCACTTTTCCTTGGCATGATTAGAACCTCTAAGCAGTTTACCAGTAGTCGTGTGCGGGTCGGTTTCAGCTCTGCGTGGAAGCATCATGCAGCCCATCTATTTCTTCAAGCCCCGATTGGGCGGGGGCGATTTCCTATCATGAATTAGTAAGAAAAGTTTCATTTTGTTCGTGTATTAGGACCAGCCCTTTGAAGACATAATTCAAGGCAAAATTATAAAATCTTAATGACATTATATCATGCGAACTTAGTACTACTAATGAATCTGCGACGAGCTCCACCTGCGACTTATATGTCCTTATTTTTCAGATTCTCGACGTAAACATATTGAAATGTACGTTTTCACCCAACCCAATATTATAAAGTATAAAGACATTATGACATAACTTCTGAACCTCTATCTTGCTAAACCATTTCGCTAACAACAGAATGTAATGCCCATTTGCCTATTTTCGGCAATAGTTTACCCGCATTGTTTCGCTGCATACGTATCTCATCATCCTATATGTCAACTTATGTTAAATCCGAGAGTAGGAATGTTGCACTGTGGTAGACATTGATCAGTCTGTATACTCAAGCGACCTGGTCAGGCTCGACACTGCCCTCACATATAGTGGCTATGTTTTACTCCAATTACCTGTCGTTAACTAGAGAAAAAAATAGAATTTTACTGACCACTTCCGTTTCGTCTACCTATATGGTATCTCTCCGAAGACCCGGTCCAGGCAGTGCGGATGTGCAGCCTGGCCTGGGCCTACGCTGAGAGACAGATCTATTTAGCATTTGACAATGTAGCGATCCACCTATCGCACGGCGTTGGAGCGGCGTCTGGTCGGCGCCGAGCCAGCGTCCTGCCGCTGGAAAGACGTTGGCCCGACGTTGAACTATCGCAGTGCACACTACATGGTACTTACGATTTCTGTTGAATACCCAGGTCCGTTTTACTATCTCGGTGAAGACGGAAACTGCTTTGAGTTGCTTATTATATCCAGAAAAGAAGTATTTTGATCATAACACACATACAGTTGAACTTCGATGGCTCGAACCCCTTTGGGACCATGAAAATTTATTCGAGACAGCGGTAGTTCGAGCCACTGAAGTTACTGCCAAGAGGCATAACGAGATACTTTTGAACATCTTTCGATGTTATATAATGAAAATGTATGCTGTGTGTACTCATTAGAATCGCCTCACCAAGGCGATTCTAATGAGTACACTCAGCATACATTTGTAATATAAAAGACTAAAATCTCCTTAATCACCCCCACCATTTCTTATCTTGAGGATTTCTCTAGGGACTCAAGTACGAGTTCGACACAACCATGGTAAACGAGCCATCGGTGTTCGAGCCATCGAAGTTTTACTGTAATAAATAAAACTGCAAGCCATGCATCATGCCCCGGCACTGCACTTATATCAAAAACAAGTATACATTTCTGTAGCATTTGGGCTTGAAAAAAGTCGAAGTTAAAAATGCAAAAAGGGGTTAAAAAGAATTTCGTGTTTCTGGAAATATCAATATGCATATCTTCAGACCATCCTACAAAGGCCTGGAAAGTTTCAAAAGGATTGGCCTTAAACTGAAGGAGTTGCGCACGCACCTGTATACATTTCTGTTGTATTAGGGCTCGAAAAAAGTCTAAGTTAAAAGTGCAAAAATGTGATAAAAATAATTTCAGGATTCTGAAAAAAAAGAATATGCATATCTTCAGACCAAAAGCATTTGTAGAGTTTCAAAAGGATTCGCCAAAAACTGTAGAAGTTGCACACACAAGGTACATACTCCCTATACATTTCTTTAGCAGTAGGGCTAAAAAAAGTTCAAGTTGAAAATGCAAAAAAAGTGATAAAAAATAAATCAGGATTCTGAAAAAAAAACAACAAAAAAACAATATGCATACCTTCAGACCATCTTCAAATCACATATAAAGTTTCAAAAGGATTGGACCAAAACTGTAGGAGGAGTTGCACACACAAGGTACTCCATATGTTTCTGTTGTATTAGGGCGCGAAAAACGTCTAAGTTAAACATGCTAAAAAAGTGATAAAAATAATTCAAGGAAAAACAATATGCATATCTTCAGACCATCCTAAAAGCACCTGTAAAGTTTCAAAGGATTGGCCAAAAATGTAGGAGGAGTTGCGCACACAAGAATGGTGTGGGGCGCTAACGGACGTACAGACGGACGGACGCTAAAAAATCGGAGGGTGTAACATAATACCCCGCCACTGTGTTACACCCAAATTATTGGCTCACTAATCAGTAATCCTCTCACTGCTTTGCGCATATTCTATCTTATAAGTCTCTCATCGTAGCTGTACCTGATAGGGCTATACCTTGTTTCGTCACAGTAGCGGGTGCCGCAGCTGATCGTGGACGGGTTCGACCCTGATCCGCTGCGGTACCCCGCCTCTGCTGCACAGATGTCTGTGACTAGATGATGCCTGAAGAAGTTCTAAAGGCAAATTATGAAGACAAGTTACTAGAAAAGATGGGAAATGATAGTTATATGTAACTACGCGCTCCCCAATCCTTACGCAGTCATTTTCCCAATCTAAATGAAAGGCACGTTAGCCTCAAACACTTTCCTATATGTTTTTGCAACAGACACCATGTCTTGTTTATAACACTTTTACAAAGACTATGTTTCTATGCCATGTATTATTGTGGCCCGAGATTATTTAATAAAAATATTGTTCTGTTCTGTCCTATTCTGTATACTCGTAGGTTACAAAAACTTGTTTTCGGCAGCGCTTCCTCCGTTGCTCCAACATAGAGCAAGTTTTTACTTGTATCCGTTTTAAAACATTGTAAAACCTGGAGATCTTTATAACATAAACATCAGATGCCTTATCGAGACAGTTCTAACGAACATAAATAAGACGAAGAAATAAACTGATCCCAAATTTCGACACAGCAATGGAATAGCATTGACATAGCTCCTGATACCAGGATTTCTCGTGTTGTCAGATTCTTTTAAAATCCATCACGAAAACACACATGTAATTTAGACCCATTTTAACCCTGCTTTTATATAGTAAAACTTGCGTTTACAGGGATAAACATTAATTTTCTTATTTCTGCTCTAAAATATATATTGTAGGTACTCGTTAGAACCGCCTTGACATGAGGCGGTTCTAACGAGTACCCACAATCTAAATTTTAGAGCAGAAATAAAACAAATATCACATTTTTTCATCATAAAATCTTCATTTTTTCGACGAAAAAATTTACTATGTATTTGTAGAGGCATGTTTTTAGGATGGGGAAGGCGATGATCATGACACGACATCACGTTAACAAGTCCGTGTAATGAACACCCCCTTACACCCCACTTTATATAGAAAAATTGGGGTTTACGGGGTATTTATTATTTTTTTCTTATTCTTGCTCAATGAGGCGGTTCTAACGAGCACCGACAACCTATGTTTGCATTATAAAATATAAAAATAATATGTTTATTTTGGAGGTGTGAAAATGCACTATGTTTAGGGTACGTTATCGTAATGTACAATTACCTCATCACACCTCCCATCCAAGGACACAAACGCACATAAAACCACTTGACCATAACCAAAGATTAACAAGCCGAAAGCCAAAAGGACAGTTACTTTCCCACAAAACGATTAAACAGCTATCCAAAATAAAAAGATAATAGCAAGACGATCTATAACAATAATACACCACAACAGAAGAAACCTCCTTGGAACGGTCAGTAATCCCTTTTTTTTCTTTTTACTTGGGAGGCTTAGATCGATTTTACCTTGTGATCACCGTACCTCCAATACCCTTTGAGACATATTGGTGGTACTTGATACAGATTTACATGAGGTTAAGCAGGTGTGTCATGCTCAAGAATCACAACAAAATTAAGAAAGATATCAAATACAGTCTAACCTTGATGGCTCGAACACCGATGGCTCGTTTACCATGGATGTGTCGAACCCATTCTTGAGCCCCTAGCGAAATCCTCTACATAAGAAATAGTGTGGGATAATTAAGGAGATTTTAGTCTTTTATCTTGCAAATGTATGCTGTGTGTACTCATTAGAATCGCCTGGCTGAGGCGATTCTAATGAGTACACACAGCATACATATTCATTATAGAACACCGAAAAGATGTCTAAAAGTATCTCGTTATGCCTCCTGACATTAACATCAGTGGCTCGAACTACCCCTGTCTCGAAGCAAGACGAACTACAACAATAATACACCACAACAGAAGAAACCTCCTTGGAACGGTCAGTAATCTCTTTTTTTTTTCTTTTTACTTGGGAGGCTTAGATCGATTTTACCTGGCCACAATCCTCGCCTTGCCAGATTGTTTTAAAATCATTGTAAAACCTGGAGATATCTTTAACAGAAGAACCAGATGCCGCGTAAACTGACCCAGACAGAAAATAAAATTAACCCTTAGCATCTATACAAATATCTGCGACGCACACACGCAGAAACAGACAAAATGACGTGTTCGAACTAGGAAATTTATATTTCTGCTCCGTTTTAGAATACAAAGACTCTTAATTGACTACGCGTAGAGTCTTTACTGTTCTCAAGCATTTTATTTTACATTTGTTTCTGGCCATGTGTTTTTGCGGACCAGTGGCTGATAAGCCCAGTTTTCGCTGCTGAGTAGTGTAATAAAACCAGAAACATTTGGCTATCGTTCTGGAAGTTTTCTCTTTGATTTTCTCCATTATTTCTAAGGTTTCTGTGTATCAGAAACCTTGCTGATGCCTCTACATGCTAAAACAAAAACTGTTCGAAGATAGTGTGAAGGGGAATTTATTTCATAATAGTTTGATGAATGTAGATCGCAACATAAAATTTTCATTCCGGTGTGATAAGGATGAATATTGATATGGGGATTCGTTTTGAAGAAAATCCTGGGAATGAATCTTTTTTTTTTTTTTTTTTCAGATATAATGGCTCGAAATTCATTCATTCCGCTTTTAAGACCAGCTAGACATTACGAAAATACGCCTATACAAATACATTGCCACCTTTATCGCCGAAAAAAATGAAGGTTTTAAGATGAAAAATTACGATATTTTTTCTTATTTCTGCTCAAAATATAGACAGTGGGTACTCGTTAGAACCGCCTCATCGAGGCGGCACTAACGAGTACCCACAATCTATATTTTAGAGCAGAAATAAGAAAAATAAGGTATACCCCCGGAAACCCCAGTTTTACTATATTAAAGTGGGGTTCGAGGGGGTCAAAATTATATAGGCGTGTTTTCGTGATGATTATGATTATTTATTCTTTTAAACAAAGTTAAAAGTTTCCGCTTTTCTTTCGCGTTTGCTTCAACTATATTACCTTTGGGACTGTTCAAAAGCGGTCTTTTAGACCACTTTTGAACAGACTCAAATGTGGTCTTGCCAACAGAATTTTACAGTAGTTGTGTTAAAAATCAACAGCAAAGCTAACGATCTTTAGACAAGTATGCTTAGTACTCTTCATATTTTTTTTTTTCGTTTTGTGCTATTTTTTTATTGTTATTTATTTTTTACCTTTGTTCAGTTTCATATACGAAGTGTTTACATTGTTTAGCTAGCTATAAATTGATTTTTTCCTGATAAGGAAGTATAAAGAGATGTGTAAAGTGAATTATTACCTATATACGTATATAGTATATTTCAAACATATTTATGCCCTTTGTATGAGTGTGCCCTTGACATCACCAAAACGCGCCTATATAATGCTGGCCCTCTTGAAACCCATTTTGATAAAATAAAACTGGAGTTTACAGGGGTAAACCTTATTTTTCATATTTCTGCTCTAAAATATAAACTGTGGGTACACGTAAGAACCGCCTCGATGAAGCGGTTCTAACGTCTACCCACAATCTATATTTTGATAAGAAATTAAAATGCCACAATATTTTATCTAAAAAGCATCGTGTTTTTTTTTTCGGCGATGAAATTTTAAATGTTTTTGTATAGGCGTTTTGAATTGAATAATTCCTCAGAGCGACACGCAAAATTCTGAAGCCGACGATATTCTACTATTTATTATACTTATTATTCGCAGAAAATCAGACTTGGCATTTCATGTGAATCGCCGCTAAAGCTGAAGATTCACTTGAAATGTCAAGCCTGGAGTTTCCCTAAAACTTAAATACAAACATGTAATTTGAAAACGTCGTCAGCTATTGTCGTTACTGCCATTTTGAAGGTAAATTTTATTTTTTGTTCGAGGCCAGGTCATTTCGAAATTCTTTGACAGTCGGAATAAAGCTAGTTTGCCATTCAATAATTCGGCACAATGTCTTAAACGGAGTTACATTAAGTATTGAATTACGATCGTACTTTGCTATAATATACGATATTTACATTAAAATGATTGATTTGAGAGAAATGTTTTTCAAAGAATTTCTATCCGACTATATGCGAATAAATAAGTTATTACCTATATAGGTAGGTAATTACAGTTTTACAATGGTTTGAGCACAATGTGAAAACGAAAATGTGGGTTCCGTGTGTCATAGTGCCAAAATTAAGTGTGAAACTGTTTGAGAGTTACTTAAGACGAGGGCACCAGAAGTAGTTGTAATGTCGATTCAGTGGAACGACAGAGTGGATATGAATATGTTTAACATATTGCCATTCCTATGTATTATATATGCCTTACTGCCTAGAAAAACCCGAACTTTACCACTAACCAAGACTTTCGAAAACACCAATACAACTTTGTCGGCAGAAGAAAATATTTGGTTAAAAGATCCGAGGCAGAAAAAGTCTAACATTCTGAAAGACGGAGATACCAATGAACTAGACACAATAATCACTCTTGGGGATGGTTATTCTGAATCATCTGAAACCTTTAGGTCGCATATGGGTTTGAGAAAGAGAGAAAAACGTGTGACGGAAAAATCTATTATGTCTTCAGCCCCAGAATATATGCTAGATTTATATAGACGATTTTCCAGGAATAATCGTGGCTTGCAGAGTTCAAATATTGTGAGAAGTTTCAGAAATATAAATTTGGAAGGTAATACTATTCAGCAGAGGTGCAACATTGATTGAACGTTGAAACAACGTTGAAAACTTTGTCAACGTCGTGTATCTGTGGGAATATACATTCTTGCACAACAGATAAGGAAATCCATGGGTTTAGCCTGGGATACAAATTCTGTTCTCACCCTGATGTTCTTACCCACGCAAACTACATAAGTATAGTGCACGTAAAATAAAGCATTAAATAAAGTAAAATGAAAATTTTCAGTGGTGTTGTGCAAGAAAAATAATCAGATATGGGGTTCTGTTGTAGATTGGCGCTCCCAACCCTCGGAATAACCGTGCTGAGCGGAACCTCGGCATAGCCTCGGTTCCGCCCAGTATGACCATCCCTCGGGCTGGAAACGCCCATTAACAACAGAACGCAATATCAGATTCTTATATTCCAGCTAGTACACAACGCTGAATCTGCGTTGAAACAACGTTGACGTTTTCATACTAAACGGACAACGTTATTGATTCAACGTAGATTCTAACATGACGTTAACGTTTTTCCCATTGAACCCAGTGGAAACGTCAGCGTTTGCAAATATGCGATAATTCACGTCGTCAACGTGGTGCGTGCAATTTGGCGTCATCGTGACGTTGCATGTAAACATTTCCTTCTGTCGACATCCGCTGCAAAATAGTCCCCAAGATAACGCTTTGTTACTACTGTATTTCAGTTTAGCATCATGTTAGAATCGAAATAATTTCCACGCACCCGGTGTGTTATCGTGATTAACACACGGTGTTGTCGGGCAGATGCGAATATTAATTCACTCCGGCTTCGCCGTCGTGAATTAATATTTCGCAATCTGCCCTCCAACACCGTGTGTTAATCACGATAACACACGGTACGTGGAGATTATTTCTTAAATCACGCTGAAACGTTTTCAGCGTTCTTTCAACGTTGATTCAACGTTGAATGCCTTCTGAGTGCAATAATTACGAAAACACGCCTATACAAAATAGATTGTACCTATACAAATACATTGTAAACTCAACCGCAAAAACTGAAAATTGCAAGATGACAAATTTTGATATCTCGGGTACTCGTTGGAACCGCCTCATCGAGGCGGTTATAACGAGTACTAACAATCTATGTTTTAGAGCAGAAATAAGAAAAATAAGGTTTACCCCTGTAAATCCTAGTTTTACTATATACAAGTGGGGTTCAAGGGGGTGAAAATTATATAGGTGTGTTTTCGTGCTTTAGACGTTCGCAATTCTAAAAACAGTCAGCATTCCCGCTCAGTCACTTCGGGTCAACAGGCACCCGTATAGAACACAGCGAAGACTCTGGTCAGACCGTGTGACGCAGAGGTCGCATTTTGAACCGGGTCAACGTATTGCCCACACTAATCATTCCTGTAGGCTTCTTAGGCTGTAGGGTCACGGGGGTATCGAACTTCACGACTATCTCAGGAAAGCCAATTTCAGCTTGAAGATGTCCGATTCTCTTTTTTGCTTTTTAAGACAAATGACTAGAGATAATCAAAACATTATTAAAAAAAGCAACAAGTTGCCTAGCGTAGATCAATTATATAGACACTAGGAAACATATCCATGCGAGAAAAAGCTATCTTTCATGACAATATACAGATAACCCTCTTTATACCGACATTTTCAATAACGAAAAAACTCGTTATAACGACAGTTTCAATGGAAAGAACCCTTAGCTCAAATAATGATATTCAAGAATATTGTGCTTGCTACTACAAAAATATCAAATGTTGTGGATATTTGTTAGAATCGCCTCGGCGAGGCGATTCTAACAAATGTCTATAACATTTGTTTCTATAAAGTGTTGATGGGGACGTTAAACGTCAAACCTCAAACAAACAAACAAACAATTCTTGTAGTAATTGTGGGGAAGAGGCGCCTTATTACAAATTATGGTATCTTTAGAGGGGCAATTTCTTTATAAAGATAGAGCATTATGGAACAATTACTGCCGTGATAACGAGGTTCTTCTGTTATTGCTATTGTTATCATATTTCCAAATCAATGTTATATACATAATATTCTTGTCTTCCATAGCTCTACAAGAAGTCTTTAACATTTAGACGAAAACTATATATTCATAGCTATGATCAATACTTGCGCCGATAAGTAAGTAATGTCTTTATTTATAGAGGGTGGCTCATTTGGCATAGCCAATCTTCCACGAGGCCCTCTGAGAGCATACAATTACATACATTAATAGCATAATCATACAAATCAAATGATACATTTTAAAATACGATTTTCATGCGAGAAATTTGGTGCTCGTTAGAAAATCACGTAAAGCGGTTCTAACGAGTGACCACAATTTACATTTTAGAGCAAGTTCACATTGATGTGGGGATTACAATGTGTGTTCAATACGCTGACATATCAACATGACCATAATTTTATATGGAACAGGTACTATTCAACTCTCCAAGCGCTAAGAACTTCAAGCAGACGGCATTTTCAAAGTATTTTCGTCTCTTAACCCTCAAAACATAAGGTTTGACATTACATGTGAATGGTCTTCTGGGCAGACCATTCACATGTAATGTCAAGCCTTCTTCTTTAATGCCATTAAAGTTATCATTCAATGTCTTGTTTTCCCTTTTAGATCTTAACCATGTCAGAAACAGCCAAGAAAAAATAGATCATAGAGAAAGAAGTACTAGCCAAGTGCATGTTTTGACATTTAACATTTCCAGTATTTCTCGGCGAGAAAGGATAAATTTAGCAGAACTTCGCGTTTTTACATTAATAGAGAGAGACAAAAGTACCTACTTCTTTGGAGTAGACAGACTGCTTTCCGTATTGGAAACTACAACAGACCCAGACAATATCGTCACATCAGATGAGTCCCAGTATCATCTAATTTCGAATCGTCGTGTTTATGGAAAAATCAGTGACTGGGAGACTTTCGACCTCACTTCCACCTTAGAAAGATGGGTAAAAAGTGGCAAACCTATTCATAAAATTGAAATTAGGCTAGAAAATTTATGGTGGGCTTTTTCATTTGGTTCCATGGACATTAAAACAATTCCAAATGACAATAAAGAACCTCTCTTACTTGTGTATTCCAATGATAATTCCAAGCATGATGAGCACGTGGACGAAAGACATGAATTGATATCCCATGAGCTTTCTACTTCCGGTAGTGTTAAAACGAGGCTAAGGCATAATAAGCCAAGTGATATTTATTTAGAAAACGCGTCGGAGCGGAAACTGAGTCGGCAAAAGCGGAGCAAATCATTTAGACGTTCGTCTGTTTGTCGAAGGAGACCGATGTATGTCGACTTTGAGGATATTAACTGGCATACATGGATTATAGCTCCAAGAGGTTATCAGGTAGGTCTGAATAGAGTTTTAGAAGCCTCCGTTGTGTAGTGATTATGATGCTCGCCTTGTAAACCAGGGATCGCAGGATCGATCCCGGGCTTCTCCAGACTTTCTGATGAGTCTTTAAACCGAGGTCCCGTCTCTGTGTGACCGCTGCTGTTGGTGAGACGTAAAACTCAAACGGCTGTCCAAAATTGAAATATATTAGCAATACATACGCAAAGACGGACTATAACAATAATAAACCACAACATAAGAATTACCATGGAACGTGAGTAAAAAGTTTTTATCGGGGAGCTTACATCTATTTTACGTGGCCTCAGTCCTCGCCCTTGGTTCTGTTGATGTTTAGTCTTGTTCAGTTCGCATGAGGGATTTCTAACTCATCAGGGCACATAAAAATCAAACAGATACAGAGATGAAACAACGATGATGACTCGACAGCATGAAAGAAATAAGTGAAATGCTGAAGCAAAAGAACACCAAAAGTTGGACTCAGGTGGGCAGTCCAGAGACAGAACAACAAGCACCAACCGAGATTACTTAAAATGTAAGTAAGTCTTTAAAAGGATAACCATTTCTAGAACATAATTAACGTCACTACAGCTGTTGTCTGGGAATGTGTGCTGGCCGTAAAAAGTCTCACTGCCCTACATCATAGTGTAGTTTATATTTTCTTGTCCTTTGGGACAATTGATTCAATTGTGGAATTTTGAAAATATTTGAGGGTCACTGATGATACCTAAATGGCTGAAACTAGCTAGTCTGGACCAGAAAACATGTACACTCCATATTTGTCAGTTCTGTGGTGTATTCCTTGCTTCCAAAGGATAACCTATTCTAGAACATATTAAGGCTGCGTGGTGTGCGAACAAAACGCGTAATAAAGGACCAGTACTGGCTGGGATATCAGTTTAGCGCACAGCAACCCGCTTAATCTGTAGATGCTTTGCGTCACTGACAGGGCTATAAGCAGGCAGGGCTGTAATAGCAGCCATGTTTAAAAATCTACTCGTCTAATGTCTTTGATATTTGGTATGAAGCTTCGTCAAGTGGACCTCTACCAAGCTTCCTGGGCCAAAAATGGCCACGCCCCGGGTTCAACCGGTTTTACATGGACTTATATAGGGAAAATCTTTAAAAATCTTCTCGTGTGTAGCCAGTAGGCCCAGGTCTTTGATATTTGGTAAGAAGCTTCATCTAGTGGACCTCTACCAAGATTATTCATATTATAGCCCTGGGGCCATATTTCCCAGAAATGATCCTTGGGTCACTGTCAATCAAAATTGCTCAAACCCTCCACAACACCTTACTATATTACCTACCATTTCATTCGTACAGTATGGATCAGGTGAGCGATCCAGAGTCATCATGGCCCTCTTGTTCTTTATTCTTGGGCAGTCTGATGTCAATATAGCTTTACAAACATTCTTCTACAGTGTTGACTGGGACGTTAAACCTCAAATCAAACAAACATTCTATCTTTCAAAACACATTCTTTTAAGTAGGAGGTGATAAAAATAATAAGTGATGAGGTTGATACCTCGACAAGGAAATCTCAGGCTCGTTTTCTGTTTATTACGTCTCATGCTCGGCATAACCTCGCATGAAACTTAAATAAACTGAAAACTTGCCAGAGATTCCTTGTATCGGTCTCACCTACACCATGGATTCTATTATTCTGCTACATGACTTCTCCATACTTTCGGTTCCGTCTCCATATGGAATTTGTTGTTGGTGGGACGTAAAATACACATACGCACAGGCGCGCACACACACATTTATGCTACAAGACATAGGTTGTGGGTACGCGATAGAACCACCAATGAGGCGGTTCTAATGAGCACTCACAGCCTATCTTTTGAGTTTAAACACAAAAAGGTTTTATGCAAAAAATAAGCTGTTTTTGTCACACGAGTGAGTTATCGTAATGAATGTCACGCGATATAGACTGGTTTGTGGTAATGCTGAACTCAGTGTTATTATCAGGCTTATAACTACATGCAATCAACCTTATATGTGTCATTTTTCCTAAATTGCCATGTGAACTGCCGTTCTGAAATAATGGTATATTTCTGGTAATTATCTGATGATCAATTGTGATACATCTGCATTTATGCCCTCGGAAAAAGCCTGAGCCTCATCGAGGCGGATCTACTGAATCACCTTATTTTGTTATCGAGCACGTGTATAAAGCGATTTTAAGGATGCTTAGTACACATGCGCGTTAACGTGACTGTCTCTAGGAAGTACACATTCAGATAAACATTGGTGTTATCTTCCCATGAATGGTCCAGTGCTGGTTATGAGGTTAACTTTAATTTTGAACTGTCTGGATAAAATCTGGAACTGCCTGAGTGAGCAGAAAATACTTAAACTAGATCAGCAGTCGATGGTATACCATCGCAAATACCCGCTTTTTCTCTGAGTAACACTAATGACTATGTATTAGCTAGCGAAAACTACATGTGAGTTAAAAGAAGTTGCAAAGAACATTCTAACTAATAAGCAGAGTTTCAGAAGTGTAACTCTTATAGTTTAGAAGATATGGCAAAGTCATACTTTTTTACCTTTGACCTTGGGGTTATGTTGAGGTTCACCCAAAGTATCCCAATTAATTCTATATTCCAACAGCCATCAAATAACCATGTTTCAGAAGTGTAACTCCAATAGTTTAGAAGATATGGCAAAGTCATACTTTTTACCTTTGACCTTGGGGTCGAGGGCACAACAAAAGTAGCCCAACAGGTTCTATATTCCAAAAACCATCCAATAAGCAAAGTTTCAGAAGTGTGACTCCAATAGTTTAGGAGATATGGCAAATCATAATTTTTGACCTTTGACCTTGGGGCCATATTGAGGTAAAGGTCATACCAATAGTATCCAAATTTATTCTATATTCCAAGGGCCATTCAATAACCAAAGTTTCAGAAGTGTAACTCTAATAGTTTAGAAGATATGGCAAAATCATACTTTTTGACCTTTGACCTTGAGGTCAAGGTCACACCAAAACGAACCCGACATATTCTATATTCCAAGGACCATCCAATAAGCAAAGTTTCAGAAGTGTAACTCTAATAGTTTAGGAGATATGGCAAATCATAATTTTTTACCTTTGACCTTGGGGTCATGTTGAGGTCAAGGTCACAAAAAGTTGCCCACTGCCATCTACATTCCATGTACTATCCACAAGCAAAGTTTCAAAAGTGTAACTTCAGTGGTTGCAGAGGAGATCCATTTACAAGAAACGTGACGGACGGACAGACGGACAGCCGAACGTCCAGACGGACTGACGCCGGACTCAACTGTGGTACGAAAACAATATACCCGATTTTTCTTCGAAAAAAAAGCGGGTATAAAATATGTGTTGGCTTGTGTTATTGGCTTATTCTAAACTATAAATGCAAATACAAGTATTTATTGGTCTATAATACAACTAGAGATGACGTTTATGAAACACTATCCCCCAACTTTAAATTGACCTCTACAGAACTGGTTTGTAAACAGAATTTTACAGACATGGTTCTAAAGCCATGCTATGTACCAAAAAGCATGCAATGAACAAATGCATGCAGTAACCTAGACTATAAACTTCCTGTCCTAATTAAATTACAATACAATTAAAAGACTGTTACCATGGCAGTCTGACAGGAACTCGTTTTGGTTAATTAAGGTTTTGAAATAAACATAAAACAAAAACATCCATGGATCCAGTACACTAACATATGTAACCCGTCAGGGAAAAACAATACTTTTTTGGTGTCTGAAAGCGCTAACTTTTGAACCAAGCAAGATACAGGCTTCATTCAGATACATTACGAAAACACGCCTGTTACAACGCATAATGTAGTAATGTAGTAATTTCTTCATTTTGAAATTTTTACTACATTATGCGTTGGCATAGTCGACGCGAAATGAAATAAAATGTCGTTTTTACTTCATTATGCGTCGATACTAAGAGGTTTGAGCAAAATGAAAGAATTATTTCAATTTGCGGCGATGGGTGGCATACTTAATTTTACTTCATTATGCGTCAACAGTTTGTTTGTTTGATTTGAGGTTTAACGTTCCCGTCAAGACTATTTAGGTCATTTTGGAGACATTGCTTCAAATTTTATGGGACTTTTACCCGATATTGAGATGAAATGACATCTCAATCCGATAGGATCCCCCGCCCGTCCCAACTTTTGTGTGCACTACACGATCATGTGTTGAGCCTTAAAACACAAATGAGGGAAAGACATCAGGCATGAGACCAAAATAGCGCAAGGCGTACGATTTTAATTCTACTGGCTTAATCAAATACAATGAAATTCCACTATTAAGACCACCTAAAATTAATACAAATTTTGTTTTTAAAGCATATTTGGAAGGTTAAAGCTTCATTTTCTTTGTGATTTTGACCTTCAGTGTGCTTTTGTGGAAGACCGTCTTTTGGACTGTTCAACTGTGGTCTTAAAGACCACTTTTGAACCGTCTCAAATGTGGTCTAAATTGTAGGAATTTAACTGTATTGCTTCCTAAGTCTTTTCGAAGACAGCTATGTTCTACCATCATTACTTCATTATGCGTCGATATGGTGCATATCAACGCGAAATGAAATAATTTTTTTACTTCATTTCGCGTCGACTATGCCAACGCATAATGTAGTAAAAAAAATCAAAATGAAGAAATTACTACATTACTACATTATGCGTTGTAACACACGCCTATACAAATACACTGTAACGTTAACCGCCGAAAAATCGAAAATTTTAAGATGAAAAATTGTGATATTTTTCTTATTTCTGCTCAAAATATAGATCGTGGGTATACGTTAGAACCGCCTCATCGAGGCGGTTCTATCGAGAACCCACAGTCTATATTTTAGAGCAGTAAGAAAAATAAGGTTTACCCCTCTAAACCCCAATTTTACTATATGTAAGTGGGGTTCGATGGGGTCAATATTATATAGGCGTGTTTTCGTGATGCTTTGAATGGAATCTTAGACGGTAGACTGAATTTTACGGCCATGGGTAATCTGTAAAAAAAGACACGTGTAAAATCGAAATATGTTGCCTTAATGAGTGTACTCTTCTTTAAAGTGCAGATTGGAAGGGACAAAACTGGTCTAACCTTGAAAATTGGTTACGTTTTGTTAACATATTGTGGATTACATGGCAAATAATTAATATGCCTTATTTGTATAGATCATGCAATATAGTTATAACCTTGTACTTAACTGATTTTAAAAAACAGAATGTTGTTTAAATCTAGGAACAATATTCTTTTCAAAGAGTGTAACTGAAGTAACACACTATTTACACAATTTCGATTTTTATTAGCTTTTTATTGGGATTTATAGTTATAAACTTAAAATTCAGTGTGCAGTCTTACATTCCCTGCAGAATGGTATCTGGGCCAGTTGTTCAAAGCATCGTTGGCTTAACGAGCTCGTTAGTGGTCATATTGTTAACTGTTCTAGCAAGTTTAATATTTAAATTTTTGGAATTTTTGCTGAAAAAATGTGAGAAGCTTTTGCATTTGCAAAAGCTGCTCACATTTTTTCAGCAAAAATATTTGTATATTTGCCATATTTAATGATCAAAATTTAATGATACGTTAACTAACGACGTCGTTAGTTTTGAACAACTGGTCCCAGAGCGATGCCTGTATCCAGTTGTTGGGATCAAAAGTTAGCACTTTAAGAGACACCCATAAAGTCCTTTTTTTCTCCAGACGGGTCATATATATTTTCAAGATAGGCCAAACGAACCTACTGCCATATTTTATTCGGACAACATGTAATAGGATGCTTTTAACCTATCTCAAAAGCTTCTGATGAAAAGTTGGGGTATTGTTCATTTTGTCATTTCAAACATAGGTTGCATGTGCTCGTTTGAACCGCCTCGTTGAGGGATGCCGGTAGGGCGGGGTGGGATAAGGCTGTGGCGGCGGTTGAGGTGGGGACTAAGTATCTAAATAGGGTTTGGTTCTAATGCATATAGATCATTGATATGTGAGGCGGACCGTCCTTGCTTATAAACCCTTTTGGTTTCATTGGGCGACAGGGCTTGAGATGTCATTTCATCTCAATGTCGGGTAAAAGTCCCACAAAATTGGAAGCAACGTCTCCAAAATGACCTTTACAGTGTTGACGGGGACGTTAAACCTCAAATCAACCAACCAACCAAAGATCATTGATATTCCGATTGGTGCGAACTGTACACCACTTGTTGCCGAATTGTTTCTTGTATTTTATGTACAGGGCCTTCTCTAGTGAACTTAAACAGAGTCGCAAAGCACTTTGTACACAAATTTTGTCTGATTCTACATCATGAAAACACGTCTATATAATTTTGACCCCCTGGAATCCCACTTTTATATAGTAAAACTGGGGTTTACAGGGGTAAAGCGTTTTTTCTTATTTCTACTCTAAAATATAGATTACGGGTACTTGATAGAACCGGCTAAACGAGGCGGTTCTAACGAGTACCCACAATCTATATTTTGAGCAGAAATAAGAAAAATATCACAATTTTTATCTTAAAATTTTATTTCTTTCGGTGATAAAGTTTACAATGTACATGTATATGTATAGGCGTGTTTTCGTAATGATTAAGACGCTATGTGCCAATGGTCATGAGGACAGCGTCCGAGCAGTCTGATCCGAGTCTTCACTGGATGCAGATGCTCGAAAACTCATTTAAACTGGGCACGGTGCTGATGATATCTGTCTTGGGAGTTTTACTTCGTCAGATTCTATCGTAATAAACGGCTTTGGTCATTTTGATTGCCAGTCAAAATTAGTTTTCACTAATCTGAGGAAGGTTTTGATTTGAGGTTTAACGTCCCCGTCAACACTGTATAGGTCATTTTGGAGATGTTACTTCCAATTTTGTGGGACTTTTACCCGACATTGAGATGAAATGACTTCTCAAGCCCTGTCGCCCAATGATGAAACCAATAGGGTTTATAAGCATGGACGGTCCGTTTCGCACCGCTTTGCCTGCAGAGAAAAAACGGTTTACCAGTACCCGTGTGCAGCCCATCTATTTCTTCAAGCCCCGATGGGCGCGGGCCATCATCTTAGGAAGGAGTGGCTGCATTTTCATCACGACTGTGTTCGATGTCTACAGATAATTGAAACCTGGCTGCTGTGTTACGTTGTACTTCTATCGCTGCTTTTTGGGCCATGACAAATACCATCGTATATTCTAATTCGATACGTGAATACATGTATATTCTGGAAGTAAACAAGAAAACTAAAAAAAACATGAAACGTTGCACGACAAAACTCAAAAGAAAGCTCGCGTGACAAGGGAAGACTTATATCATACTGCGCATCTGCCGTTCGCATGAGACCCCTTTCGCCACCTGGTTATCAAAAGACCAAAAAAAAAAAAAAAAAAAAAAACGACGAAGACTGGCCAGACTAGAACAGTCTTTCTTGTGATTTTTTTCTTGTCGCACATGTCTTCTCGTTCATCAAAGCACTGGCAGCACTGGTGGGTCGATCCTGGTGTATGAATGTCATTGACGTGTCACCAGTAACAATTCTGATTCTGATTGTCTCTGAGTGTAGGCTGGAAAAATGGTCCTGAGTGAGGACTTATACTGAATTATTTAATCGTTAAATTCCTGTATGGTATGCAAACAGTGTAGACCGTGGCCTGATCTGGGTCTACACTATTTGCCAAACCCAACACATGATTCCAGTCCAGATTTTATAGATAACCCTCTTACGCAAAACCCAGACCTCACAGCGGTAAGAATAGCAGGGCTATTTTCTATAAATAACCGTTACATGGATTTCCAACAAGTCAGTGATTGGCAGGTGGATTTCAACATTGAAAAGCTACTGCGCTTCATAACTGAGGGTCGATTGATAAACAATCGATCCAAAAATAAAGAAAGGAAAATAAAGACACACAGAAATGTGTAGAACCTGCAATATTTCATAATGTCAGTTTTTTTTTTTTTTTTGTATACATGTGTTAAAAACTTCAGTTCGATGCTTGGTATTTTAACCCATTCTGTATCGGAAACCCCCAAACGGGTACCCTGGCAAACAGTGCAGGCCCAGATCAGACGCCGCAGAACGCGGCGTCTGATCAGGGCCTCCACTGTTTGCTTAAAGTTCAGTCATTTGCCAAATAAATTTTGAAGTAAACACAACCTGACACCCCTAAATTTTGAAATGGACTCCAGCTATATATCAGGTGGAATAGTCCATTTGGTACAAAAAGGCTTAAGGTATTCGGGGATAGTTTTTGACTGCACTCCCCGAATCATACTGTGAAAATGCATTTATTAACTCCCACCATTAATCATCTACTTAGACAGAGAAGAGTGACAGGAGAACAAGATAATCTTGTAAAATGAGTAAAAAATATTATTGTAGAGATTTATTATGCATTAAATACACCGGAGAGATGCAGTTTTATATGTCTAATACTTCTTTTTTCAACTAAACGGCCTAGGCAATATTATTTAGGTCATTTACCAGACCACATTCTTGGGCAGGCCTATACCATAAGCGGTTAACCAGTGCAGTGCACATTTTCGCTAGAAACAGGCAATTGCCTTGAAGTGAGAAAATGAACGTGGAAAAAGTCTTCATGATCGATCTTGCCGACCTTTAGGTGTCAAACCCGCAAACGCCTGACGCATATCCAGCACAGCATCCGAGCCTTGAGGAATGATTGCATGGCTCTAAAGCAGCCATCTGATCAGAGCCTACACTATTTGTCATGCAGTTTGTAAATTCAATGAATACATTATATCAAGTATTTTGATTGGTTGATAGTCAGATATGGATGTAGCTAAATTAATTAATTCAACAGGACCAGGGCTCATGTCATGTGATGCCTGTAGGGCAGCTTACCTTTCTTCATCATAGCGCAGTTTACGCTTTATTTCAGGGCCCCGAGGTTATAAGACTATTTTCATGCTAATCTCTGCTGAGCATAAAATTTGTTCTGCTCATAAATTTTAAAGTTGTTGGCATTTTAATATTTATGAGCATGGCAAACACTGTGGTTTTTTTACTGTTCTGAACGAAAAAAATTACACAATATATCTGTATGATTATATTGATATGCATTCAGAATTTCATGCCTTAGTGAGTTGAGCATGAGAAAAGTTTTATAACCTTGGACCCTCGATCCATTTTTGTATTTTTTTTTTTTCAAAATTAATGCGAATTGTATGTTTTTAAATCATTGTCAGGTATTAACTTGTATTTATTAACCAAAAAAAAAACACGAAAACACCATTTTCCTGTTTTCATCAATTTGTATCAATATTTGTAACATTTTGCCCCCCCCCCCACCCCCTCCCCAAGAAAAAAAAAAAAAAAAAAAAGATTTCATTTGAGGTGTTTGACATACCTTTTCTGAGGTTAAATGCTTTATATGCAGTCTGGGATTTGGAATGGAGGAGCATGTGACCATGAAATTCACAGTCTTGCTATTGAAGCGTCTCAGTCAAAGAGAGACTTCTTTCCTCTGGCTATAATGGGTACTTTGTTTCCGGGAATAACATAAGGGTAGAGTGGGGTGCTGTTTATTTCTTCTGTTTCTTCAGGTTCAGTGTGCAAGGTTCCAGAATTGTTTCTGATGTTTTGCCAATGATATTGAGAAGCGTATGTCCGGGATTTTAGAAGTATACTTTTTGCTTGTATGACAAGCCATAAGTAGACTTCTATATATACTCCCGGACATTCGCTTCTTCTCGCATTTCTTTCCTTCAGGCCGAAAGCAATGATGGACAAAGCTTGCTGACCAAGTAATGCTTATGATCCGCGGACACTCGATTACACCCTTCCTTCTGGGGTCAATGTCTGTTGGTCTCAACATTCGGATTCGTCATTCGTTTACGGATTTATGAGTTTGGGTTATCGCTTTGTTACCATGACCACGACTACTTTCTTTCGTTTTTCTCTTTCTTCCCTATCATTCTCTTTCATCTCCTCTACTGTCTCTTCTATCTCTTCCTCCCTCTCTTTCGGAGACGACACAAAATTACTCATTTAAGGTTGACGATTAGAAGTTTCTACGATTAACACGATTGCCACGACTGACCTCAAGTTCTGATAAGATCTGATAGGATCACCGCGATTAGTCCACGATTAAGAACACGATTGCAATCGTGGCGCGAATCGTGATAGTGGGAATATAGCATTAAACCTCATTAGTCGATCCAGGAACAACATTTTAAAGCTTTATATAAAGCAACACAAAAATAAATGGACATCATGGGGGTAAAACATTTTTGAAAATTTGAAGAATGTAGTTTGTCATATCAGCAGCAGCGTTTCATTCAGAAATTTCGATACCGTTAGAACATTCAGAAATGCATTTTAAAGTAGGCAAAAAATATTCTGCAAGCTTCATGATTTTGATAACTATGTCACTGTTACAATCCATTCAGGAACCATGCTGCAACATAAAATTCCACGCCAAGCAAATGCATGCCTTCATAGACGTGCTATCAGCGAAGCCCCAAAACAGCCTGTATACTATATCAGATTACAGCCTACCATGTTTGCCACAGCAAAAATAGTGCAATCGGCATCCATATTAGGCACAACAATAACTCTGTTCAGCCTGCGCAGATGCACAGGCTGAACAGAGTCTTCGATATGCGCAAATATCAGACAAAACGTTTTCACGTGACCGTCAATCCATATGATTTAATAAGCATAAATATATCTTAGATAAACATAAATAATATCTAAGAGCCGGAATTATCTTTCAAATTGCCATGCTGAACCTGACTGAAGAAGTACGCTGCATATATGGACCTGCGCACAGCTGAAAACTTAGCTGGAATGTTTGATTAAAATTTTAATTTGGCCTTCAAAATTTAAAATTCGAAAATATCCGATAGTCTACAGCTGCTGGTTCTCCCAGGCTGCTGGTTCCCCCAGTGTTTGTACTTGGAAGACGGCGAATCAGGGTCAGGGTTTGGGTGGAGGTAACGGGCTGTAGCCTGTCGAAGTTCTGCGGGGTTCCTTCAGCTCTGTTACCACACACTGTCTAGGAGATGAAAAGAGCGGATTATTTTTTTTAAGGAATATGTTACACTTTCGGGGTTTGTCTGGATGTTACATTTTCGGGATGTGTCTGGGTGGGCCTCAAATCTTTTAAAAATAGCCTATTTAAGCCAGTGATTAAGCCAGCTAAAGAATAGGCCTCCGTGGCCTAGTGGGTAAGAGCGATATCTCTTGGTAACAAGGTCTCTCACCACTGTGGGTTCAAGCCTCACTCAGGTCATATGTGAAACGCTTAAATCTTCAACGAAAGGTCAGGTTGACCGCTGATTAACCATCGGCTCGAAATAAAACTAATCTTGTAAGTGCCGTAAAAACAAAACAAAACAAAAAAATAAATAAATAAATAAATAAAACATAACAATAAAAATGTATAAATAGATAGCAATGAATAATAGTAAAAAATAACAAACAATAAGCCAAGTAAAGATTATTTTGGAACTGTCTGGTAGATTTCCATTGATGGGGCCCTTTTACTAAAATGCACTAAAATGTTTGTCTTCATGTACAATAGGTGAAATAAAATATTCCCAGTAAATTTACGATTTTAAAAGTATTGATTTATCTTAGAATTGTTACCACAGCCACATCACGAAAACACGCCTATATAATTCTGACCCCCCCCCCTTGAACCCCACTTTCATATAGTAAAACTTGGGTTTCAAGGGGTAAACCTTATTTTTCTTATTTTTGCTCTGAAATATAGATTGTGTGTACTCGTTAGAAGCGCCTCATCGAGGCGCTTCTAACGTGCACCCACAATCTATATTTTGAGCAGGAATAAGAAAAATATCACATTTTTTCATCTTAAACGTCCGTTTTTTCGGTGGTAAAGTTTACAATGTATTTGTAAAGATGTGTTTTCGTAATGAGGTATCAAATCAGCAACTTTCAGCGGCATTGCTTTGTTGGGTTTTTACGTGTGCAGCGTGCACTTCTTTTCTTATATCAATAATTTGGCCGTTCCCTGAACAAAGGGTTCTTATCTTATAACCGACCAGCAATGACCAAGGTTAGCCTGCGCATAAGCACGGTATCATCAGAGTCACGTAGCGGAGACCTTAAAGTAGCTTCAGGCAAGAGGTCATTCGTCTAGTCCTGTAAGTTGGTTGCACATTGCTAAGGGCCCTTTTCACACGTGTCGCCTCAGTTAATCAGCATAATAGGAATGCATTTTTGTAATGCAGCATGTTGCAAGATTTGATAAGCATATATGGGCCAGCTTGTGAGAAAATGGGCCTTGGTATTGTCCAATTTATTCCTTAAATGCGCATGCGCTGGCAACTAATTGGACTAGAAGCATAAGGCTACACCCAGGGTCTCCTCTACATTTCTGCGAGCAGCGAACGCTCAGGCTAGACTGCGCTGAAGCGCAGACTCGCCTGAGCTTTTGATGCTCACATTTGTGCTAAGTACTCTTTTTTCATGCACAGGTTCGTATTATCATTTAGGGGTGTGTTAAATATCTGACTGTCTGAAGTGAAAAAGTGATTCTAAAATATTCTAAATAATATCATTTTACAACAAATGAGATTAGACCCGTCAAATATCGTTGCCTCCATATGTTTTCTTCAGATTTTTTGCGGGACAAAAATTGGAAAAATATGAAAATTGTCACGTAGTTTAAGTCTGATAGGAAACACCCGGTAAATCGTGATAAAAAGTTTGTATTTTAGTCTAGTCGAGGCTTCCACTCGTCTTAATAATTCCTTGTCTTTTATCACAAACAGCTGTGGATAAAATCAACGCATTGGCAGCAATGGTATGTCGATTGTCTCTGCGTGTCCGATGAACAAATGGTCCTGCACTTGGAAACAGTTTAACTTTTTAGCGCTCTTAAGAAACCGTCATATGTGTGTAATCTTGCTCCTGTGAAAAAATGTGCACCTCAGGAGCAAATTATTTCTTTATCAATCTATTTCCGCATGCTGCCTACGCCCTCTCGAGCAGATTTGGCAGGACTTCCTGGATAAGAACCATTTCTAAGCAATGTAGGAAAGGTGTCTTAATCAAGGCATTATATGAGTGTACCACATGGAGCTATATATGTTTTCCAATCATCCTTATGATGGCTCTCCAAAAAACCCAACATATTCAAGAAGGTCTGATTAAACATTTCCACCATACCATTACCCATAGGCTGGTATCGTGTAATTCTGGATTTATCAATACCAGCCAAACTGCAAAGCTCCATAGTGACATTGCTTTCAAAGTTTCTTCCCCGATCGCAATTTAACGAACATGTGGAGAAGCCATAATGAAAAATGAATTTGTCAAAAAGAACCTCTGCAGTGGTCTTCTAGTTGCAAACGCTTGGGCGTACCTTGTAAAATGGTCCGTTATTACCAGTTTGCTTAAAGCCGTAACTGTGGCAATTATTTTACTTGAAAATCTTGGGGGAAATGACTCCATTTTAAGTCGTCGGAAAATATATCAGTCTAGTCATCTTAAGTGGAGTGGGTATTTCTGGCATATTTTATAAAGGGGGCAACTATCGTGATTTCTTGTTTGATTTCTAATAAGTGAATCCGTCTAAAAAGTGGGTCTACTCTGAAAAGAAATAATTTGTTCCAAAGGAGCAAACTCTTTCCCTATTAGGGAAAAAAGAGAGTTGCTTTCACTGCATATTGCACTATTTATCTTGTTTCAGGCTTACCAGTGTGTCGGGAAGTGCTATTTTCCTATCAGCGAAAGCCTGTCGCCGTCCAAACACGCCATTATACAGTCGATACTTCATGCTGACTTCCCGAAGAAGGCTGTAAGGTCATGTTGTGTCCCCACCAAGCTGGATCCCATATCAATTCTATATATAGATGAACAAGGGGTCATTACGTACAAATATCAATACGACGGAATGGTGGTCGCTGAGTGTGGATGCAGATGACCAGATGGGACTCTAATTTGATAATAAAATAGACATATGGAATATAAGTCAGATCCATAATGGAAACCCATCTAAGTGAAAAAGAACAAAATCATAGAATAAGATGGAAAATCCATCTTAAAGAATAACATGGATTTTCCATCTTATTCGCATTTCACGTAAAGCTTTCCTTGTGAAGGATGAAAAGTCGCATTATTAACATGAAACCCAGCTTATGAACTCAAATGCAGTTTTACAGAAGCCGTGCCCATAAATAACTGTGTGTTTTTTCATACTTCGGTCGTTTGCATGGAAACTGTAAATTTTAAGCCAATTCCAAGGCATTTTCACATCACGATTACATACTCATGTGACATAGTACTTTCTTTAATATCTCTAAAATGGTTATTTTTCTTATGAAAATTTGTGATATTTTCCTTCTTTATACTCCAAACATAGACTGTGGGTGCTCGCTAGAACCGCATCTTCCGCCGCCTGTGTACTGGAGCAGAAATGAGAAAATATAATGTTGAGATAACTTGTGTTCCGACCCCTTGCTTGCAAATATTAGCAATAAATACGTTTAATCAAGAGGGGTGATCATTACACGGACTTGTTAACCCTTATCTTGCTGAATATTCATTTAAGCCACACCCATTTCTGTCTATCAACCAATCAAATTACTTGATGTAATTTATTGCTACAAATTCATAAACTGAATGTCAAACAGTGTAGATCCTGATCAGATGGCTTCTAAGCCATCTGATCTGGAACTACACTGTTTGCAAAGAGAGGGGTTGTCGTGAACTGCAAGATAATGATGATAGCACGTGATTTTCATAATCGCAGCCTTGTTTGTGAGCAGTCTGGTCAAGTTTGTCACTCGAAACTTCCAAAAACAAATAAATATAAGAGGGTAGATAGCAAAATAACGACGACAGCATAAATAATTACTCGGAAAACAAGTATTACTGAAATAAGATGGATTTTCCATCTAAAACACTGTGATGGTTTCCCAACTTGGATCTGACTGTATGATGTTAGCCACGCCATCACATCACGAGAAAACCTGTTTTTTTTTTACCATTTGCCAAGAAGAGTTGAGAAGATCAGCCTGCGCACCCAACGCATTCTGATCAGCACCTTAGTGTTGGCTGGTTGAGCAGAATACTACCTTTAGTTACGAAAAAAAAAAACACCTATACAAATACATTGTAAATTTTACCGCGGAAAAAGAGCATTTTAAAAGATGAAAAAATGTGATATTTTTGTTATTTCTGCTCAAAATATAGATTGTTGGTACATGTCAGAACCGCCTCACTGAGGCGATTCTAACGAGTACCCACAATCTATATTTTTGTGAGGTAGTTCTAACGAGTACCCACAATCTATATTTTTGATGAGAAAGAGAAGAGAATAAGAAAAATAAGGTTTGCCCCTGTAAACCCCAGTTTTACTATATAAAAATGGGGTGCTATGGGATCAGAATTATAATTTATAGGCATGTTTTCGTGATAAGTTTCTTTATAAGTCCGTGTGATGAACACACCTCTAAACCCCACATTAAATAGAGAAAACTGGAGTAAACAGGGGTTAACATTATTTTTCTTATTTCTGCTCCAAGACATAGGTTGTGGGTACTCGTTAGAACCGCCTCATTGAGGCGATTCTAACGAGCGCCCACAATCTATGTTTTGTAGTTGTTTTATTTTAGGTTTAACGTCCCCGTCAACACTATTTAGAACGTTTTGGAGAAAATTACTTCCAGTTTTGTTGGACTTTTACCCGACATTGAGATGAAATGACATCTCAAGCCCTGCCGCCCAATGAATCCAATAGGGTTTGTATGCACGGACGAGCCGACTCGCTTTGACCTTCTAAGCGGTTTACCAGTAGTGAAGCATCAGGCAGCCCAATCTTTTTCTCCAAGCCCCGATGGGCAGAGACCCTCCTATGTTTTGAGTACAAGTAAAAAAAAAAACTCAAAAAATTTCCTCAGAACATACCGGAAAGAATTCACTTCATTATACCTAATTAATATTCATAAGTTATTCTAGAATTCTGATTAGTCGAGAGCATTCCCCTCTGACGTCACTGCGCGAAAGTACAAGTGAATTCACTGAAAGAATCTCTAGAAGTAACGCGCAGGGTCATGCATTATCATATTCTCCTCTGACGTCACTGCTCAAAACTGAAATAATCTCTAGAAATCAGAATTCGGTATAATGATTGATTTGTTGTTTCGCACTCGGACCATATTACCTGTCGAGGGTGAACACGTCGTCATATTCCCCACAATGAATAATGTCACACGGATGTGTTATCATAATGTATAAGTTCACGACTCTTGCTAGTCCGAGTACATGAATCGGTCTGGGTTAAGATTTTTGCAAATAAAACTTCTCACTTCGTAGCAAATTGGTATCGACCATCAAATGGTACGGTCGAAAACTTCCAGTTGTTTAGTGATCAGATGGATTGCATTAAGTCGCAGAACAAGGGTAAAAAACTCCCGGCTGTACATGTTTCGGTGACCTCAACTTCAGAGACATTGTTTGGCCTCACAGGCTCAGCAAACAAGGCACAATGCTGAGTCAGTCCGAAGGGCAAATATTAATTGACATTTTGAACGATCGTGGATTAGAACAAATTGTTAACTTCCCCACGCGTGATAAGAACACATCAGATTTGATCCTTACGACTTTCCCAGGACAGTTTAAAGCACTCAGTCTCCGGATAAACTAAGTGATCATGATTTTGTCTCCGGATATTTAAAAATTCACATTCCGCCAACAAAGAAACCTCGGAGGAAGGTGTACTCGTATCAAAAAGGTGACTATGAAACTATGAGGAAGGATGCGCTCAGATTTGCAAGTTACAAATACTTTAATGGTCATTCAGATGCTCGGTCTATCCAGGAGAACATCGACTTTATAACTTTTTTCATTCATACTTCGGCCGAAAATCATATCCCCTCAAAAACTAGTAGGTCTGTATCTTCGATTCCCTGGTTCACACCAGAGATAAGAAGAAAAAAATCGCAGAAGGAGTAAGATTCATGCAAAGGCAAAAGGTACAGGAAGTGGTAAACTCAGGAAAAAATTGAAAACTTGAGACGTGAAATCAAGACTGGTATGAAAAAAAGCAAAATCAGCAATAACTTGGTAGTTGATGTTAAGGCGAATCTCAGAGACTTCTACAGATATATTAATAGCCAGAAGAAAGACAGGCAAGGTATCCCGCGCCTTTATACAAGAGGAGGGAACGGGGTTGCTGAATCAGACTCTGAAAGGGCAGAGGAACTTGTTGGTCAATTCAATGGCACGTTTAATAAAACTGAGTTCAAGATGGTTCCATTGACTGGAAGATCGGTCCCATTCATGGATAATATTGTTGTGTCAGCTGCAGGAGTGTTAAGTTACTTCAAGGCTTAAACCCCAGTGAAGCCTTATGACCTGATGAACTTCATCCTAGAGTCCTGAAGGAACTAGCAAATGAGTTGGGTCCAGTTTTTGCACACCTGTTTCAACAGTCTCTTGATACGGGTGAAATCCCCAAAGAATATCTCCTAGCGAACATTTGTCCACTCTTCAAAAAAGGAGGTAGGGCTCTTGCCCGTAATTATCGCCCTGTGTCTCTGACTTGTGTTCGGTGAAAATTGCTTGAACATATTGTCTCCTCGAACATCATGGCCCACTTCGATGAACATAAACTTTTGTCAGACAGACAACATGCATTTAGGAAAAGGCATAGTTGTGAAACTCAGCTGAGCACAGTTATTAATGACTGGGCAAACATCTTGGACAAAGGGGGCCAGGTGGAGAAATAAGACTGTTCGCAGACGATTGTGTTTGCTACCGGGAAATTAAAGATACAGATGACTCACTGAAATTTCAGAATGACATAGATAGATTAGGATGTTGGGCCCGAAAACGGGGCATGAGATTTCAGCCAGTTAAATGCAACATTATACAGATCACTAGGAAGAGATCTAATAAAAATGAGGCTTCTTACACCTTAGAGGGAACGGTCCTCGAGTATAAGGACTCCATTAAATACCTTGGTGTGACAATCCCACACAATCTGAGATGGAATACTCATATTAGCAACATGTGTACTAAGGCAAATAGAACACTTGGTTTCCTGAGGCCTGAAGGAACTAGCAAATGAGTTGGGTCCAGTTTTTGCACACCTGTTTCAACAGTCTCTTGATACGGGTGAAATCCCCAAAGAATATCTCCTAGCGAACATTTGTCCACTCTTCAAAAAAGGAGGTAGGGCTCTTGCCCGTAATTATCGCCCTGTGTCTCTGACTTGTGTTCGGTGAAAATTGCTTGAACATATTGTCTCCTCGAACATCATGGCCCACTTCGATGAACATAAACTTTTGTCAGACAGACAGCATGCATTTAGGAAAAGGCATAGTTGTGAAACTCAGCTGAGCACAGTTATTAATGACTGGGCAAACATCTTGGACAAAGGGGGCCAGGTGGACACATTTATTCTGGACTCCGAGAAGGCTTTTAACACCACACCTCATGAACTACTTAAATCTAAGTTATTTTGCTACGGAATAGGTGGGGGCGGGGGTACTCTCAAATGGATAGATTCCTTTCGTTGCTACAGAAAACAGTGCGTTGTTGTTAATGGTGAGTCTTCAGAGTGGGCTCCAGTTTTGTTCTTCTCCCTGTACACCAAAGATGTTACCACTGACATTGACTGAGAAATAAGACTGTTCGCAGACGATTGTGTTTGCTACCGGGAAATTAAAGATACAGATGACTCACTGAAATTTCAGAATGACATAGATAGATTAGGATGTTGGGCCCGAAAACGGGGCATGAGATTTCAGCCAGTTAAATGCAACATTATACAGATCACTTGGAAGAGATCTAATAAAAATGAGGCTTCTTACACCTTAGAGGGAACGGTCCTCGAGTATAAGGACTCCATTAAATACCTTCGTTTCGCCCAATCTTGGAATATGGTAGTTGTTTCTTGGACCCCAGTGGAGTGGTCCTTATCGAAGAAATTGACGAAAAGGCCAGAATAGAGCTGCTAGATTTGTAACAGGCAATCACTGCTTTGAAACTGGGAGCATGACTGGTATACTTGGAAAATTAAAATGGGAGTCTCTCAAGAAAAGGAGGAAAGACAGTAGGTTCATCCTTTTATACAAAGGTATAAAGGGTGCTGCCAGCATTCCAACAGATGACCTTGCCCCCCCCCCCCCCCCCTCAGATAGGCACTGTAGAAATCACCATTCATTGGCGTTTCAGACCCTTACTGCAAGAACTGACATTTATAAAGAATCGTTCTTACCCCGAATTATTAGAGATTGGATTCTCCTTCCCGATTCGATTATTTCGACAATTGAAGGTGCTGATGACTGTCTAACTAAGTTTACCACTTTGGTTAGAGCTAGGGACAAACTTCCCATATCACAGGTCCTGGTGTATGAATGTCATTTGACGTGTCACCAGTAACAATTCTGATTCTGACTCTGATCAATAGGGCGATGGACAATCGAGCGGAAAAATCAAAAGGTCAAAGTGGACAATCGAACGGTTTTTAAGTGGACTAACGAGCGGACAATAATTCAACAGATTACGGGTAAATTGGACAGGTAAATGCCTGTGAACTGTATCAGAAATATGCAGATGGGGAGATCACTAGAAAGGAATACGTCAGAGCCCTGGGCTACAGACACAAAGTCCGTTACGATGTGTAAATGACGTCTACCACGCTGGTATATACTTATTGTTTTAACAGACTTCATTGCTTTGAACAGACTTTTAAATAGTGCTTTTAACAGACTCCAGTGTTTTATGATTTTAGTGCTAACACAACAAATCTTGCTCAAGCCCTACTTCCCCGTGGTGAGTAGGGGGCAACAGGCTAAGGTTGACTCGTTCTTGGACCTCTGGCTATCGGAAGGGGCACAGGTAAACAGGTTATCCACTCTAATGTCCTGTTGTTCATTTCGCTCGAATGTCCACTTTTTTGCCGCTCGATTGTCCATTTATTTTCGCTCGAATGTCCTGTCAATCCGCTCGAATGTCCTTCGCCGGATCAATAAGCCGACTAATAGACACATCCAAACACTACGTCATCGCTCAATAATACTATTTGCCGGGACTTACCGGTGGTGGGCAAAAAAAGTCTTTGGCCGTTTATCGCCATTGTAAATGCGATGTTATTTTCTCTTCAATTGCATTTTGTTTGGAATGGAAACGACAAAATCGACCTTTAAACTTTTAAAATAGACATGTCTTAGCTAGTAATTATTGGTTTCTGGAAGATTTGAGGATGTTTTGATGATTAAATTACCTGTTAAACTAATACAGGTAACGAGGCGGGACGGTCTTAATTATTTGTAATAAAAATGCGCAAAACGAATGATTAAACACGGAAGATGCATGAAGGAACTCTAAAATATATTTATCTACTTATTTAAAGTATAATTCAATCGATTTTCTGTGACAGTCAACTGAAATATGCCCGTAATATTAAACCTATTTACAATGTGTTTATATGAAACCAGAGGCTTTTTGCCAACCACGAAAGATCGTTATCAAAAGGAAAAGTAATTTTGCGCATGCGCAATGACATGTAAACAAGGTCACGTGTCAAAACATTGGATCCGTCTATATCTTACCTGACGTAAACCTCAGAGACAGGTTTTCTCGTGACTGAGTTTATGTTAGCCGTATTGTTTTACTCATGAGCCACTGTGATATTATTTTCTTATACATATTTGACTTAAACATAGAATGTGTGTGCTCTTTCGGGGAATTAGCACGTATTTCATGTTTGTCGTCATTATTACAAGGGAGAGAACTTTCGGAACCAAGTAGCTGTGAAGCAAGTGTCTACTTTTTAAGGAAAGAAGCAAATACGTTCCTTTACGAGTAGACCAATGTTTGTAGGGGACAATAACATTTATGAAAGAGTTGCCTCTCCTGAATGTGTATTAGTTCCCCTTAAGTCCCACTCACAACCATGTTTCAAACAGAAATAAGAAATAAATTATTCACCAAGCTAATACGTTTTGATTTCGATTTCTGAGTCACAACATTACGCAAACACGCATATACAAATACATTGCCACCTTTATCGCCGAAAAATTGAAAATTTTATGATGAAAAATTGTGATATTTTTCTTATTTCTGCTCAAAATATAGATTGTGGGGGTACTCGTTAGAACCGCCTCGATGAGGCGGTTCTAACAAGTACCCCCACAATCTATATTTTAGAGCAGAAATAAGAAAAATAAGGCATACCCCCGGAAACCCCAGTTTTACTATATAAAAGTGGGGTTCAACGGGGTCAAAATTACATAGGCGTGTTTTCGTGATGATTTAGGTCTATTTATAAATCCATCTTTGGGTATGCGCATATCCATCGTTGTAAATAGCGGCCCACGCCCATCGGGGCTTGAGGAAATAGATGGGCTGCATGATGTTTTCACGCAGAGCTGAAACCGACCGCACACGAGTACGGGTAAACCGCTTAGAGGATCTAAGCCTGTCCAGGGAAAACTGTGCGAGTCAGACCGTCCATGCTTACAAACCCTATTGGTTTCAATGGGCGACAGGGCTTGAGATGTCATTCCATCTCAATGTCGGGTAAAAGTCCCACAAAATTGGAAGCAACGTCTCCAAAATGACCCATACAGTGCTGATGGAGACGTTAAACCTCAAATCAAACAAACAAACAAATCGTTGTAAATAGCAGTTAAGAGGATGACAAGCAATTTAGACCCTGGTAAGGTGATCCATATGCCTGTGTGAACAACAAAGACTCAGATCAAACTGCATATCTTATTCTTCTTCTCCTTCTTCTTCTTCTTCTTCTTCTTCTTCTTCTTCTTCTTCTTCCTTTATATTATTATTATTATTATTTTTATTGTCGTGCTACTTGTGCTCCATTTTACAATGTGTACGCAACTTCGTTTCTGCGATGTGTTAGTGTGTTTGAGTTTTACGTACCACCAACAGCTAAGGTGATACGGAGACGGAATTACTGTTTAAAGACTCATCCGTAAGTCTGGAGAAGCCCGGGATCGAAGCTTTGACACCTGTTTATAACGCGAGTAGCATAACCACCACACTACAGAGGCTTCTAAGTTTTCGCGGTAAGGTTGCAGAAGGGTGTGAATTGGTGCTCTTTTACCGTTTATGAAGACTTGGTCCCACAAGTATTCGAGCTTTTGAAAAATGGAAGTGGGAATCGATACAATAATAAACCCACACTTCTATCAGAGACACCAAAGGGAAAGGGAAAGGAAGAAAAATGAAACAACTATACCCTAATGGAAACACCAACAGCAGAAAGCCAAAAAGACAGTTATTTTCCCCACAAAATGGCCAACTGGCTATCCAAAACAGAAAGAAATAAGCGACACACACACACATCCAAAGACAGACCATAGTGTTTGTGTGTCTGGGGGGTTGGGGGTTAATCGAATTTACACGACCGCAGTCCTCGCCCTTATTATAGCCCCGCTTTGAAAAAGTGGGGGCTATATTGGATTTGGCTTGTCCGGAATTCCGTCTGTCTGTCTGTCAGTCTGTCTGTCTGTAATATTTGGGCTTGTCCGGAATTCCGTCTGTCTGTCTGTCTGTCTGTCTGTAATATTTGATAGTGGGTACCGTGTTACCACAACTCCTCTTACAGTTCTCGGTCAATCCTTTTGAAACTTTACAGGTGTTTTCATATAGGTCTAAAGATGTGCATATTCTTTTTTCATTATCCTTAAATAATTTTTTTCACTTATTTCACCTTTTTTAACTTAGACAATTTTTGAGATCTACTAATGTTAAAATGTATAGGGAGTAGCTACCTTGTTACCGCAACTCCTCTTACAGTTCTAGGTCAATCCTTTTGAAACTTTACAGGTGTTTTCATATAGGTCTGAAGATGTGCATATTCTTTTTTCATTATCCTTAAAAAATTTTTTTCACTTATTTCACCTTTTTTAACTTAGACAATTTTTGAGATCTACTAATGTTAAAATGTATAGGGAGTAGCTACCTTGTTACCGCAACTCCTCTTACAGTTTTAGGTCAATCCTTTTGAAACTTTACAGGTGTTTTCATATAGGTCTGAAGATGTGCATATTCTTTTTTCATTATCCTTAAATAATTTTTTTCACTTATTTCACCTTTTTTAACTTAGACAATTTTTGAGATCTACTAATGTTAAAATGTATAGGGAGTAGCTACCTTGTTACCGCAACTCCTCTTACAGTTCTAGGTCAATCCTTTTGAAACTTTACAGGTGTTTTCATATAGGTCTGAAGATGTGCATATTCTTTTTTCATTATCCTTAAATAATTTTTTTCACTTATTTCACCTTTTTTAACTTAGACAATTTTTGAGATCTACTAATGTTAAAATGTATAGGGAGTAGCTACCTTGTTACCGCAACTCCTCTTACAGTTCTAGGTCAATCCTTTTGAAACTTTACAGGTGTTTTCATATAGGTCTGAAGATGTGCATATTCTTTTTTCATTATCCTTAAATAATTTTTTTCACTTATTTCACCTTTTTTAACTTAGACAATTTTTGAGATCTACTAATGTTAAAATGTATAAGGAGTAGCTACCTTGTTACCGCAACTCATCTTACAGTTCTAGGTCAATCCTTTTGAAACTTTACAGGTGTTTTCATATAGATCTGAAGATGTGCATATTCTTTTTTCATTATCCTTAAATAATTTTTTCACTTATTTCACCTTTTTTAACTTAGACAATTTTGAGATCTACTAATGTTAAAATGTATAGGGAGTAGCTACCTTGTGATCGCAACTCCACTTACAGTTCTAGGTCAATCCTTTTGAAACTTAACAGGTGTTTTCATTTAGGTCTGAAGATGTGCATGTGCTTTTTTTATTATCCAAAACTTATTTTTTAACTTAGACAAGGCGTAGGTACCTTGTTAGGGATTTAACCCTCTCACAAGTCTTTACCTTTAATTCATGAGTCTTTCTCCTCTGACAGGGCTATAGCGGGGCTATAGTCAGATCCTCTGACAGTTCTAGTTTCCGTCGCGATTTAGACAAATAATTTATTCAGTCCTCATGAAGGCTTCCTAACTCAGCGCAACAGCTCCGAGAACACAAAAATCAAACAACCACAGAGATGAAACAACGGTGAGTACTCGACAGCAAGAAACCACTGTAATGCTGGAGCAAAGGAAAACCAACAGTTAGACCCAGACAGGATTTGAAATTTGACTGTGAAGGATCTCAGCACAACAAATATCTGAACCCAGCTGTTCAAAGCATCGTTAGCTTAACGAGCTCGTTAGTGGTCCAACTGTTAACTGTTCTAGCAAGTACAATATCTAATATAGTGTTATTTTTGCTGATAAAAGGAGAGCAGCTTTTGCATTTGCAAAAGCTGCTCTCATTTTTTTCAGCAAAAATATTAGCATATTTGCAATATTAAATGATCAAAGTTTTAACGATACGTTAACTAACAATGTCGTTAGTTTTGAACAACTGGCCCCAGGTTAACGCCTCTGATTAACGCCCCAGGTTAACAAGTCTGTGTAATGAACACCCCTCTAAAGCCGATTTTATAAAGAGAGTAATGGAGTTTATATGGTTAACGTTAATTTCTTTATTTTTGCTCAAAAACATAGATGGTGGGTTTACGTTAGAAACGCCTCAATGAAGCAGTTCTAACGAGCACCCACAATCTCTGTATGAACTAGAATCGTTACGAAAACACTTCTATTCAAATATATTGAAACTTGTACAGCCAACAAAAAACAAACAAACCCCCCCCCCCCCCAAAAAAAAAAAACAAAAAAAAACAAAAAAACATTCAGATAAAAACTTCCGATATTTTTCATATTTCTGCTGAAAACATAAATTGTGGCTACTCGTTAGAATCGCCTCGGCGAGGCGTTTCTAATGAGTACCCATCTTCTATGTTTTCAACAGAAATATAAAAAATTATGTATACCTCTGTTTACCCCAAAGCGGGGATTCTTGTGTCAAAATTTCTATAGGCGTGTTTTCGTGATGTTCAAAAACACCGTCTATCATCGACACCGGAAATAGAATCCCGGTGAATCGATACAAAGCGAAAGTAGACATGGAGCACGGTGAGTGTAGCCTTTTTTCCTGATCTATTTTCTGCAAGTGCAGGGTAAATTGATTTCCTTGAAATAACAGAGGGATTTCTGCAACATTTTATGCGTTTTTCGAACCTGTATGTTTCGATTTTAAAGTCAAGAACACAAGTTTATCGACGCTTGGTACTGAGTGAAGCCCAGCATTTTCGAACATCGGTTTCAGATTTTATAAGTTCTTGATATATTCCCGCTAAAACTTTCTTTTACCTGATTCCGTTTATAATGGGTAGTAAATGAAAACTTTCTCTGGACATGGTTTTATCATGCACTAAGCGTATTTATTAAAAACTAAAAATCCATGTGTACGGCGTTTAGTTGTTTACAACCAGATAGCTGTACGGAATATAGTCAAAAAAGTGTACGGCGAATAGGAATGGCTACTCCTTTAATTCAGAATCAGAAAGGTTACTGGTGACACGTCAAATGACATTCATACACCAGGACCTGTGATGGGAAGTTAGTCCCTAGCTCTTATTAAAGAGGTAAACTTAGATACACAATCCTCAGCATCTTCAGCTGCTGAAATAATCGAATCGGGAAGGGCATTCCAATCTCTAATAATTCGGGGGAAGTATGATTCTTTATAAATGTCAGTTTTTGCAGTAAGGGTCTGAAACTCCAATGAATGATGATTTCTACAGGGCCTATCTTCGGGAACAAGGCCATCCGTGGGAATGCTGGCAGCACCTCTTAGACATTTGTATAGAAGTATGAGCCAACTGTTTTCTCTTTTTCTTGAGAACCTCCCAACATAATTTTCCTAGTAGTCCAGTCATACTCCCAGTTTCAAAGCAGTAATTGCTTGTTACAAATCTAGCAGCTCTATTCTGAACGTTTTCAATTGCTTCATTAAGGACCACTCCGCTAGGGTCCCAGATACAACTACCATGTGCCAAGATTGGGCGAACAAGAACTTTATAAGCTACCTCTTTTACATCATGAGGACACTGATGAAGATTTCGCCTCAGGAAACCAAGCGTTCTATTTGCCTTAGTACACATGTTGCTAATATGTGTATTCAATCTCAAATTGTGTGTGAGTCTCACATCAAGGTATTTAAGGGAACCCACGTTTTCGAGGACTGTTGTTCCATCTGAGGTGTAAGAAGCCTCAATTTTATTTATTCTCTTCCTAGTTAAATGCATAATATTGCATTTAACGGGCTGAAATCTTATGTCCCATTTTCGGGCCCAACATCCTGATCTATCTATATCATTCTGAAGTTTCAGTGAATCATCTGGACCTCTAATTGCCTGGTAGCAAAGGCAATCGTCTACGAACAGTCTTATTGCTAAGTCAGTGTCAGTGGAAACATCATTGATGTACAGGGAGAATAACAGTGGACCAAGAACAGTCCCTTGTGTGACTCCAGACAAAACTGGTGCCCACTCTGAAGATTCACCATTAAGTACAACGCGGTTTTCTGTAGCAAAGAAAGGAATATATCCATATGAGAGTATTTTTCCCAATGTGATGACCAAATAACTTAGATTTAAGTAGTTCATGTGGTGTGGTGTCAAAAGCTTTCTCGAAGTCCAGAATAAATGTGTCAACCTGTCCCCCTTTGTCCAAGATTTTTGCCCAATCATTAATAGTTGTTCACAACTGAGTTTCACAACTATTCCTTTTCCTTAATGCATGTTATCTTTTTGACAAAAGTTTATGTTCATCCAAGTGGGCCATGACGTTTGAGCAGACTATATGTTCAAGCAATTTACCCAGAACACAAGTTATAGACATAGGGTGATAATTATGATTAAGAACCTTTTTTTGAAGAGTGGGCTAATGTTCGCTAAGTGCCTTTCTTTGGGGATTTCACCCGAGAGACTGTTAAAACAGGTGGACAAAAACTGGATCTATCTCTTTTAATAGGTCACTGATGAGGCTTTATTAGCCGAAACTACGTAGTACGACCCATCTTCTTTCTTATGAATGTTTTCATTGCTCTCAAAGGAACTCATTTTTGATTTTTATTTGCCTTCACTGCAACTGGTGTTGTGCCGTGTGGCGGCCGTAAAACGTCTCCCCGTACATCAACCATAGTGCAGTTTATATTTTACTTTTGGTCCTTTGAGATCAGCATAAATATTCTGAGAAATCAGAAATAAATTATTGGTTTAGACTCATATTCTAGACAGGTTTTTAATTATTTGGACCCCATTTTGATTTATTTCAGTCTTTGTATCGACTGCCTATTCGAAATTCGCAAAATTGCAGTATGTTTCCTCTGGCTTTCTTTGCCAGATCATTACAGGGTCATTGATGAGGCTTTATTAGCCGAAACTACGTAGTATGACCCATCTTCTTTCTTATGAATGTTTTCATTGCTCTCAAAGGAACTCATTTTTGATTTTTATTTTCCTTCAGGAATCTAGGATGTAGCTCATCAGGTCCTAAAGCTTTGGTGGCGTTTAAGCCTTTAAGTAACTTGATCGCTCCTGTCCATGACACAACAATAGTATCCATAAATGGGGCCGATCTTCTTGTCAATTGAACCTCTGTGAACTCAGTTTTATTAAACGCATTATTGAATTGACCAACTAGTTCCCCTGCCCTTTCAGACTCGGATTCAGCAACTCCGCTACCTCCTCTTTTGTTAAGGGGTGGGATACCTTGTCTGTCTTTCTTCTGACTATTGATATATCTGTAGAAAACAGAGGTGGGGGCAATGATCAGGAATCGATACAATCAACCCACAGCTCCTATCAAAGACACCAAAGGAAAAGAACCACAAACATGAAACAACAGACCCCAACGGAAACACCAACAGCGGAAAGCCAAAAGGACAGCCCCCCCCAGCCCCCCCACCCCACAAAACGGCCAACAGGCCTTCCACAATAAAATAATATAAGCGACACAAATACCCAAAGACAAACCATAACAAAAATAAACCGCGACAGAAGAACCTCTTGGATTTGCCTTTACATCACCTACTGAGTTATCCACAAACAAATCATGCTGACTTTTTTAATATATATCAGTCTTGATCTCATGTCTCAAGTTTTCAAATTTTGTCCGGAGTTTACCACTTCCCGTCTTTTTTGCCTGTGCATGAATCTTATTTCTTCTGCGAAAGAGGACGAACATTTATTTTATTCTTTATTGCTAAACGTCAATGATGGACAACTTCATTTTCCATCTATCTATCTATCTATCTATCTATCTATCTATCTATCTATCTATCTATCTATCTATCTATCTATCTATCTATCTATCTATCTATCTATCTATCTACTGCGATTGGCCGGCCTCAGGAGCTCCGTCGGGTGTGCGTCTGACTGGTGATCAGGAGGACGTGGATTCGATACGTGTCGGGGTCGGCAACACTCTGTCATGGAGATTGATCATGAAATCTTTTCTACGGTCATTCTCTCCCTCATTGTCACCCTTCCGCTGATTCAAGAAGGGTAACAGCTTACATATAAGCCTGCACAGTAAAAGTGCGGATAGGTAAACTGTTCGGAAAAAATGACTGGGCCGTTGAACTGCCCTAAAAATAACTACTGCGATCGGACACATTGACCATTACTCTCAGGTGTACATTACACATACTCCAAGTTGCAGGATGAAAGCCTACACAGTAATTATGCACCTTTTGCCATGTCATCCCCAATGAGGAACTCATTGCACCTTGATTTGGCTTGCAACCTTCCGAGATTGAAAACCTTCCCATTAAAACGATACCTAATCGGTATACCATTGTCACCCTCCTGGAAAACATCTTTGTGCATGGAAGCGAGCATCATGCTGAACAGTGTTGGGGCTATCACAAAACCCTGCTTGAATCCATTTGTCACAGGAATTGGATCTGAGTGATTACATTACATGATTAGTTTAAACAATGGTTTATTAGCGATCGTATATAGTTAACTAATAAACTATTGTTTAAACCCATCATGTAATTACGCAACGATCTCTAATTTGAATAAGGGAGGATTCTCCCTGCACGGGGGTAGAGGGCCCTAGATAACGTCTCGATCCGATAGACGGTGAATTTTGGGGCTTTTATCCCGGCAAATGATACCAGTGTAGCATGTTTGGACACCGTAACTTTATTACCGCTGCACCTAAACGAACCGCAGAACCTAGAGAAAGTAGTGCGAGTGGGACTGGCCATGCATCTTTATTCTGTTGTATTCATAGGCAAAAAGATTTTAGATGTCATTTCATCTCAAAATGTTGACATTTTAAGCCTCGATATATAGTGTAATCACTCGTAAGTCATGGCCGAAACTTCCCGTAAGGATTTTAAGTGCATTACCGCCATCTATCCATTACGAGTCTTCCGCGCGTGTATATTTGAACAGGCGTGATTTCATAATGCGCACTTCTTTTTAAACCACAATAACACCTCTGTGGCAAAATATGGTCTTAAAACTATACATAGTCATTAGTTGCTAACTAACATTACTATATTGTGAAGGGTTCTTGCTAATATGACGAGAGAATGGGCGAAAATTGTTGAAGTGTGTTTATAAAATTCTGATGACACTGGATAAAGATGTTGTGACAGACAGGTGAATCTATTTGATTTATCCCCAGTTCTTGCCGACCATTGTTTACATTTCGAAGCAGCATGTTCGACAAAATATAACACCCGACTTTGACAGGACGTACATGCAGAGCAGTACAGTCCTCGTGGATGTGAAAGAAGCATCGGAAGGCCGGTCGGTATACTTTTAAAATGTTATCAGCTATAAGCTTGGAACTATTCGCCGTACACTTTCGTTTACGCTAATTTGCAACAAGCCGTACACCACACTACTATTCGCCGTACAACAGGTAATTTACGTTTAGGCAAACATTTGTGTTGAAAGTACAATTTGAGGCGAGTTTCTTTTGCAAATTATTTTTTCCAGCATTGTTCTTTCTGATTAAGTGAAAAAACTTCAGTAGAAAGGCATAAACATTAAACAAAACAACAACAAACTTGTCAAATCCATTTTGTTTACGGTACCAGCTGTCGAATATTCGGTCTGTAATTGCACAATTGTGCGTCTTATAAGAAAGCACTTCTCATGGCAGCAGCAAATTATGTCCACTACTGATATTTGATAAAAGTAATCTTTACATAAAGCTTACAAGCAGTAAAATAATCCATTTTCGAGAGGCACCCCTTCTCCTGCAGCTATTACTTTCGATTCACCGGGATTCTATTTCCGGTGTCGATGAAAAATATTTAAAAAAAAATCGTATGATAAATGCTGGTTCCAGAGGCATGAGAGACGCCATTTTGTTGCATCCGGAGGTGCTATCACTAACACAAGTGACAAATAGTATAGTTCCTGATCCGACGGCTCCTTATGCATACGTACCTGTACTGGTTTATGCAAATTACATGGTTCTGTTACCAACTGCCATAAAAATTCAGTCCATTACGATAACATACCCGTGTGATATATATAGAGCGTTTTTCACACCGCCAAAATGGCTACTTTTCTGGTGAAAATCCCTGATATGTTTTCTTATTTATACAGCAAACGTAGGTTTTGTGTGCTCGTTATAACCGCCTCATTGAGGCGGTTCTAACGAATGCCCACGACCTATGTTTTGGAGCAGAAATAAGAAAAATAATGTATACCACTGTAAACCCCAGTTTTCTTTATATAAAGTGGGGTTTAGGGGGGTATTCGTTTGACAGACTTGTTTTCGTGATGCCAATTTCTTATATTCCGAACAAACAAATTCTAGTTTCAAAGCGAGGTCGAAGCTAAAACTTTTAGACAACCTGACATCATACAGACCAATTTTACTTTCAATGCACGAGGGTACATATATAGGAATTGGTATACACCTCCACGCCAAAGCCCGAAATAGAAAGAGGGAAAACTAATCCTGGACCCGTCCAGGGGTAACCCCTATGTGTTTTTAGCGCCTGGTCACCCGGTTACCTTACAACCTAGTTTGGTTCAAAAGTTAACACTTTCAGACACCAATAGACTTGTGTGCCAATCTGCATTCAGCTCTGCATAAGACTTAGCAGGATTCCCTTTATGTAACAGGATTCCTGTCCAGTCGAACCCATAGCTCGACATAGCTCTGCATACAAATTTGAATTCGCCAGTCTAATGCAGAGCTCTGCAATCGGCTTAGGTCTGCATCCAACTTTGAAATCACCACAGCTCTGCGCTCGACATAGCTCTGCATACAGCTTTCAATTCGCCAGTCTAATGCAGAGCTATGCAATCAGCGTAGCTCTGCAGACCCTTTTCCCCTTTCTGTTTGATCTTTCAAACGAACAACAACAACAACAACAACAAAAACAAAGTCATTCCTTAAATTTGAGGACCCATCACCGTTGCCACTGCTTTCATTAGAACGCGGGGTGAAAATTATTTTTGGACAGACTCCACTTCTCAAGAACTTTCATCTAATCTGATTGTTGGAAAAAAATGAAAACGATTAGAATAAAACAAACACTGCCAAAAGTTCAAAAGTCTTTGTGCATTTTATGCTTACAGAAGGAATCACAGGATTAGAATTTCGACAGCTGTACCATGCATTTGTTCATTTCCTGTTATTTTATGAAAGCAATTTATCTATTACTTTGATAAATTCAAATAATTAGATAGGAATTTGTTGCCTTAAGACACCTGCAATTATATTTTATGGAGATTGATTCAAACAACTGTGGAACATATAGGGAATCTCACAAGAGTAAGTTATTTCATAAAAAATTTTAATCAAACGAGCCTTCGCCGAGTTTCATAAATTTCATATGAAATAACTATAAGCGTGTGATTCTTTTCGTTAAGCCATTTTTTCTCTCAACGGAGTGGGGAAGCATACAAGAAGCCATGTGAAATGATTGATTGATTGATTGATTGATTGATTTGAGGTTTAACGTCCCCGTCAACACTGTAACGGTCATTTTGGAGACGTTGCTTCCAATTTTGTGGGACTTTTACCCGACACTGAGGTGAAATGACATCTCAAGCTCTGTCGCCCAATGAAACCAATACGGTTTATAAGCATGGACGGTAATACTCGCACCGCTTTGCCTGGGCAGAGCCCTTTACCAGTACTCGTGTGCGGTCGGTTTCAGCTCTGCGTAGAAGCATCATGCAGCCCATCTATTTCTTCAAGCCCCGATGTGCGGGGGGTCCGACTCGCATCGCTTTGCCTGGGCAGGATTAGATCCTCTAAGCGGTTTACCAGTACTCGTGTGCGGGTAGGATTCAGCTTTGCGTGGAAGCATCATGCAGCCCATATATTTCTTCAAGACCCGATGGGCGGGGACCAAATGCGATCAGTGAAAATCCAGATCAGTTAGCACATAAGGGCCCAGTTGTTCAAAGAAGATTTAGCTTAACGAGCTCGTTAGTGGTCAAACTGTTAACTGTTCTTGTAAATCAAGTAGCACATAAGACCTCAAATAAGCTCTTGCCTATAGAGTGTTATTTGTGCTGAACTAATGTGAGCAAAATTCTCATCTGCCAAACATAAAAAAACACGCCAATGAGGCGGTTCTAACGAGCACCCACAACCTATGTTTGCTGTATATAAATAAGAAAAATGTAACCGGTTTTCTTCAGGAAAGTAGCCATTATTGGTGATATGAAAAATGCACTATGTCGCACGGGTGTGTTATCGTAATGGTACATAAACATTACGGAATTTTACACAACTAGACAAAAATATTACGATAATACACCCGTGTGCTAAAAATGGCCTCTGGGATTTTTCTGATAAGAAATATTTGATTGCACGACCCGTATGATGTGCATGCACTATAATCACCCTATGAGTCCTTCCGTCGGTCCGTCCGTGTTCAGTTTGTGACAATCGCTGTAACTTTAGAACCGCTTGGAATATTTTGATCTATTTTGGCATACGGATTAATGTTGACAATACCTAACCCATGATATTGACTTATGTCAGATTCCTTTATAAATGGCCTCGCCGAGTCAAAAAATAAAAAATGATAACGGAGTATAACGTCTTAACCGCTTGAAATATTTAGACCAGTTTTTGACAATACCTATCCCAAGAAATTGCCTTATGCCAGATCACTTCATAAATGACCTCGCCGAGGCAATATATATTTCAAAATGATAACATAGTAAAATGTCTTAAAGACACATTTTTTCCTTATATAAAAGGGGTGGCCTGTCTAATGATCTCCAATAAACATTTCATTCGGACCATAGTGCACATCAAAGGATGAGGTGATTATGAGCAGATTTCTTGTTTAATAGGGGGCTCAATAAGGGTACTTGAGTGATAGAATAATTTAATGAGATTGTTTCCAACAACATATTGTTTAAATAACTTCTTTTTTATTTTAAAATAAAGTAAAGAAAAACACTGATATCCATTGTTTCCTTCACTCAAAAGTGGAAAGAAGTAAACAAACAAGGTAAATGAATTGATTAACCTCAAAATTTAATCAATCAGTTTACCTTTATATATTTATTTATTTATTTTGGTTTAAAGTATGTGATTCACAAAACATATAATGTCTAAAACATTAGCATTTTATAGTTTCAGTCAAAATGGAACTATAAAATGTTCTTTGTTTTAGACACAATCATATCAGAAAAGAGAAAAAAAAAAAGAATTTTGTTAAGATTTTATTTTTCACCTTTTTAAGTTTAAAACTAAAATAACAAACACATTTAAATTTATTTTTCTTATTTATTTTGCAAACATAGGTTGTGGGTGCTCGTTAGAACCGCCTCATTGAGGCGGTTCAAACGAGTACACACAACCTATGACTCAATGAGACGATTCTAACGAGCACCCGCAACCTATGACTTGGAGCAGAAATAAGGAAAATAATGTATACCCCTTAAACCCCCATTTTCTCCATAGAAAGTGGGGTTTAGGGGATGTTCCTTTTTCCTCAAAAACATATATTGTGTGTGTTCTCATTAGAACCGCCTCATGGAAGCAGTTCTAATGAGCAGTCACACTGTAAAAGCAAATTGTGGGTACTCGTCTGAACCGCTTCACTGAGGTGGTTCTAATGAGTACCCACAGTATATGTTTAGAGCAGAAATAGTAAAGTTATCAGGATTTTATCTGAAAAAAAAATCATTTTTGGTGGAAAAAAATTACCAATATATTTGAATTGGCATTTTCTGTAATGATTATAAATAATGGCTACTAAATATAAAATTGGAAAAAAGTGCTGTTGATTCTTCCATGCCAATCAAAATAAGGACTTATGTGTAAATGAATAGATGTCTTTTGTCAAAGTCATATCCCTAGGTAATTTATTACCCTCTCTTGATCCCCTACCTGTATGACAGCCTGAATCGGCCCCGATAGCTCAGTTGGTAGAGTGTCCGCTCCGGGGAACGGGAGGTCTCGGGTTCGATCCCGGGCCGCGACATACCAAAGTCGTTAAAAATGGTACTAGCTGCTCCTCGTTTGGCACTCAGATTTACGGGGTAGAGCTAGGACTGGTCGATCCAGTGTCAGGATAATGTGACTGGGTGTGGTATCATGTAATGTGTCTGGGACATGATACTTCAGTGAGGCAGCACTATAAACGTGAGCATTGAGCTCCCTGTCGCAATCAGACACCGTCGTGATATGACCGAAAAATTGTTGAAAGCGACGTTAAACCCGAATTCACACACACACACACACACACACACACACACACACACACACACACACACACACACACACACACACACACATGACAGCCTGAATACCCTGAGTGTATTTTATCTCAATGCTGGATTCTTTAATAAACGGTCATTAGGATGTTATGTAATCGAAAAATGTGTCTTTAACCTCTTCGAAAATTCCGATCATGTTTGGCATACAGATTGATATTGGCAATACTTAACCCGTGCGATTGTTTTATGCCGGATAACTTTATGACTGGCCTCGCCGAGGCAAGATAATTAAAAAATGATTACGGAGTATAACATCTAAACCGCTTGGAATATTTTGGTCATGTTTGGCATACTGGTTGATATGGACAATATCTAACCCACAAAATTGCCTAATGCCAGATCGTATTACAGATTACTTTAAAAATGTCCTCGCCGAGGCAAAATATATATAAAAAAATATTTCGGAGTGTAACTTCTAATATGCTTGGAATGTTTTGACAACTTTTGGCACGCAGATAGACAATTAAAAGATCTAACCGGTGAGATTCTTTAATGCCCAATTTCTTAATAAATAGCCTCGGCAAGGCAAAATTTTCACCAACTGACACGGACGTATAACTTTCAAACCGACAGGAATATTTTGATAACTGTTGGCATGCAGATGTATATTGACAACATCTAGCTAAGGAGATTGCCTAATGCCAGACAGCTAAAAGAATAGCCTCGCCGAGGCATTAAAAACTGATTACGGAGGTATTACTTGTAAACGGCTGGGAAAAGTTTGATAATTTTTCACATGAAGATAAATATCACCAAGACGTAACCAAGGAAAATGTCTTATGCAAGATAAATTACCTCGCCGAGTCAAATTTTTCACCAACTGATTACAGAGAATAACTTTAAAGCCGCCAAAAATTGCACAATCATTTATTGCACGACCCATAACTCAGCAGAATTTCTTCAAGTAAACTGTTGAGTGACTGAGACATTTCTGGTTTGACTGTGACATCAGTTCTGTTCAGGCACATTTGCTGGGGATGGAGCTAGCAAAGAAAAAATTCCGAAAAATGTTATTAACTTAATGTTAATTATTTTTTCTTTATTCTCAAATTATATAAAGGTCACATAAAATATAATGTGCTACTGCACTCTTCCACAACGGACAAAAATTTCGTAATTATGAAGAAACTGTCACGGTAAAGACATATTCTCATACCCCTTACAAGTTTTGTTTGTTTGATTTGAAGTTTAACGTCCCCGTCAACACTGTAAAGGTCATTTTGGAGACGTTGCTTCCAATTTTGTGGGACTTTTACCCGACATTGAGATGAAATGACTTCTCAAGCCCTGTCGCCCAATGAAACCAATAGGGTTTATTAACATGGACGGTCCGCCTCGCACTGCGGTTCCTGCACAGGCTTAGATTCTCTAAGCGGTTAACCAGTACTAGTGTGCGGGCCGGATTCAGCTCTGCGTGGAAGCATCTTGCAGCCCATATATTTCTTCAAGCCCCTATGGGCGGGGGCCCCCCTTACAAGTGGAAAATCGCTGTTAATTCACCAATCGCATCAAACATTTTCTGATTATGGGCAAATACTATTCGAAATAGTCCCGTACAAGAAAGTTGAGATTGAACTGAGAACTTAACCCTTCTCTTGCTGAATATTCAGTTTAGCCACACCCATTTCTGACTTTGAACCAATCAGATTACTTGATGTAATTTATTTTTACAAAGCCATAAACTTAATGTCAAACAGTGTAGATCCTGATCAGATGGCTTCTTCAGAAGCCATCTGATCTGGATCTACACTGTTTCCAAAGATAGGGGTTGTCGTGAACAGCATGATAAGAGTTAAAATGAAATCTCGATCAGGGTTTTTCGGATTGGGATCGTGGAAGGTGTTTCATACCCGACCAACGTGCAGTGCCGCAGTAGGCAACAGGGCCATTTTCTTTCTCATAAAAAGTATCGCAGTCATATTTTAGTATTTGATCCTCTGTCAGATCCTCTGCCCCAAAGTGCTGTATTTGTCTTATTTCCAGTCAAAATATGGGTTGTTGGTACTCGTTAGAACCGTCGGATTACCAGCACTATAGGTTTCAAACAGAAATACGAAAAATAATGAAGACACCCGCAAACCACACCTTTTCTCTAAACAAAGAAGTGTTCATAACATGGACTTGTTAATCTGACGTGTCCACGGGGCACATATATCACAGACCAGTGATATCGCCTCTACTGGAAGTGCAATGTCTGTAGCGTTTACTGTTTACATATACTCGTATTGAAATTTAACATGTATGGTATAATTCAAATCGTGTCCAAATATACTGTTTGTCTTGTCTGTAAAAATGGACATAAAGTTTATGTTTTTATAATGACAACTTCGTACAATTTTACCTAAATGGGCTGCCATAGAACAGCAAAACTTAAAGTAGCGAATGCCATGTAAACAAATACATTTTTCTATTATTGTTTGCATTTATTATTGTCTGCGTTTCAAGAAATATTATGTATTTAAAAGTTCTAGCCACTATAGTTTCAAAGATCCCAAGGGCCATCATATCCGGCAAAGTCAATGGAGCGTGAAAGTCTTTTTTCTCACGGTGTATACGGAGAATAACTCCCCCGAAAGCCTACAAATCTGTGCAGTATAACAAAGGACAATGTCATTCGATCAAGGTGTACACTGAGTCAACATTTCAAGAAGAAATTTGAAGATTCTAGCAACTAGAGTTGCTGAGATTTCAAGATTTATGTTATAATCTGACAAAGTTAACGGGGAATGAAGTATTACGATAACACATCCGTGTGTAAAGTGCATTTTTTTTTTGCGTGGGCCTATTAGGCCCACGCAGTAAGAATATGGACGAGATTGAAAATTATCTATGGTAAAACATCAACGTTTGCGAGACGCTTCTCAGCCACGAAATCAAGCACGAAATCAAGCGTTTGCTTCACGTGGATCAATAGATTGGTTCCCTATTAGATTGGTTCCCCTTCGTTATTACCTCCACTAGATTGAATCCCTTGTCGTAAATGTCTCCGCTAGGTGGCTACAACATAACGATTGGTAGCTAGCAGAAGCTATTACGTCTATTTATAGCATAAGCACTGACGCGGTATTGGAAATACCCGAGTTCAGCAAGGTTAACTGCTGAGTCAGTCATACCTGGTTCCCTCGTCGTTATCTCCGCTTCTTTGGTAGTCTGCTATATCATTAGCAGGGACCAGCTGCGTAAATGTGTTAATAAATAAAACGGGTTTCCCATTGAACTGTAAATAACCCATTAATGCCAAGCGCTTCACTGGCAGTCGGAAGAATTGTCGTCTGCTCGCTGCATGTATTTTGATAAAAGCAGCAAAACCCCTGACCGGACTGTGCATATGCGCAGGCTGATTTCTGTCTCTACTTTTCTGATTTCTGTCTCTACTTTTCGCAAAATTAGTTCCGTATTTCTTTGTGCCCTTTATGGAACGCTAGGCAAATGGGGGTAGTCATTCCCAGAAACGTTTTGGGGTTAATAACCTGAAAATATTAGTTCAGTGCACATACGTTGAATTTATCCATGATGCAAGGTTTCGCAAGGGTGAATGCAACTTCTTTACTATTGCTATAGCACTGAGTAGATCGATATGTATTTGATAAAACTGCCTCGTCGAGGCGATTCTAACGAGTATCCTTATTATCTAAATCTATGTTTGGTCTGAAAAGAAGGAATATTTTAGCAACAGTATTTTATGGCCCTGATTGATTGATTGAATGATTGATTGGTTGATTTAAGGTTTAGCGTTCCCGTCAACACTATAAAGGTCATTTTGGAGACGTTGCTTCCAATTTGCGGGACTTTTACCTTTATCTCAATCCCTGCCGTCCATTGAAACCAATAGAGTTCTTTAGCATGGATAGGCCGACTCCCACCGCATTGCCTGGGCAGGATTAGATTCTCTAAGCTGTTTACCAGTACTCGTGTGCGGGTCGGTTTCAACTCTTTTATGGCCCTGAAAAATCACATTAGTTTGCAAGACTTTCTAACGTAAGAACACACAGAGAAACTAATAAGGACTGAACTAACCGCTTTTATATAGCTAGGTACATTTCCATGTAGAGTTATGTCTACATAATTGTTTAAGATGTATTGGGTTGATTGGCAGAATTGTTTGCGTAACAGTAACAGCTTAGTTGGGGAAATATTAATTCAAAGCACTGTGAGTACCGTTGGGTCGATCGTCTCTGAGTGTAGGTTGGGAAAATATATCCTGAACTGAGAATTGATCTGTTCGTTGAACCATTAAATTCCAGTATTTAAAGCAAGCAGAGTAGGAGTAGACCTGATCAGACACCGCGTTATGTGGCATCTGATCAGGTATACACTATTTACCAAAGCCCCCCTGCACGAGCACAGCCCAGAATTTACTTTTTACACTGCACCTCTTAGGTGCTATAAACAACCAGTCCCGCGATTTTGTTAATTGTCAGCAACAATAAACAGCAGGCGTGAAGTTTCTGTATTAGAGAATGCCTCGTACACGAGCCCAGTCCAGATTTTCTTTGTGTCGATTGATAAGTCAATACCCCGTACATGAGTCCAGTCTAGAGTTTACGTTTTACACAGCCCTCTGATGGCACAGTGAGAAGACTAAACACTGCTGCCTGGGTTTTGTTCATCGCCAGCAATAGTCACGCGGATAAAAACAACCAACAGCAACACTGCTTTATAACGTAGATTGTGGGTACTCGTTAAATCGCTTCTTTATAAGAAAAGTATTCAGTGAAAAAAAAAAAAAAAAGAAAAATAAATGACGTTCTTGGTGTTGTACTGGAAGCATTTCCTTCAAGACATTACGCAAACACGCCTATACAAATACATTGCCACTTTTATCGCCGAAAAAATGAAGGCTTTAAGATGAAAAATTGTGATATTTTTCTTATTTCTGCTCAAAATATAGATTGTGGGCACTCGTTAGAACCGCCACAAATATAGATCGTGGGCACTCGTGAAAACCGCCTCATCGAGGCGGTTCTAACGAGTACCCACAATCTATATTTTAGAGCAGAAATAAGAAAAATAAGGTAAAACCCCCTGAAACCCCAGTTTTACTATATAAAAGTGGGGTTCAAGGGGGTTAAAATTATATAGGCGTGTTTTCGTGATATTTTCCAAATTATTAACGTATCATTTGTTAATGTGTTTATTCGCCTTCTGTATACACATATATCCAATCATCTCAACAGATTTATAATATTTCCTTGATAATGCTTAGCCTCATATGCAAGACAATATGCACTGATATGTGCTTGAAAAGTTATTACAGGTACATGTTTATCTCCTGTTTGAAATATCGAGGGAGGTACATGTAGAACAATCCGCTAACGGATTTTTTTACCCCCCCCCCCCCCACCCCCCGATGTTTATTTATACCACATTTCAAATAGAAGAAATGAATAATCTCTATACTCTATATTACATGCACTTCCATAGACTTTAAGGACCGAATGGATCTTGAATTTGGGGTCTGAATTCCCGTTCAGTTGACTGTTTACAGCTCATGTTAACGGTTCAATCAGCGTAGTGTTACAGAAGCTGGGTGGAAGAAAAACTGGATGGCCGCCATTTTGAAAGCGCTTTCTACAGTTTTGAACATAAACAGAAGAAACAACGTGTTTCAGTGATAAAACGCATGTCCATGTTTTCTTTTGTTTAAGAGTTGCATCCGACCCAAACGTCACTCATTCTGAACGTCTGTTGATGTCTTCCCAGACACCATTGCAATTACGTCATGAATGACGTCGACGAGACTGAAACTTTCCCGCATTTGAATATAACGGTTTTACTGCAAAAGCGGTATCTTGTATCTTGTACATAAAGTAGTTCCAGCTAAAGAGAATCAGATTTATTTCTCCGGCTAAGAGGAAATATTTCTTCTCAGCAAAAAGGAAAATACCAAGATTATGTCTGGTAGAAATCATAGTATTTCTCTGTTATGCATGTAATATAACATTTTATCCAACTTCTCCTTTGCAAACAGTGTAGATCCATCGAATGCTTCTGCTGATCAGGATCCACACTGCCATAGTTTCTCCTCTCTGGCATTTTCTCGCTCAGTCCCACCACTGCATCCCAGCTACTGAATAACAGTGATTCAGTGCAATGTTTTTAAACAAAGTAATTTGTTCATTCTACCTGTTAATGCAGGCCGTACGCAGGAGTGACAACCCCCACCCACCCCTCCTAATTTGGAAAATTATCTCAAATTCATGCAGTATTTCACATTCTGCAAATTACCCGGAATTCGCACCCTCCCCACATTTTATAGAGTCTGCGTACGGACCTGAATCATGTTCTAAAATGAAAATGTTGCTGTATGTATGGCGAACAGTGCTGGTCCTGATCAGACGCGATGTACTGTCTTTCCGATTTGGGTCTATGCTGTATGTCTAATAACGATACCACCTTTAAAAGTTTTGCTCTAAAATATTCCTAGGTTCTTAGATATGTTATAAGCAGAAGTGTGAAAAGTAACGTTATATTATCTTTTTTTTTGGTCGGCTTAGCATACATATGTGCAAACGTCCATTTCTTTCTAACAATTTTATTAATAGTATTTTCCGAAAGTCGTCGCGTGAGAGCGCGGGCTATATTAAGATACTGTTTTTGTTTTCCTTTCATGACGGAGGCAGCCTGGCATTGGCCTGACCTATTTCGTTTGATCCTTAAATGCCAGTATTTAAGCAAACAGTGTAGTCCTGAGCAGCCGGCTGAGCAGACGCCACATTCCGCGCCACATTCTGATCTGGGTATTCAGTGTTTGCGGAACCCAGCACACGATTCCTTACCAGACTCTATAGATAGCTCTAACTTACATGTAACATCGACAAAAATAGCGCGACCTTTTCTATTTATAATGATAATATTGGTTTCCCCAAATCAGTGATTGTCACGTGGGCAACAGCATTATTTTTTGATTTGCCTCTTAGTAACTTTGGGTCGATTGTAAAACAATCGACCCAAAAACAGGTGTTGAATCTTTACATTTCTGATACAGGTTTAAAACTACATGTAGTGGTATGTTTTAGAATTCGTCTTCTTTGCCTTATTCTCGATCATTGGAGGTCCGCTAGAACCGCCTCAGTGAAGCCATTCTAAACTTTCTTTTTAGTAGAGTTACAATACTAATCCTTATCTCTGCAATCCCCACTTTTTATTATATAAATCATTGCCTTCTCTTCTACTTAACAGCAGTGCTCACTGCAAGGGTGTTAGTGTAATGTACGCACTATAACAAAAATGAAAAGTCCGTGAAATGAACACTCCATCAAACCCACTTTATATAGAGAAAACTGGGGTTATAGGGGTACAAATTATTTTCTTTTTTCTGCTCCAAGACATAGGTTGTGTGTAAGAATCGCCTAGCAGAGGTGGACCTAACGAGTGCCCACAACCAATGTTTGCAATATAAATAAGAAAAAAATATCAAGGATTTTCATCTGAAAAGAAGCCATTTTGGAGATGTGAAAAAATGCACTGTGTCGCACAGGTGTATTATCGTAATGTTTTGAGGAATAATACCCCTTGCACACTCCACATTTTCTCTCAAAAAAGTAATGTTTGCAGGGGTGTATATTACTTAAACTTTGTAACGTGATGGGAATGTCAAGGAATAAACTTTTTGTTTTTCAGAAAAATACAAGGTCTGCATAAAACCGATCAGAAAAAGCAGAATGCGGTTAAACTTCATTCCTTTATTATAAGCTGCATTTATTACGATGATTTACATATTAGGTGAAAGTAGATTCATGTAGGTATTTGGATTCTTATCCCTGTCGGTGTTGCAGAGTAATTTTCTATAAACAAACGAGTGAGTGAGTGAGTGTTTCAGTTTTACGTCCCACCAACAGCTAAGGTCATACGGAGACGGGACCTCGGTTTATAGACTCATCCGAAAGTCTGGAGAAGCCCGGGATCGAACCTGCGACCCTGGTTTACAAGGCGAGAAGCGTAACCACTCAACCACGGAGGCTTCTATATAAACAAAGGAAGAGAAACCATCCGACAGCTTTACAATTCGGTGACGTATATTCATTGACCTAGCAGACCTACAGTAGCGCTCGGACAAATCACGTAATCAGCCATCAAGTACAATCGTCCGTTTTTAAAATAGAAGTCTGTGTAGCTTTCTACTTCTTTGGGTAAATAAAACATGTAACTGTATGTAAAACTTTAGGTAAAACATGTAACTAAGACTTCAAACCCGAGACGCCGTTCTACGCTTTTGGTAAATATGAAACCAAATCTTCGGATTTGAGACGTCTGTATATAAATATAATGTAACAGACAAATGGAGATTGAAGCTGGATACATGTAGTATTCATTTAGCAATGGGCAGAAAAGGTTTGGGAATTCGTAGGCACTAATACTACTAATACATTGAGACTATTCAACCACATAGGAAAACTGACGTAAAATAAACATTTACATTAGTTTAGCCTAAGTCAGACTTTGAAACAGCTCTCAAACGATGCACAAAATAAGTCATATAATGGACTGAACGGTACAGAGCAGTTAAGTTTAATTTGAAACACTTTCGAATACATGAATGTTTAAACGATTGAAATGTTTTCATTGATTTAAGCAAGTTTTAGCATTTGATAATGTGCAGATATTCCTGTCATTTGTTTGTGTTTTTTTTTTTCATAAATTACAGAAAAAAATGGTGGCTATTTTTTATATTAATCTTCGCGAGAATCCTATCCGCCATTATTATAACCACTTAAGTGAATCATTTTTCGTGGCAGATCCAGTTTTGATAAGTACTTACATACGTTAAATCTAGCCTAAAGATACTTTTGTCTAAAGACAAAATCTAGTCTATAACATTAAAATCAAATCAAAATACCTTCGCATGTAATAAGTCATTCAGTTTAAAGAATTATCTAGAAGCAACTTCTAAAACATTTTTAAATTGTATATGACTGCACATCTCTCACCGAAACATGCTTTATTATTGATTTTGTAACAATGTGATTATTATTGCTAAATAAGAGTACCAATAAGCTATTCTAAAAATGCTTTGTTTTTCTTTTAATTGCAGACAATTAAAATACTTTAGACAACAAATAGTTTCAATATTTTTGTATTTATTTATTTGTTCTACAAATAAACTGCTGGTGAACTGATGATCTTATGTGTTTTAAAAATAATCCAAAACCCAAAGTTTAGAAAAATTGCCAGCCCACGTATTGGATTCCTTTTTTGAAGGAAGCCAACTTGTTCAAACTACTGAAAAGGCATTTTTTTCTGATGAAAATTTGTTATATTTTTCTTATTTATACTCTAAACATAGGTTTTGGGTGCTCGTTAGAACCGCCTCATTGAGGCGGTTCTGACGAGTACCCACAACCTATGTCTTGGAGCAGAAATAAGGAAAATAACGTTCACCCCCGTAAACCCCAGTTTTCTCTATATAAAGTGGGGTTTATGGGGGGGGGGGGGTATTTATTTCACGGACTTGTTCACGTGATGTATACTCGTATGTCAAGAAAACTGGGTCATAGTGACTGCTGAGTTGGCATGTCGAGAAGAAACATTATGTGAAGTTCTCAATGAACCATAAAAAATACCTTTCTTTTGTAATGTATAAGAATAATCAATATTTCAAAGGGGGTCTTTCAAGGTATAGGAAATTTGCATTGGTTTCTGCCCACGCTTGGATTTTGATGAAATTATGCACAGTAATTGCCTTGGGTATAACCATTATAATTACGATGCATTCACTTTTAAATTTTATTTCCGTAGTAAATTTATTACATATTTTATGAAGTCTCTATCACAACAGAGAGTACTCTCATATAAACTTGTCTACAGTATTCAGAGTTTCATATATCTAATGCTGCTATGTTTTATGAATTAAAGCCATAATTGGTGATTTAGTTGATACTATGAATGACCTCATATGTCTAGTAATAGTGGCTGGGCAATCAGTTTTCTTTGATGGTGTCCCCATATTTCAGCTCCTATTTTTTTATTCATTAAAAGTTTATATGCATTTTTACCATGTTCCAATTTTTGTCAAGACACCATTTTAGCATAAAAACTACCCACATATTTTAGGAACATGTTGATGAATTTTGATGGAAATTGAGGACCGGTAACATTGTGTTTTAACAGACTGAATACTGATAGTCCTGATTCAGCAAAATGTGAAATTATATGATTATCATGTTTTGGTCATGCTGTTTAATGATACTTTACTATTGCTTTCAATTTGGATGGCTATAGTATAGTATGGTTTGTGTAAGTAGTTCATAGCATAATAAAAAGTATTATTTCAAAACATCCATTTCGGTAAATTTGCCCCATATGGAACAAACTATTTTGCCTACAGAACTATACCGCAAAGGTTTTGATGACAAATGTCATCAAATGCATCCATGTAATCATGTGCACAGTTTTCTTTCTGTCTTTCTTGTCTAATTTGGTAATGGTGCTAAGGTGATGTTTAGATTTAACATTCAAATCAACAACATACCAGTCACTTTAGATGTTGCTTCAGATTTTGTGAGATTTGTTATCCGACTCGAGATAAATGACTCGCAAGTCAAACTGTTGTTTGTTTATTTTACCCTAACTGTCCATTTAAAAAGAAAGGTTTACTCTAGGGAAAATCAATAACACTTGAGATTACTTTTCCTGAATATTAAGATTTCAGAATTTGTATATGCATAGGCACTAGCCAATCTATCGTTTTTGTATAGCCTCTATGAACGCAATCAAACGGCTTCCTGGAGCTGTATTCCAAAGCCATTTGAATTTGCTTTTAGAATTCACATGGCCGTACATTTGTCAGTGTTCCAAAACTTATGTGATCATGATTGTGTTGTCTATATATTTGTTAGGCCGTTCACCTCATTTACCTATCTCAGCAGTTGTTGCAGTAATTACAAAGCACATTATGTAAGATATCAAGAAGCATTTAAACTGTTGATAATAATTATTCAATCTGTGAGTATTATCGCATTACTCATAAGATTTTAAATTATTTTCAGTAAATACATTGTGATGCTTTTTTCCTGTCCAAACACTGCAATGCTCTTTCTAAGCTGAGAGATACATTGCACAGAAATGTACTGGTAATTATTAATGAACAAAAAACAAGCAAGAATAGTGCTTAAAAAAACAGTGAACTTGCATTCAGCAGAAACATTCAAGAAGTGGTTGAAAGTTTTACAACCAGAAAAAAATACTAAAAGCTCGCTTGTGATAATTAACCACTATATTGACAAAGTAAACAGAACAAATAAGACACTAAAGAAACGTCAACAATTACAATACCAACGCAGAAAAGAGACATATTAATGTATGTGTAATATAAGGAAGGAAACTGTTTCCCTCCCTGTCTAATAGCAAAATTTCACTAGGTCATGGAACAGCTTTGTTTACACCAAATATTCTGCGCCTCATCCATCAATGATATCTTTTGCAACAGAAACTCAATATCAGTGACATTTCGATTTTTGGAAATACTAACCAATAATTACTTTCATAAAGACAGGGTATATCTAAGGCTTAATCTGGCCATGGATTTATCAACAAGTAACAACAAACCACTGGCCATTGCGTCCTTGCAAACCAGCTTCGTATGGAAATGAAAATAATGGATCTCCTTGCCTTACACCTATTTGAGTAGCATGACTTATGCAAAGTCATTTAATAAAGTTGCACATGTTCACAATAATTTTGCTGCTAATAAAAAAGCAATATATGTTGTTAAGCCTAATTTATTGATTAGAATACCTTTTGATTTAGTGTTTTACTATCTACTATTTTGGATAGGTGGAGCGCTGTGGTGCAGTGGTAAAGTATCGGCCTCGGGATCGAGAGGTACCGGGTTCGAACCCACCGAGCTGAAAGTGTTGTTTCCTTGAGCAAGAGACTTTATCCACATTGCTTAGTACTGGTCCTACCCAGGAAAAGAGGGCCACATGGAAGATTAGTACTAGTTTACTAAATGTGTTACCCTCTATAAATAAGGTCGATTATTATTATTATTATTATTATTATTATTATTATTATAGATCATAGTGTATAAATGAAAGGAAAATATCAGAAATTCATGATATTTTAATAGTTTCTAAGCTAGATCAGCTCAATATGTATTCATTTTGATTTGTATAATCTCATTTTATTACGTAAGTGTTACGAATTGCCTTTTTGTAAGGTTCTTGGATGATTTCAATAAAATAGTAAATTTTGCAGAAACGACTTACATCCATTAAAGGTGTAAAATTACAGTGTTACCGGTTTCGGATTTTCATGAAATTTGGCATAGCTAAAGAAGATACATATGGCAAGTTTTCCTAGCAAAATGAAATCTTGACAAAGACTAGAACATATTTATCTTAGCGATTGAATTTTGATAATTTTTTAAAATTTTAATTAAAAAATGAGATTTTTGATAATTATTTTATCAGAAAATGTAAACTTTAATTAATTCAAAAGGTTTTTTAGTATCAAAGGAATGCCTATGGAGTTCTTCATTCAATCCAGTTCACAGATCTTGAAACTAAATAAAACATAAGGTTTAAGACGCACTTATTTAGAGACAGACACCAGCCCATTGAGGGTGTCAGTTAGAGTGGCCTCCTGAGTCCTACTTTGATTTATAAAATGTATTAAATACATTTTTATAGGTTGTATATGCTGAGTTATTAATATACAAAGTTTAAAGAAAAAACATGCATGGGCACAAATGAAAGACCCCCTTTCCACCTGGTATTGTTAGACAAAGTATTGGTTTATATTGATCATAAGAAATGCTTAGGAAAACGAAAAGCAAAGTAAAGAAATGACCGGAATCATGCTTAAGAATAAACTTTAAGAACTGAGCCAAGTATTGCTGCGGTTTACTTGGATGGTTAGATCGCAGCGAATCGCCCGGGCTGTAAGATAAACAATTGCTGTTGTAATAACAAAGCCTGCAACAATACTGCACCCAAATAAGTGGTATCGCAATTTGGTAGCTCTGGGTTCCTCGTGTTATCAGACATGAGACAAGTAAGGAAAACCCACCACCAGAACAGGCAAAATAGAAGTGAAGGCAATGATCAGGAATCGTACAATTATCCCACAGCTCCCATTAGAGACAACAAAGGGAAAGAAACACAAACATGAAATAACTAGATCCTAATGGAAACATCAAAATCGGAAAGCCAAAAGGACAGTCACTTTCCAACAAAATGGCAAATTGTCTATCCAAAACAAAAATATAAGCGATACACACACTCAAAGACAAACCATACCAAAAATAAACCGCAACAGAAGAACCGCCTTGGAACAGTCAGTGAAACGAATTCCATTTGGGGGCTTAAGTCGGTTTTACCCGGCCGCAATCCTCACCCTTACTTCTGTCGCGATTAAGACAAATAACTTGTTCAGTCCCCATGAACCTCCTAACTCATTCATGTAAAATCTCCGAAAACACAAAAATCAAACCACCACAGGGATGGAACAAACGGTGAGGACTTGACAGCAAGAAACCACTGAAATGTTGGAGCATAAGAAAACCAACAGTTAGACCCCGATGGGCCCGACCAAAGACAGAGCATCAGGTACCAACCAATATTAGATAAAATTAAATTCCCTCTAATTCTCAGTAAGCTTTTACGCTGGAACTGTCATCTGAGGCCTGACCCACCAGCGTGCAATTAAAGAGGGAAGCAAAGTTGTCAACCTTGATTGGGTTAACTACCTTGGTTGCAGTTTGTCGTATAACATTTATGTCGTACCCAATCTTTTTATTTCGAAGAATGATTTCACGAAATTCATTGCTGAAGTCATTGCAGTTGTATATTTTTTTCTCAATTATAAACTAAGTCACCATGAAATTCGGGTTCCAGTAGTCCTTGTTGCAGGAGAGATTTAAGTCCAACATTGAATTTTGAAATTAAATCTGAATGACGTCTATAAAATATTGAAAAGGCTTTGCGAAGATTATGATACCGATAACCCTGATTAAGAAGTTTAGCCGTTAACAATTTATTACGAGTGTTGAGGTTATTAACATGGCTAGACACTCTAGCTAATCGAATTAATTGTGAAACATACACGTCATAGGATGTCGCACGAGGAACATCACCATCCAAGAAAGGAAAATTTACAATCTCAAAATCAAGATCATAGCGTTTATTATAAATTTTGCAGGAAACAAATCCATCTACAATAGATAGATGTAAATCCAAAAATGGGGCCTCGGTATCAGAAGAATTTGCTTCATTCATCTGAAGTTCTGGGTGTAAATTTGACTGATCAAACCATCGAAATAGGTATTGTTAATATTTAATAAATCATCCAAATATCTAGAAGTCGAGCTAAAGGCTTCAATGATTTCAGATTGGTTTTCAGCGGAAAGGGACATAATGAGGTCTCGTTCATAACAAAACAAGAACAGATCAGTGACAGGGGGTGGACAATTCTTACCTATCGGAATACCCACAACTTGTCTAAATAACTTAGTACCAAATCGTATGAAACTATTTTCAGGATGAAAGTTGAGAGCTTCACACACTTTCTGACATGATCATAAAGTATAAGTTATATGCTCTTCAGAAGTGAAAATACATTTCTTCCATTACATGCAAGATAGAGGGAGTCTTCGCTATGAAATGTCCATTCAATTAAACAATTAAGTTTATTTTTTATGAGATTATGAGGAAGTGTAGTGAAAAGGGTGGAAAAATCATTAGTAGACAGACTTGAAGCACGAAAACGTCTGGATTTCATTTTTTTTTTTAAAAGTTCATTAGGGAGTTTTCATGGACCAATATAGATTTCTCCCTGATCTTTCAAGACTTTGTCGCATTTTTAATCACATGTTTTGATGGCAGTAAAACATGAAGTTAATAATGGGAAAGTTCAGTGGTGGTACAAGAGATAGAATTTGCAATAAACCTTGCTTTGTATGGTCTTTTATGAAGTTTAGGTAGCCAATATAACGTAGGAAGCTTGTCTTGGCCTTCTGTTACACATACAGCAAACTTGGTGGCTGAATGACAAATGTGGTCATCAATTACAGCCCTCTCTACAGCCAAAGGCTGCAGTTCATAGGACTTAGTACAAGTTCTTCCTGAAGAGTGTTAACATAGTGGAGCCGTCATAACACGGCCACATTGTTAGCGGCCTTGTCTGCTGGAGCCAAAGCAAACTTCTTATGAATTTCTTGAAATTCTATGTGAAGATGCAACTCATGTTCAGGGCAATAAACCCAGTCCTTAACTCTCGCATGAAGAATTTGTCCAAGTTGCACTAACACCGAGTTTTGTGACTGTAGAAGCCCACTTAACTTTAAATTAGGTATTCAAAATTTCATAAGAAGTATGTTTTTGCTCCACAGACAAGGCCGCAAACAATGTCGTCGATGTATGACATTTCCACTATGTTCACACTCTACAGCAAGAAGGTGACGATACAAAGACCTATGAACTGCAGCCTTTGGCTGAAGAGAGGTCTGTAGGTATGATCATACCTGTCAATCAGCCACCAAATTTGCTTTATGTTAACAAATGGTCAAGACAGGCTTACCCCTCAGAACTTCAGTTAAATAAAGCAAAATCTTCTGATACCGAGGCCCCGTTTATAGATTTACATCTGTATATTGTAGATGGGGTTGTTTCTTGCAAAATTTCTGATAAACGCGATGATTTTGATTTTGAGATTGTAAATTTTCCATTCTTGGATGGTAATGTTCCTCGTTCGCCATCCTATGGCGTTTATATTTCGCAATAAATTCGATTTGCTAGAGTGTGTAGTCATGCAACTGACTTCAACAGTCGTAATAAACTGTTAACGGCTAAACTTCTTAATCAGGGTTACCGGTACCATAAACTACGCAAAGCCTTTTTCACAATTCTGATTTAATTTAAAAATTCAATATTGGACTTAAATCTCTTCTGCAACAAGGTCTATCGGAACCCGAATTTTATGGTGACTTAGTATATAAATTCAAAAAAATATATAACCGCAATGACATCAGCACCCAATTTCGTAAACTCATTCTTCGATACAAAAAGATTGGGTAGAACATAAATGTTATACGACAAACTGCATGCATGATAGTTAACCCAATCACGGTTGACAACTTCGCTTCCCTCTTTAATTGCACGCCGATGGGCCAAGCCTCAGATTCTATGACGGTTCCAGCGTAAAGGCTTATGTTGGTTGGTACCTGAAGCTCTGTCTCTGGTCGGGCCCAACGGAGTCTAACGATTGGTTTTCTTTTGCTCCAGTATTTCAACGGTTTCTTGCTGAGATATTGCACTGATGAGTAAGGAGGCCTTCATGCGGACTGAACAAATTATTTGTCTTAATCGCGACGGAAGTAAGGGCGAGGATTGTGGCCGCGTAGAATCGATTTAAACCCCCTAGTGGAATTGTTTCCGCTGACCGTTCCAAGGCGGTTCTTCTGTCGCGGTTTGTTTTTGTTATGGTTTGTCTTTGGGTGTTTGTGTCGCTTATATTATTTTATTTTTGATAGCCTATTTGCCATTTTGTGGGAAAGGAGATGTCCTTTTGGCTTTCCGCTATTGATGTTTCTATTAGGGTCTGTTTTTTCATGTTTGTCTTTCTTTCCCTTTGGTGTCTCTGATGGGAGCTGTGGGTTGATTGTATCGATTCCTGTTCATTGCCCCCACTTCTATTTCCTACGCTATATTGGTTACCTAAATTTCATAAAATAACATACAAAAACGATAAATTGCAAATTCAAGCTCTTGTACCACTACTGAAGTTGCTAAATCATTTACTCCATGTCTTACCGCAAAAAAAAAAAAAAAAATAATAATACTAAAAATAAGAGTGGTCATTAAAATATTGCGATAACGTCTGTGAAAGATCAGGGAGAAATCTACGACGTTTACGCTTCCGTAGAAATCTATTCTGGTCTACCAAAAATTCGAACTAGGTTTTAAATACATTAAAATCCTGATGTTTTCTTGTTTTTCAAGGTTTTACACTACACTTCCCCAGAATCTTATAAAAAGAAGAAAAATGATTTAATTGAATGATAATTCCATACAGAATATTCCCTTGCATGTAATGTAAGAAATGCTTTTATCACATCTGAAGAGAATAAAAATTACACACCATAATCATGTCAGAAAGCGCATGAAAACTCTAACCTTTCTACTTGACGATATTTATATAAGATCCGTTACTTAAAAAATTCCTCATCTTTGCTTCATTTCAGTGTTTGAATTTGAATTATGTCTCTGTGATGATGCATTGATTGAGTTCGGAAATCATTTGCAAACCGAATATTTAATGTTTATTGTTGAGAACAACACCCTAACCTAGGGCGAAGATTCGGCCGGAAAAAGATCTTTAAGCCCCCAAGTGGCATATGCTGCTGACGCTTCTAAAGCGGTAGTTTTAGTATTGGTCTTTTGCTGTTATTTTTGTTGTATATCTGTGAATTTGTTGTGAGTTCTTGTTTAGTTCTTTCTAATGGTCTGATCACCCCGTGTGGGAGGAGGGGGCTAATTGTTCCATTTCATAAACACTCGTATTTTTTTCTTTATTTGTGTATGTTTCCTCTTCCTCTTGGTGTCAAGTGTTCTGCGTCTTGTGATTGTGGCGATCCCTGGGTCTTTCTTTTAATTTTTTATTTATCGTTATTTTCTGCAGTGTTTTTCTGCGATAACTGCTTTATTTTTCATTCTAACACAGTGCGCCTATATAGGCAATGGAAAATAACTGTGTTTTATTCTACAACAAATCACGGCAAGGAAGAGCGTGACGAGCGACTTCATTAAAAACTTCCAATTTATGACGTCACTGGTCGATTTCCTTGTCGTTGGGCGGTGTAACGTCATTGTCTCGCATCGAAAACGTTAGAAAAGGATATAAATGCATGTGTTTCAGTCGATAATTTTGGCGGGATTTCTTCTAACAATGGCGAAAAGTTGTGAGATTTTGAAGGAAACAAAAACATTATTGCCGATTTTCAGCGTGTTAGAATCGAAATAGATCAGCTCTAGCCTGTGATTTGTTGAGTAATAAATCACAGTTTGTCGGTCAGTTGTAAGTAGACAAATCACGCGCGCTACGGGCTCGTGATTTGTCTACTTTACAACTGACCTCCAAACTGTGATTTATTACTCAACAAATCACAGTTAGAGCTGATCTATTTCTTAATCAACACATCTAGCTAGAAAGTTGTGGAGGAGAAGCTCCGTCAACTTCTCAACTTTCAATATTTGAAATTTTCAGTATAAACATAATCCATTTCTGTCACTCACACTATCGTACTATTAACAAATGACTAGCTTTTGAAACGATACCTCTGTATGGTAAAATCTCTTACAGCAACCGAAGCGTCTAACTGAAGGAACGTTATACAAAGTAGAAGTGGCGGCAATGATCAGGAATCGATATAAATAACCCACAGCTCCCATCAGAGATACCAAAGGGAAACAAGAGGGCCCGGGGGGGGGGGGGGGGGCTGAATCGCTCACCTGAGTATCAGTGTTTCTAGTGCAATCTTGGCCCTAGGGCTATAAGTTGAAGCTTCATACAAAATATCAAAGACCTGGGCCTTGCCGTTTCAGAGAAGAAGATTTTTAAAGATTTTCCCTATATAAAGTAGAAGTAAAACAAAGATCAGGAATTGATACAATTAACTTACTCCACCCATAAAAGACACCAAAGGGAAAGAAATACAAACATTAAGCGACCAGACTATAATGGAAACCTAAACAAAGGAAGGCCATAAGGACAGTTACTTTCCCACAAAATGGCCATATGGCCATCCAAAACCAAAAGACACAAGTGATACACACAGTAAGTAACAAACAACAACATAAATAAATCGCCACAGAAGAGCCGCCTTGGAACGGTCAGTGGAAGATTTCCACTGGGGGGCTTAAATCGATTTTACGTGGCCACAATCCTCGCCCTTACTTCCGTCGCGATTTAGACAAATAATTTGTTCAGTCCGCATGAAGGCCTCCTAACTCATCAGTGCAACATCTCCGTGAACACAAAAATCAAAGAACCACAGAGGTGAGACAACGGTGAGGACTCGACAGCAAGAAACCACTGAAATGCTGGAGCAAAAGAAAACCAACAGTTAGACTCCGATGAGCCCGACCAGAGACAGAGCATCAGGCACCAACCGACATTATCTCTCTAATTTTCAATAAGCCTTTACGTTGGAGCCGTCATAGAATCTGAGGCCTGACCCACCGGCGTGCAATTAAAGAGGGAAGCAAAGTTGCCAACCGTGATTGGGTTAACTACCATGCATGCAGTCTGTCGTATAATATCCATGTTGTACCCAATCTTTTTATATCGAAGAATGATTTTACGAAATTGGGTGCTGAAGTCATTGCGGTTATATATTTTTCTGAATTTATATGCTAAGTCACCATAAAATTCGGGTTCCGATAGACCTTGTTGCAGAAGAGATTTAAGTCCAATATTGAATTTTGAAATTAAATCAGAATGGCGTCTATAAAATTTTGAAAAGGCTTTGCGTAGTTTATGGTACCGATAACCCTGATTAAGGAGTTTAGCCGTTAATAATTTATTACGAGTGTTGAAGTCAGTTACATGACTACACACTCTAGCAAATCGAATTAATTGCGAAATATAAACGCCATAGGATGGCGCACGAGGAACATCACCATCCAAAAAAGGAAAATTTACAATCTCAAAATCAAAGTCATCGCGTTTATCATAAATTTTGCACGAAACAAATCCATCTACAATAGACAGATGTAAATCCAAAAACGGGGCCTCGGTATCAGAAGAATTTGCTTTATTTAACTGAAGTTCTAGGGGGTAAATCTGACTGATCAAACCATCAAAATAGGTATTATCAATATTTAATAAATCATCTAAATATCTAGAAGTAGAGCTAAAAGCTTCAATAATTTCAGATTGGTTATCATATTATTTGCATAAGCCTATGCAAAACAAAATAGCCCCGGAGCGGGGGGGGCATTTTTGGCCCCAGCACTATAATTTGAACAATCTTGGTAGGGGGGGGGGGCACCATTTCCCCTATATAAGTCTATGAAAAACCAAACAGCCCCGGAGTAGGGGCATTTAGGCCCGAGTGCTATTATTTGAACAATCTTGGTAGAGGTCAACTAGATGAAGCTTCATACCAAATATCAAAGACCTGGGCCTTGCCGTTTCAGATAAGATTTTTTTTAAAAGATTTTCCCTATATAAGCCTATGTAAAACAAAATAGCCCCGAAGCGGTGGCATTTTTGGCCCCATCACTATAATTTGAACAATCTTGGTAGGGGTCCACTAGATGAAGCTTCATACCAAATATCAAAGACCTGGGCCTTGCGGTTTCGGAGAAGAAGATTTTTAAAGATTTTCGCATATAATCCTATGTTAAACCAAAGGGCCCTGGTGCGGGGGCATTTTTGGCCCCAGCACTTTGATTTGAACAATCATATGGGTCCACTAGATGAAACTTCATACCAAATATCAAAGACCTGGGCCTTGTGATTTCTTAGAAGATATTTTTAGTTTTTAGTGAAAAAAAGAAATGTTTTTGGCCCCTGTGACCTAGATGTGCAACAGACCGGAACCATTTGAACAACTTTGAAAGGGGACTACCTAAGGGTCATTCCTGTGAAGTTTGGTCAAAATCCGATCAGTGGTTAAGGAGGAGATGTCTTTTGAAGAAAAAGTTTACGGACGCACAAACGCACGAACGCACGGACGGACGACGGACGACGGACAAAAAGTGATCCCAAAAGCTCACCTCGGCACTACGTGACAGGTGAGCTAAACAACCACAAACATGAAACAACAGACCCCAATGGAAACATCAATAGCGGAAAGCCAAAAGGACAGTTACTTTCCCACAAAATGGCCAATAGGCTATCCAAAATAAAATAATATAAGCGACACAAACACCCAAAGACAAACCATAACACAATAAACCGCGACAAAAGAACCGCCTTGTCAGCGGAAACGAATTCCACTGGGGAGGAGGGGGGGGGGGGGGGGGCTTAAATCGATTTTACGTGGCCACAATCCTCGCCCTTACTTCATTAAGACAAATTAATTGTTAAGTCCGCATGAAGGCCTCCTAACCCGTCAGTGCAACATCTCCGTGAACACAAAAATCAAACAACCACAGAGATGAAACAACGGCGAGGACTCGACAGCAAGAAACCACTGAATTGCTAGAGCAAAAGAAAATCAATCGTTAGACTCCGATGGGCCCGACCAGAGACAGAGCATCAGGTACCAACCAATCGTTAGACTCCGATGGGCAGAGATAGAGCATCAGGTACCAACCAACATAAGCCTTTACGTTGGAACCGTCATAGAATCAGAGGCCTGACCCACCGGCGTGCAATTAAAGAGGGAAGCAAAGTTGTCAACCGTGATTGGGTTAACTACCATACATGCAGTCTGTCATATAACATTTATGTTGTACCCAATCTATTTATATCGAAGGATGATTTTACGAAATTGTATGCTGCAGTCATGATTGCGGTTATATATTTTTCTGAATTTAAATACTAAGTCACCATAAAATTCGGGTTCCGATAGACCTTGTTGCAGAAGAGATTTAAGTCCAGTATCGAATTTTGATATTAAATCAGAATGGCGTCTATATAATTTTGAAAAGGCTTTTCGTAGTTTATGGTACCGATAACCCTGATTAAGAAGTTTTGCCGTTAACAATTTATTACGAGTGTTGAAGGCAGTTACATGACTACACACTCTAGCAAATCGAAATAATTGCGAAACATAAACGCCATAGGATGGCGCACGCAAGTATTAGAGTCTCGACAGTCAAAAACGTGTATTACGTGGATTTTGCCAGCAAACCCTTGTACAGACAATATAGATCCTAAGCCTTTGAGCTATATTGTTAAAATATTAGAAATACTACAACAATATTGCGACTCGAGTGTGCACATTGTAGACATGCAGGATATTTGAACGACCCTCACCTGAATCGTTACTGGTGACAAGTCAAAAGACATTCATTCACCAGGACCATAATTTCCCTCAAGCACTGAACAGTCGACAAATCGTCAAACATCACCATCAAGGCGGGACTTGCGGAAACAGAAAGTTTTGCACAAACTTGAAATCACAGAAATTTCCATCTGATTTTAGTTTTGCTTAGATAACTTGAGGGCATGAAACCCTTTTTGTGAAGTTGGCAGAGCTGCTATTCTACAACTGTCTGCGATGGGTGGTAAAAAATAATAAAGTAGTTATCACTAATTGCGCACCCCAGTCTGATTTGTTCTTGTCTTGTTATGAAAGAGACTTCATAATGTCGAAAACCAATCTGAAATTATTAAAGGTTTCAGGTCGACGTCCAGATTATTTGGATGAAATATTAAATATTGACAATACCTACTTCGATGGTTTGATCAGTCAAATTTACCCTCCAGAACTTCTGTTCACAGAAACAAATTCTTCTGGTATCGAAGTCCCGTTTTTAGATTTACATTTATCTAGTGTAGATGGGTTTGTTTCCTGCCAAATTTATGATAAACGTAATGATTTTGATTTTGAGACTGTAAATTTTCCTTTCTTGGATGATAAGTTCCTCGTGCGACATCTTATGGTGTTTATATTTCGCAATCAATTCGGTTTGCCAGAGTGTCTAGTCATGCATCTGACTCCAACAATCGTAATACATTGTTAACTGCAAAATTTCTTAAACAGGGTTATCGGTATAATATTGCTTATATCTTTTTATTTTGGATAGCCGTTTTGCCATTTTATGGCAAAGTATCTATCATTTCGGCTTGTGTTGGTTTCATTAGGGTTTACCGTCGTTATTTTAAGTTCGTGTTTCTTTACCTTTGGTGTCTCTGATGGGAAGTATGGGTTAATGATATCGATTCCTGATCAATGCCTTCAATTAAGGTTCTGATATATTCAGATAAACGAGGAGGCTGGCATTTCTGTAAATTAAAATGTTTAACTGTTTCTATATTTGTTATAAAAGAGTTTTTTTACGCTGTTATACCTTTACATGTTTACAATTCCATGTATACAGAGAGGGTTATATAATGTTGTACTAACTTTGTTGTTAGTAACAATAAAATATATTTAATATAATTCTTTAATTATATTGTCCATGTTCCGACAACACACGCCAATGACGTATTAGCTGAAACCAGATAATTGCTTTTTTTCATACTCGGAAAGTAATATTTTTCATAGCTGACCGCTACAACTACCAAAAATGAGACGGTTCTAACGAGTGTCCCACAATCTATACTTATGGCCCCGCTTTGTAAATGTGGGGCTCTTCTGGAATTATATTGGCCTTCCTTCATTCTTTTTGTCTATTCGTTCCTCCGTCCGACATCCGTCCGCCTTATTAGTTAAATGTTTCGTCACACTTTTTTTCATCAACTATTAAGGTTACACAGTTGAAATTTGGTACACACCTCGACAGTGAGTTGTTACCGTTTATACCGGAATCAGGGCCAATGATTCATAACTCTAGGAGCTACATGCCTTGATAGGTTTTACAATTTATGAAAAAAAAAAAAACGTTACATATTTCTCAGGAACTATAAAGTTGTGAAGTTAAACTTGGTACATACATGACCAAAGGGGTGATGTATCGTGTATACCAGATTCAGTGCCAAGGCCCTATAACATTTGGAGATATGTTCCTTGATAGGTTTTACAGTTCTCCAATGAAAATTTTCGGCACATTTTCTCCAGGACTGTAAGGTTTATCTACATAAATGATAACACACATTGGCAGATTGATGATTCGTGTACACCGGATTCAGGGCCAAGGGTCCGTAACTCTCGGAGTAACGCACCTGGACGATGAACCATTTTCTTCGGTAAAATTTTCGTCACTTTTTTCTAAAGGACTGTTATGGTTTGTTACACACATTGGTAGTGGGTTTATGTATCGTGGACATTAGATTCATACTTTGAATTACATCCCTTGACATGTATGACATAGGGACGTGTTAACGTCATCACGAAAACACGCCTATGCGATTTCGACCCCTTCAAACCCCACTTTTATATAGTAAAACTGGGGTTTACAGGGGTAAACATTATTTTTCTTATTTCTGCCCAAAGACATAGATTGTGGGTACTCGATAGAACCGTCTCGTACAGCAGGGCCCCGGAGCGTTGAGCAGAAATAAGAAAAATATCATAATTTTTCATCTTAAAATTTTATTTTTTTTGGCCGAAAAATTGATAATGTATTTGTATAGGCATGTTTTCGTAATGTGAAGCATTGCACAATTGTTCTAAAATGAGCAATCATTTCACAAAAGAGCTTGAAACATTAACAACACGCTGCCTTGACAAGTTTTGACCCAGTATTAAACTGGAAACGATAATTATGCTCTTTTTTGCTCGTTACGTAGATGGCTGCATTGTAAATTAATTTGTTCTGAAAGTATCTTTAATTTACTCCCATCAAAATCGGAAGGCGGCAGGTAAATCTTCGGCTGCAAACCAATAAAACGGTAAATTCTCTTTGAAGCTCTTTCATGTCAAATTAATCATGCCATTCTTATCGCAGGTGCTGGCACATGGTAATAATTTCACATTAAACTTATTTATGTTAACAAACTGTTCCAGATAATTATGCACGTTTAACCTGTTTAACGGAGTCTCACGAGATTGAAAGATGTTCATTTCATTCATAAAACTGATTTATTTGCCACTTAAAATCATGTAACATAAATAAACCAACATATTTTATGATTGTATTTTATTCGTAGTTTTAAACCGAATACACCAATATAAGTTCTTACTGATAATCGTTTTGCCTTTGAAATTTTTTCTTGAATCTCCTAAGATTTGAGCCGGGGCACAGCATCTCCTACAACTTATATGTGCGCCCAGGGAAGAATCATTGTCTGGTTTGAGGTTTAACGCCCCCGTCAACGTAATTTAGGTCATTTTGGAGACGTTGCTTCTGACCCCCTCGAACTCCACTTTTATATATTAAAAATGAGGTTTACAGGGGTAAACCATATTTTTCTTAATTCTGCTCTAAAATATAGATTGTGGGTAGTAGTTAGAACCGTCTCGACGAGGCGGTTCTAACGTGTACCCGCAACCTATATTTTGAGCAGAAATAAGAAAATTATCACAATTTTTCATCTGAAAGTTTTCATTTTTTCGGCCGTAAAATTGACAATGTATGTGTATAGGCGTGTGAATAATATCACAATATTCATTCAAAAATTGACCATTATGAAGATTTGAAAGAATGCACCATGTCGACAGACGTGCTTTCATAATGCGGACGAGTTTTTCAGTCACTGAACCTCGATCTATTCAAGTTCACACGATAACAAGATTCGAACCCACAGACTTTCGTACAGAAGCCGATTTATCTAATGGTTTGACCGTGGCACCTCCATGTTGCATTCCATAAAGCGCACCTGAGTGATGCATTTTTGATATATTAGTCATTTCAATAGATTAAAATAATCAGAAATTATTTCTGCGATTTGTTATAAGTATTTTATTTTGACAGAATGGCGACTAACAGATTTCACTAATGTTTTGCTGTCAATGATTACATTTGTTAGACACCCATTTTCAGACATTGTTATCCCACAGACTGATTGTTATTTATCGTCATGATGTATAGGCCGTGTCGCAGGCAGAAATATCATCGGACCTAAATAATGTACCAGGATCCTCCATACGGAGCAACTAGTGTGGCCCTGAAAGGTCTATTCTTGATTTTCACTATTCTCTTTGCGACTTTATAGCTTAATTTCAGTTCAATGCAGCTGGTATTAACTGTTCGGTGTTGGCGCAACAACCACCCCTATCTACATACACATTCGCCCCGCCCCGTACTTTTTTCATGAGGCAGTATATAATATATTCAATCCCATTAATACAGGTATAGAGAATTAATAAGAGAATTATTTGACTTTTACCACGATCTGGGCTAATTCAGCAGACGACAAATTGTTGATGTTGTTCTAATTGTCGCAGATAACAAGACTTTACATCTTATGTAAACTGTGTCCCCAGGAGATAATTCACATCAAAATGCCAAATCCCGTTTTCTTAAAAAAATCACATTAAATGCCAAATCCTGTTTTCTTAAAAAAAAAAAGAAAAAAGAAAAATGTTTCAAAATATCGTCCGCTGCTAGAAATACCCAGCGTGCAGAGCGTTAAGAAGCCTAAGTGGCCGAAACAAGCAAGTCTGACTCAGATAGCATAATTTCTATGTGTGCTCTTTGCATAAAAACACTTTTATATTATCTCTATTGTGTATGAACCTGCGGGGGAGGGTTGACTAGTCATTTACTCTGTATAGGTAACGCTATTTCGTGTGAGGGGTTACGTTCCTATGAACACAGCACAGTAATTTTCCGTTCTTCCAACGGAGGTCTGTACTCGAGATGAAGTATTACAAAACTAGACGTCCGCTTCAGAAAGATGGAGTGCTATTTTCTAATTATCTATCTCATAGAATTCATCTTATTTGTGGATACCCAAAATTCGAATAAACGAAATTTATAAATCACCCTGATTTTTGGATATCCAAAAAATGGATATCAACAATAATAAAGTCCGTTTTATGGATATCCATTTTTCTTATTTTGGATATTCATAATTCGAATAAATATATCATGGATAGATTGAATAATGGCTAATTATAATAAGAATAATAGTTTATACTAATTTATTTTAGTTCGATTACGATGAAAGCTTCAAGCTTATTTGAATCGCTCTCGAACACTCATTCCGGATGTTGTCACGCGCGCAAGAAAGAGGCAGTGACTTTTACACCACTGCTACCCATTTACACCTAGGTGGAGTGGTAACTTGAGTAAGAATAATAAATGTCCATCATTCAAAATATAGATTCAGGGATTAGAGTAAGTGACTTTGTTCCACTATGAGTTAAATGGCGGCTTTGTTTGTATAACAAAGCTCCCATCTATACAACTTAAGAGAGTCTGGTTTCTGCAGAATAATAATAAACAAGATATCTGGCGTTTCAAAATATAAACATTGGTTTAGCTCAGGATTGTCGATATTGTTAAAATAATGCAAGTTTTTCTTTAATAACTGAGCTGCAGTAATAATCTGAAGTCAACTATAGACCTGTGAGAAGATCTGACTATTTCCTCGTTTTAGCGCATTCTACTGAAACATGGATCGTATGTGTGGCAAATCAACAATAAGGTCAACAAAAGCCCATTATTTCTTACACAATACAGTGAAACTCCGATAACTCAATACGGATTATTCGTATACTATGGCTAATTCAAACTCACTCTTTGGTCCCTAGAGTATTGTTTTTACAGCTGCATATATCCATGTGCTTAGGTTAATTTATGGAGGTTTGTTTGATAGTACACAAAACATACATTTATTTATAAAAAGTCGAAAATATATTCTAAGGTCATTCCTATTATTTCTCATGGCCTGGTAGTATGAGTAACCCTCAATAGTCCGAACTACCACTATCTCGAGCAAATTTCATGGTCCAAAGGTTGTTCGATTTATTGAAGTTCAACTGTATAAATCATCATCATTGCATAGTGTATCAAGGTTGAGGCTTCCAACTTTTAAAGTTCCTGAGATATCTCTGACAAAAAAAAAAAAAAAAAAAAAAAAAAAACAGGCCTATCTGGAGAGAAAGAAGTTCGAAAGTTAACAGTCTGTTACTGTGGGGCAGTGGTAAAGCACCGGATTTGAGATCGAGAGGTAGCCGATTCGATCCCCGCAAGCGCCAAGTGTTGTTTCCTTGAGCCAGAGACTTTATCCACATTGCTTAGTACTGTGTTGAAAGCAGAAACAATAGAGATGCTTTAATTTTTTACCTAATCGTTATCATTTTCTGACCCCATGTTCGATGCCATTATTTCTTACGGACATGTTTTCCTAATGGAACACGTGTTAAAATAAGCCGAGAAAGCTCATTGTCTGTTACAGGCTTCAATAGTTCCAGGTAAATTATGGCAAATATTTAACATTAGTCTAAATGGAGATAAGCGAAAATAAAGGACAAATAAGCAAAGAAAGCCCATTGTCTCTTTCGCATTTGAAGGCATCATCATTGCATTGCAAATCAAGTTTGAGGTTCCTAGCTATTATAGTTCCTGAAAAATCTTGGACCAAAAACTAACTTTGGCCTAAATGGAGAGAAGAATACAAAAACAATTAAAAAATCAGTCGAGAAAGCTCTTTCACAATATAAGCCATCACATGACATTGCATACCAGGTTTGAGGCTTCTATCTGTTATAGTTCCGGAGAAATCTCTGACGAAATCTTAATATTGACCTATATAGGGTCTATCCAATTTTATCCAAAACGGGTAATCATGCACTCCATCCTTGATACAGTTGATATAACTTGTACACAAAAATTAATACCAAAATGTCGTGTTTTTCTACAGTAAAATACACTCAAAAAAGAAGTGAAGGCAATGATCAGGAATCGATACAATTTATCCACACTTATGGAGACGCCAAAGGGAAAGAAACACGAACATGACATTTCTAGACCATAATTGAAACATCAATAGCGGGAAGCCAAAATGACAGCTAGTTGCCCACAAAATTGTCAGTTGGCTGTCCAAAACAAAAAATATAAGCGATACACATTCAAAGACGGACTATAAAAAAGAATAAACCGAGCCAGAAAAACCGCGCTGGAACGGCTAGTGAAAAGTATTTCATTGGCGGGGGGTTGTGGGGAGGGGGTGGCTTAAATCGATTGTACGCCGCCGAAATCCTTGCCCTTCCGTCGCGGTTTAGGACTAAATAATTTGTTCAGTCCGCACGAAGACTTCCTAACTCATCAGTGCAACAACTGCGAGAACACAAAACTCAAACAAACACAGAGATGAAACAGCGATGAGGACTCGACAGCAAGAAATATAACTGAAAAATGCTGCAGCAAAAGAAAACCTGTAGTTAGACACCGATGGGCCCGAAGCAACAGGTAACAACGAATATTACATTGAATTAAATTTTAGTTATAACTTCTAGGTAAGCCTTTCCTCTGGAACCGTCATGGAATCTGGGGCCTGACCCATTGGCGTGCAATTAAAGAGGCAACCGTGACTGGGATAACTTCCATGCATTGTAGTCTGTCGTTTAACATTTATGTTGTACCCAGTCCTTTTATATCGAAGAAACATTTTACGAAATTTGGAACTGAAGTCGTTGCAAGTATATATTTTTTTCTGAATTTATATACTAAGTCAACATAAATTCAGTCTCCGATAGACCTTGTTGTAGAAGAGATTTAAGTCCAACATTGATTTTTGAAACTAAATCGGAATGACGTCTATGAAACTTAGAAAAGGTTTTGCGTAGTTTATGGTACCAAACCCTGGTTAAGAAGTTTGGCAGTTAACAATTCATTTCGACTAGACTCTCTGATGAATCGAATTAATTGCGAAATATAAACGCCATAGGATGCCGCACGAGGAGCATCACCATTCAAGAAAGGAAAATTTACAATCTCAAAATCAAAATCACCGCGTTTATCATAAATTTTGCAGGAAACAAAGACATTGTTAATCCAAAAACGGGGCCAAGGAATCAAAATAATTTGCTTTATTTAATTGAAGTTCTCGTTCTCGGGAAGTGAAGCATGGACTGGACTTAAATGTTGCGTTAGGCCACCAGTGAAGTCACAGACCAGACGCCACAAAAAGTGGCGTTTCATCACGTGAACAAGTACGTGGAATGAAGACCCCGTATACTCCACTTTTATAGAGAAAACTGGGGTTTACGGGGGTATTCATTATTTTTCTTATTTTTGCTCCAAGACATTGGTTGTGGGTACTCGTTAGAACCGCCTCAACGAGGCGGTTCTAACGAGCACCCACAACCAATGTTTGCAGTAGTTATAAGAAAAATATCTCGGATTTTCATCAGAAAAATGGCCATTTTGGAGATGTGAAAAAACGCACTATGTCGCACGGGTGTGTTTTCGTAATGTGATCAGGGTCTACATTGTTTGCTAAAAGAACAGGAAGCGAAGAATGAAAGGTAACTGTATTATAAGTCTCTGTTCGGGATCATTTCTCTGGCCTGTATAAAAGACAATCGACCCACCAGTGCTTTGATTCAGGTATGCAAGAAGACAGGATGAATAGGCTGTCTCACCTATTGTTCAGTATTAGAACTAATCGAATATGATGCTTAAATAATGCTAATCTATTGACGCCGTGAGAGATGTTCAGTCTTTTGTCATCTTCTTGCAAGACGCAAGCGGTCCGCGGTATGCTCCGTAGCTGGAAAATATGGAATTGAACGGAATATTTTTCTATAGTATTCTTAGGAAATTCTGGAATTGATGCACCGCCAGCAAAAAAAAAAAAAAAAAAAAAAAAAAAAAATAAAAAAATAAAAAAATGGCCAACGCAGGACATTCATCGGTTCAGTGTCTCGTATGAAGGTTCCGTAACATTTATTGTTGCAAAAAGAGGCAGAGATTTCAATATAGGACTCATCCAGATTAAAATTCCGAGTAAAGACCACATTTAGGGCTGTTCAAAAGTGGTCTTTAAGAATACTTTGAAAGTCCAAATTATGGTCTCTTTCTAGTGGACACTGAGAGTAGAACACACAAAGAAGAATATCTGAAATTGTCTAAGCAGGTTTTGTCTTAATTCTAGCCGATCTAAATAGCGAAATTTGACCTATCTATTCCTTAAAGGCCGTATTCATACCGTCAAACTTTGTCAAAGTTGACCGTGTGGTAAAGGCCTAACTATCAGCACACTAGAACTCCGGAAAACCAGTGCATCACGAAAACACGCCAATATAATTTTGACCCCATTGAACCCCACATTTATATAGTAAAACTGGGGTTTACAGGGGTAAACCTTTTCTTATTTCTGCTCTGAAATACAGATTGGCGGTACTCGTTAGAACCGCCTAGATGAGGCGGTTCTAACTAGTACCCACAATCTGTATTTTGGAGCAGAAAAAAGAAAAATATCACAATTCTTCATCTTAAAATTTTCGCTTTTTTTTTGGCGACAAAGGTTACAATGTATTTGTATAGGCGAATTTTCGTAATGAGAAGTTCTCATACAGGTTCTCATACAGACTGCGGTAAGGAATAAAACAGCTCTCGTTACTGATGGCTACATACGACTTTCTGGCCTTTGATAGACAGTAGAGGAAATGTTCGAAGTCGTTCTCATTGTTGTCCTGTTGACATATTCTGTCGGTTCAGACTCAGAAGGTAAAGTGTAATTTATGGTAACATACGCGTATCATTATAGTTTTATTTGTAAATTATTTGATTCCTCTTTTTTTATTTTCTAGTTTCAGTGCTATTTATTTTTTTTCGGGCGCAAAACGATAACACATCCGTGTGACAGTGCATTTTTCATATCTCGAAAACGGATAGTTTGTACGAACCCAGGAAGTACGGAACCCGGGAAGGGACATAATTTTTTTTTCAATATGTTGTGCGAACAAGATATTAAGTTGTGCGAACACAAGATAATATGTTGTCCGAACAAGATAACATCTTGTCCGCTCAAGATATCATCTTGTTTGCACAACATAATAAAAAAAAAAAAATCATGTCACTTCCCGGGTTCCGTAAGTTTGTAATTAATATTTATTTCTAATTTTTACTCCAAACATACGTTGAGGGTGCTCGTTTGAACCGTCTCATGGAGGCGGTTCTAACGAGTACCCACAACATATGTCTTTGAGCAGAAACAAAGAAAATAATCATATCCCCATAAAACCCACTTTTCTCTATATAAATTGGGGTCTAGATGGGTATTCATTACACGGACTTGTTATCCGGCCAATCATTTTGACTGAAGGGGGTGATTCTTACAAAGAATATAGGCCAGTTCTACCACGGACATTTCGATCTAAGAGCATTCGCTCATGGGCATTTCTATCAGGAAGAGTTGCAAAGATAGATTTTTGGCGACTTCAACAATTATTGCAAAATGTAACAGTTGAAAAAAATCATCCGGCCCCCACCAACCGGGGCTTGAAGAAATAGATTGGGCTGCATGTTGCTCCCATAAAGAGCTGATACCGACTGCACACGAGTATTGGTAAACCGCTTAGAAGGTCAAAGCCTGCCCAGTCAAAGTCATGCGAGACCGACTGTCTTATTGGTGTGTTTGGGTGGTAGGGCTTGATCTTTCACATTACGCAAACACGCCTATACAAATACATTTTCACCTTTATCGCCGAAAAATAGAAAATTTTATGATGAAAAATTCTGATATTTTTCTTATTTCTGCTCAAAATATAGATTGTGGGCACTCGTTAGAACCGCCTCATTGAGGCAGTTCTAACGAGTACCAACAATCTATATTTTAGAGCAGAAATAAGAAAAATAAGGTATACCCCCGGAAACCCCAGTTTTACTATATAAAAGTGGGGTTTAAAGGGGTCAAAATTATATAGGCGTGTTTTCGTGATGATTTCATCTCAGTGCCACGAAATTGGAATCATCGTCTCCAAAATGGCCTTAATAATAGTTTTGACGGGGACAAAGCTCAGTTCAAACAAACAATCGATAATATACGTGCGGCGTAGTGTAATTTTTATATCTGAAAAAAAAAAAAAACGGATATTTTTCTGATTAAAATTTGTGATATTTTTCTTATTTTTACTCCAAACAGAGGTTGAGTGCTAGTTTGAACAGCCGCTCATTGGGATTGTTCTAATGGGTACCCACAACCTATGTCTTGGAGCAGAAATTATGAAAATCATGTATACCCCTATTAACCTCATTTTGCTATATATAAAGTGGGGGTTAGAAGGGTTTGACTGAAGGAGGCGATTTAAAAAGAAATGTAGCCCAGTTCCACCAGGAGCATTTTGGTCTAAGAACATTGGCTCATGGACATTTCTATCAGGAAGAGTTGCAAGGAAAAAATTTGGCCACTTCAACAATAATTGCCAAATGTAACATTTGACAAAATTTGCCAAAACAAAATCAACGCGCCCCCGCCCATCGAGGCTTGGCGAAATGGATTGGGCTAAGACCGACCCCACCAGATTACTGGTAATCCACTTGGAAGGGTTAAGCCTGCCCAGAAAAAGTGGTGCGAACCCAGCATATAAATCTTATTGGTGTGCTTGAGAAGTCAGTAACAAAAGGCCCACAAAATTGGAAGCTACGTCTCCAAAGTGAACTAATTAGTATTGATGGAGACGTAAAATACCAAATTTAAACAAATAAATAAATAAATAAATACCAGTCTACACTGTATATTATATGCACTCTGAACCCTCAAGATAAGCCTATATTTCACGTTTAGATGAACAAATCATTTTGTATTATCAGTCCGAATAAGAAAAGAAGTGACTACTTTTTATTATTATTTTTTGTTTGCTTTATTGGCCCTTTCAAGATTATTTCAATCGTTAATCAGAGGTAGGCGAAAACCGGAGTACCCGGAGAAAAGCAACCTGGCCTTCCGTTGCAGAACTTGGCGTCTCACATGTGACTCGAGCCAGGCTCAAAACCCACAGCGGTGAGAGACCTAATGATTGAGAGTCAGAGCTCTTATCCACTAGGCTACGGAAAACCGATATAAAAGTGACGATACCAGTTATCTTAAATATCAAGGAATAAAAACATACCACATCTGGGTCTACACTGTTTGTCAATTTCCTAACAGTGGGCCTTATGGCATATATACATATACATGTTAGAATAAAAGTTTTGAAACCTAAACTTTTTTTACTCTTTCATGCAGACTGTGGCCAGCCGCCCTCAACGCTGGTGCTGGACCAGTCAAGTTGCGCCGAGATTCATATTGGCCCACTCTACAGTACTGCGAAAGGCTCAACGCTCAAGTTCTATTGCGAAAGTCTATTGATACGTACGAGGGCGCCTTTTGACTACTGCCCTGTCATGTTATGTGAAGACACTGGACACTGGAGACCAGCACAGCTCTGTTGTGGTGCAGGTAGGTCAAGATGATATGAGCCAGCGCACGGCAAAACCTACAATAAGACATGTGCGCCCATCGAAGCCTCAGATTAGCCTGCGCATCCATATAGTCTAACTAAAGACTTCTCTTGCTGCATGAAGGAGCATTAGGTCCTTAGCTATCCTTAGAGCGCACAACGAAGACTCTGATCAGACAGCGCTGCGCTGATGTGAGTCTTCGTTGGGCCACATGTCTTATTGTAGGTTTTGTCGAGCGCTGGCTCATATTTGGCGTGGCCAGAACAAATATATTATTACGCACAATATGGAAAACTTCTTGTTTATGAAGGGAAATCTGTCATATATGAAACCATCTTTCTCTGAGATAAGGGCTAATCTTGAAGGAAAGAATTCGTTCCCACGGGAACAAATTCTTTCCTTTAAGAGCAGCCGCGTACTTTGTGGTGGAGAACTCTCCATTGTAAATGGTGTACATCACGCGCATTAATATTCGTCATATGCGCTTAAGGTTTTACGGAAATGGTTTGATAAGGGTCTAGTATGACTATGCGATGAACTGACGTCATTTTTAGCTCGAAGTCACGAAAGTACGGGGTTGGAGCTATTGCCATACGCCACCCCACCCCGGCGCCCGGCATAAGCATCAGCATCGTTGGCGTTCGCATTTGGTTAAAGTTTAACTGCGAGCTCTTATTTGTTATATTTTAAAAATATATTTTTCAAATCAAAGTGTGTATGTGTGTGTGTGTGGGGGGGGGGGGGGGAGGGGTGGGGGGGGGGGGGGGACGGGGGGGACAGCAATACTCAACACTTTGCCTATTATTTTTTCTTTTCAATGAAATAATTTTAGTTTTGTTACCCCCCCCCCCCCCCCCCCCGATTTAAGTTTACCTCACCACTTTGGCGCAATGGTTACAAAGTTACGCGTGTTGGTCTCTTGACCCTTTTTGTGCCAAATGGAATCTTCCTCCTTATATATAACACGAGTCTATTTGAAAACTTAGGTGTTTCAGGTTGTGTTTTCTTCAAACTTGATTTGGAAATGGCTGAACTTTTTGCAAACAGTGTAGGCCTTGATCAGACGCCGCATTTTGCGGTGTCTCATCAGGGTATGCACTGTTTTTCAGGGTACCCGTTTTGGGGTTTCTAATACAGAATGGGTTAACCAACACCGACTGGGGATTTGTACATTTTAATTGATGAAAACCCGTATTCAGGTATTCTGACTTGCAACTTTTTAGATTTTTTGTTTTGTCAAAAACTTCAAAGTTTTCATTTTTTTTAAACACAAAAACTTAAACCAGGAATACTTGTTCATTTAATCTTAGGGGAACGTTTTGGTTCTCTTTCATATATAGCTCTTTTACATAAGATAATGGCTTTTTGGGACAGAAACTGCAAAAATGATGTTTTTTTTTTTTTTTAACACAAGGACTAAAAGGATTTCTTGTTCAGTTTTTCTGGATCTTTTTTGGTGTAGTTGCAGAACTTGGCGTCTCATAGGTATTGCCTTAAACGATTAATGATCGACTAAGTATATTAATCGGCAAATCATTGGTCTCGATTATTCGACAAAGCATTTGTTCCGATTAATGGTAACTTTAATGGTGTCAGTTATTAGTATCGATAATTGGCAGTTTATCAGTGATCAGACTGTATTGTTTCAGCGTCTGAGTGTTACGAGTCCTCAGAAAACTATGATGGAATGCGTACTTGCACAAACTCCGGAAAGCTTTGTCAAAGATGGGACAATCAGTGGCCTCATTCACATAGTTACACCGATAGTGAATTCCCCGAAAACAATATGACACTGTCCGAGGCATACTGCCGGGATCCAAACGGTGATGTAGGCGAACCATGGTGTTATACAACTGACCCTGATGAAGAATGGGAGGTGTGTGATATCCCTGCTTGCACAGGTACATAATGCATATTAAATATGAGTATTTCAAATGACATTTATGAAATTAGGGTACAGAATGTTTGGTATTCTGTATTGTGACACGACCGTTTTTGTTAAAACAAAAACAACAAGAACAACAAAAAAGGTAATATTACCTAATTTATCGGCCCGAGACGCAAGTATTAGACCGAGGGCTTTCCCGAATTCCTACATTGGCCGATAAGCTATATTGCGCCGATGTTTGCCTTATCAGACCGGATGTACGTATGATGAAGTCACACGCCAATATCGCGGTCCAAAATTACGTATGTATGTGATAAACACCATTGCCATAATGTTCATGAAATAATAACATGGGAGAAATTGCCTGGTGCCCAATCTTATGAATGCCACTTCTACTCATGTGAAAAGACCATATAACCATTTCATCATATTATGTGGATAGCGTCATGTCATCAAAACCATATACAGTGAAATTCCACTTTTAAGACTACCTAAATTTAAGACTATTTCGGCTGTTAAAAGCTTATTTCGAATGGTGCAGTTCTTCTTTCTTCATGTTTTCTGTATTCAATGTCCTCTTGTCCGGGACCACCATTGGGTCTGTTCAAAAGTGGTCTTTAAGACCACTTTCGAACAGTCCAAAGGTGGTCTTACTATAGGATTTTTGCTGTATTTACATTTCCAGTGTAAAGTCAAATGTAAACCTATAGAAAGCAATGTAGTTCATACTTCCGTGAACGCATCGAGTCACTTGATTTTCAGTGATGTCAAGTGACGTCAGTCTAAACCATGATTCTCTACGGTGACGTCAACGCTGTTCACCTCTTTGTAGAAATATATCATGTAAAAGTAGATTAAATGACCTTCGGTGTGTGAGATACTATATGTAACCCATGTTATATCACGTGACAACTAATTGTTTTTGTAGTTTTCGCAGAAAATAGAAATACGAACGGCCATATGATAAAACATCGGACACCTATGGCCATATATGACAGCTATAACACGATAAGAAGAATTTCTGAATTTGCCAGTCAGATGTCTTAATGTAACTAGTGACGACATACATGTAATTATTTGTTTGATTTGAGGTTTAACGTCCCTGTCAACACTGGATAGGAAATTTTGGAGACCCTTCTTCCAATTTAGTGGGACTTTTGCCCGACATTGAGATGAAATGAATTCTCAAGCCCTGTCGCCCAATGAAACCAATAGGGTTTATAAGCATGGGCTTTCCGACTCGCACCGCTTTACCTGGGCAGGTTTAGGTCCTCTAAGCTGTTTACCGGTACTCGTGTGCGGTCGGATTTCAGCCCTGCGTGGAAGCATCATGCAGCCTATCTTTTTCTTCAAGCCCCGATGGGCAGGGGCCGATGTAATTATTGTAAATTGGAGAAATGAATCAAAGTATTGACGGCACTGTCTCTGAGGCTGGGCTGGAATAATGGTCCTCAACGCAGACTTAGACTATTTCGTTATAAACATTAAATTCCCACATGTATTTATACAAACATTGTAGTATGACAGTATGACCAGCCTGTTATCTCCAGCATTCTGGCATCTCAAAGACAGACATCACGTGAACAAGTCCGTGAAATGAACACCCGCTAAATCTCACTTTATAAAGAGAAAAATGGGGTTTACGGGTAATACATTAGTTTTCTTATTTCTGCTCCAACACACAGGTTGTGAGTACTCGTTAGAACCGTCTAACGAGCACCGACAACCTATGTTATAAATAAGAAAAATATCAAGGATTTTCGTCATTTTGGAGATGTGAAAAATGCACTGTGTCGCACGGGTGTGATATCATAATGAAACAGCAGGACTATTAATGAGCGTGAGCCGGCCTCGGTAATTCAGTCAGATGCGCGTCTGACTGGTGATCAGGAGGACGCGGGTTCGATACCAGCCGGGGTCGGCAACATTCTTTCGTGGAGATTGATCATGAAATGTTTTCTACGGTCTTTCTCTCCCTTCCGCTGATTCAAGAAGTCAGTTTCTGGAGAAAGAATGTGCACTGTATAGGTTAACCGCTCACGTATGAGGCTGCCCAGGAAAAAGTGTGTATAGGTAAACTGACCGGACTCAAAATGACAAAAAATAGTGTTGACTGAGACGTTAAACTCCAACACAAACAATAAATGAGCGTGACCTTGATTTCATACAACTGTTATAATGATCGGGACACGACAGCCACTGAACCAATATATGGCTCCAACACCGATGACTCGTTTACCATGGCTGAGTCGCACCCGTTCTTGAGTCCTATGGGAATGTCCTCTACATAAGAAGTAGTGTGGGATAATTACGGAGGTTTCCGAACCTTATCTTGCAAATGTATGCTGTGTGCATTCATTAGAATCGCCTCGATGAGGCGATTCTAATGAGTACACACAGCACACATTTTTATTATAGGACATCGAAAATATGTCCCCTTGGCAGTAACCCTTATTGGCTCGAACTACCCCTGTCTCGAACAGATTTTCTTTGTCCCAAAGATGTTCGTGCCCAAAAAGTTCGACTGTAGGTCTCCCAGTTGTGCTACTACGAGGGTAGGCTGAAAAGTTCTGAGCCTGACCAAGAAGCAGGCATCGAACAGCCATGAAATTATGTATTCATTAAATTCAAACCTTTATTACTTGATTTGAGTCAAATGAGTTTAAGTTTACCTGCAATAACGTAGAAATTCTAGACTCTGAAAATTAATACTAGCACGTTTTTTGAGAAAGTGGACAAAATCTAGCATTGTGGTGTCATCAAGTACCTCCATAAAAAGGGGTTAGCTCCTAAGGACATTCAGGCCGATATGGTTGCTACATTAGGGGATGATGCTCCTTCGTATGCAACCGTGAAAAGGACGGCAGCAATTTTAAGATGGGCAAGGACAGCCTTGAAGATGATGACCGGTGTGGACGACCCACAACGGCAACAACTGAGGAAACCATCAGCCAAGTGCACAGGGCCGTGATGGATGACAGGCGTTTAACTGTGAATCAGTTAGCTAACACTGTTGGCATCTCCCGTAAACGAGTAGAGAACATTCTACACAGTGAATTAGGAATGTCGAAGGTTTCCGCCTGATGGGTGCCACGGCTTTTGGCGCCTGACCAAAAGTTGACCAGACTGAACCTGTCACAAGCCAACTTGGCTATTTTTGAAGCAGACCAAAATGGTTTTCTTGACCGTTTTGTCACTCAGGATGAATGTTGGGTTCTTCACTTTGAGCCAGAGACCAACGGACAATCCATGCAATGGAATCACCCTGGCTCACCCCCTCCAAAAGAAGGCAAAGGCCGTCTCCTCTGCAGGGAAAGTGATGGCATCAGTGTTCTGGGATGCCATGGGTATACTATTCATAGATTACCTTCAAAAGGGCAGAACAATTAATGGGGAGTATTATGCAGATCTGCTAAAACAATTCCGAAAAGCAATTAAGGCTAAACGACCCGGAAAATTGACAAAAGGGGTCTTGTTCCATCAGGACAATGCGCCTGCTCATAAATCGGGTTTCGCAATGGCTGCGGTGCATGAATGTGGCTTCACACCTGTCGATCAACCTCCGTATTCACCTGATCTAGCTCCATCAGATTATTTCCTGTTTCCAAACATGAAAAAGCACTTGGCTGGGCAGCATTATCGGTCAGACGAGGAGGTGATAGCTGCTGTGGAGGAGTTTTCCAGGGACTAAGATGAGACCTTCTACACCACTGGGATCCAAGGACACCAGCATCGCTGGAGGAAGTGTGTGGTCAGGAAGTGAGACTATGTTGAAAAACAAGGCACTTTCAGCATGGACAAACCATTGGATCTTGGTCAGGCTCACAACTTTCCAGCCTACCCTCGTAATTTTATTGTCTCATCATTTTAGCTCACTTGAGCACGAAGTGCTCATGGTGAATTATTCTGATCAGTAAATGTCCGTCATCCGTTTTGCCGCCGTCAATAATTTACTTTACAATACCACTAAGCCAACTCCATTCAAACTTCACAGCAATATGCCTAGGTAGCCTTCTATCGCAAAAACTTAAACAGTTCCGCTTCAATGAACAAGATGACCACCAGAGCTTAAAATAGTAAATCTTTTACATACCCATGGGCCAATTTCATTCAAACTTCATGGGAATGTTGCTTTGGTTACCCTAACAAAATAGCTAAAACGGTTTCACACAGATGATAAAATGGACGCAAGAGCTAAAAATAAAAATATGTTCAAATGACAAATCCTACACTATTGGTTCAATTTTATTCAAACTTCACAAGAATGTTGCTTAGATGGCCCTTTTTCAAAGAGGCAACTACTATTCCGCTCTAATGAAAAAAGGAAGCCACCAGAGCTAAAAAAAGCAAAACCTTTAACTGGCAGCTATGGATTTAATCTAGTTTCATTGAAACCTGACGGGAATGTTTCTTAGATGACCGTCTACCAAAACAGGTAAGACGGTTTCGTTCCGATGGGAACTGAAAATAGAAGACCTTTTAATGGCAACTCCTCCTATTTCTTTGGCTCAGTATCATTTAAACTCACTTGAATGTTGCTTTAATATTTGACACCCTACCAGACTTATTAAAACAGTTTTGCTCCAATGAATAAGAAGACTGCCCATTACGAAAACGCGCATATTCAAATATATTGGTAAAATTTTACTACTAAAAATGATACTTTTCGGAGAAAAATCCTGATATTTTTCATATTTCTGCTCAAAACATAGATTGTGGGTACTCGTTAGAACCGCCTTGCCAAGGCGGTTCTAACAAGTACCCACAATCAACGTTTTTGAGCATAAATAAGAAAATAATGTTTACCCCTGTAAACCCCAGTTTTACTATATAAAAGTGGGGTTTAAGGGGGTCAAAGTTATATAGGCGTGTTTTCGTGATGAGAGCTAAAAAATGAGAAAAAAATCTTTAAATAACAATATGTTCTACCCCTTAAGCTCAGCTTAATTCAACCTTCAGAGGCATGTTGCTTATATGCGCCTCTACTAAAATAGCCGAAACGGTTCCACACCAATGATGAAAATGGTCACCAAGAAGGATAAATGAATGACAACTCCTCCAATACCTTTTAAATTTCGTAGGATTGTTGATAAGGTGACTGCCAAGATGGGTGCCAGAGCTAAACAAAAGAAAAGAAAAATCATAAATGGCAATTTCCCATAAGCCATCGGGCCATTTTCAATCAACTTTCATATGATCCACATGACTTGCAAAAGCTATGCCACATCTTTAAGTCGGGTGAGCGATTCAGGGCCATGTTGGCCCTCTTGTTCATCACGAAAACACATCTATATAATTTTGACCCCCTTGAACCCCACTTTTATATAGTAAACTAGGGTTTCCAGGGGTATACATTATTTTTCTTATTTCTGCTCTAAAATATAGATTGTGGGTACTCGTTAGAACCGCCTCGATGAGGCGGTTCTAACGAGTGCCAACAATCTATATATGGAGCAGAAATAAGAAAAATATCACAATTTTTCATCATAAAAGTTTCATTTTTTCGGCGATAAAAGTGGCAATGTATTTGTATAGGCGTGTTTGCGTGATGTAAATTACTTTTTATTTCAGATACGACTATAGGACAAGGAAGGTGCCAGAACGGTAAAGTTACTTTTTAGTGGTCTTACTAGCATCACAGCGGTGAGCGTTACTCTAGCAATTGAAAATTTGCCTGGTTTATATGTGGAACACTCACATTTACACCCACAATCGACGTTCTTCACGTTTTATGCCCGCGAATTTGCGTCACTACCAGGATTTTCGTAGTTTTAGCCTTATAATATACATTTTGTTATAATGTGTACGCGTACGTAGCATTTTTATTCCCCGACCGAATAGGTTCGGGGGATATAACGATCAGCCTGGCGCCCGTCCGTCTGTCCGTCCGTAGACGCACCCTTGTGATGGCCATAACTCCTATAGCCTTTGAGATTCATTGATAGTTCTTGGCACAATTGTTCACAAGGCTGAGACGGCGTGTCATGCGCAAGAACCAGAACTCTGGATGCGATACTTTAATAGTTATCTCCCCTTTTAATAAAATAGAATGACTACTTTGTGATGGCCATAACTCCAATACCCTTTGCGATATATTAATGGTACCTGGCACAGTTGTCCACAAGGTTCAGACAGCATGTCATGCACAAGAACCACAACTCTGGCTGCCATGGTTTTTGAGTTATCTCCCCTTCCAATAAAATAGAGTGACTACCTTGTGATGACCATAACCCAAATACCCTTTAAGATATATTGATGATACCTGGCACAGTTGTTCACAAGGCCGAGACGGTGTGTCATGCACAAGAACCACAACACTGGCTGCCATGGTTTTTGAATTATCCCCTTTCCAATAAAATATAGTGACTACCTTGTGATGGCCATAACGCCAATACCCTTTAAGATATATTGATGATACCAGGCACAGTTGTTCACAAGGCCGAGACGGTGTATCATGTACAAGAACCACAACTCTGGGTGCCATGGTTTTTGAGTTATCTCCCCTTACAATAATATAGAATCACTACCTTGTGAAGGCCACATCTCCAATACTCTTTGAGATATATTGATGGTACTTGGTACAGTTGTACATAAGGTTAAGCAGGTGTGTCACGTGCAAGAACAACAACTCTGGGTGTCCTGTTTTTTTTAATTATCTCCCCTGACAATATAACCTTTTGATGGCCATAACTCCAATACCCTTTGAGATATATTGATGGTACTTGGCACAATTGTATACAAGGTTGAGACGGCGCTTCATGCCTAAGAACCACAATACTGGGTGCTACGATAAATATTTGAGTTATCTACCCTTCCAATATAACAGTATGACCAGCTTGTGATCTCCAACACCCTTTGAGACATATTAATGGTACTTTGTACAGAAATGCATGAGCTTAAGTAGGCATGTCATGCGCAAGAACCACAGTTCTGAGTAACCTGGTTTTTTAGTTATCTCTCCTGAAGTATAATCTTGTGATGGCCATAACTGCAATACTTTTGTGATATATTGTTGGTTTAATCCTGGTGCACTTTCTACTGGTGAACAATCTTCTGAAGGCCATATTGGCTTTTGGTCGGGGAATTTGCCATCCCTTCCGATGGCTATTTTTAGTGACTCCATTAGATGTAACGTCGCCTAAAGGAAGGTGTCCAATACTAACCTTTATCCATCCCTACCTTTGTAAATAGTGTAGATCCGGATCAGAAGAAGCCATCTGGTCAGGATGTACACTGTTCAGTGTTATCAGTTTGCGAATTTGAAAGAAAACATTATAGCATGTAATCTGATTGGCTGATAGTCAGAAATGGGTGTAGCAAATTAAATTATTCGGCAGGATAAGGGTTAATATCGAGAGATACCAGCACGATTGTGCGCCCTCGCCCATCGGGGAGGAAGAAATGGATTGGGCTGCATTGCGCTTCTGCGCAGAGCTGAAACCATTGATATAAGCCTGTCCAGGAAAAGTGTTGCGAGACGGACCGCTCCTCAAACCATAGCGGTTCCTTTAGGCGGTAGGACTTGAGATGTCATTTCATCCCAGTGTTTGGTAAAAGTCCCACACAAGCGGAAATGACCTAGATAGTGTTAACGGGGACCTAAAACCTAGACACACGATTGTTCATTGGCTTTTATCGTTCATTTCTAATGATTCAAGATTTATAGCAATTTACATCACGAAAATACGCCTACATAATTCTTACCCTCTTGAACCCCACTTTTAAATGGTAAAACTGGGGTTTACAGGGGTAAATATTATTTTTGTTATTTCTGTTCTAAATATAGTTTGTGGGTAGTCGTTAGAACCGCCTCGATGAGGCGGTTCTAACGTGTACCCACACTCTTTATTTCGAGCAGAAATAAGAACTATATCACAAGTTTTCATATGAAAATTGTCGTTTTTTCGGCGGTAATATTTACAATGTATTTGTTTAGGCATGTTTTCGAAATGAAAAAATGGAATGCATGTATATCGTATGCGCGAATATTGATTAAGGTGAGCAAAACGCCCATTCATCAGGAAAACACACAGATATAATTTTGACCCCTTAAACCCCACATTTATAAAGTAAAATTGGGGTTTAAAAGGGTACACATTTTCTTCTTATTTCTGCTCAAAATCTTAGGTTGTGGGTACTCGTTGGAACCGCCTCAGTGAGGCGGTTCCAACGAGTTCCCACAATCTATGTTTTGGGCAGAAATATGAAAAATATCAGAATTTTTATCTGAAAATTTTCATTTTTTGGCGGCAAAATTTCCACCATATTTGAATAGGCGTATGTTCGTATTGTTCCAAACAATACCATTAAGACTGCATGCGATATGTACTTTATTGGGGTACAGATTTTGTATTTAGTTGCTCTTTAGTTGCTCTATGTATACCCCTGCATACCTAACTTTTCCCTATCTAAAGTTGGGTACACGTAGAGGGATGTCCGTTACACGGATTTGTAAATCTGATGGCAATAAGTAACTCACGACAGTTGGCAGCCGTATGTGCATCTGATCAGTGTCTTCGTCATCTTACGACAATACACCCTACTGTGTTTCAGTATAACATACCATACAAGCAACAAAAGCACTCTATGATGTTCTCTTTGGTTATGAAATAACCCAGCAGGCACATGACGTAATTGTGACGCCACATCGACGTCGGTACAACGTCATGGCGTTTATGCAACGTTACATCTACACGGTGCAACGTCATGAACATGGTGCAACGTCATGACGTTGCACCGACGTTGATTTGGTGTTGCCATAGCGACATGTGCCTGCTGGGAAGTTATTAAACATGTTTCATTACGGTTGGTGACTGACAAGTGTCAATTAGAATCTTATATTTGGATGTTAAAAGTCCTAAAATATAATATAATATTATTAATCTCGGCCTCGGGCCAATGCAGCAGACCTCGGACCTGTACCTGGGTCAACGCGAAATTACTTGATTAATGACAATTTTATTAATTGACACAATTAAAAAAAACATGATTATTGATTTTTTGACCTCACTTGACCTCAGTTAATATTGGTTGACCCGGTGTTAATACGGATGACCTCCGATCAATACAGGATAGTCACTTAATAAATGTCGTTATTAATTGACTATCCTGTAATGTTCGGAGGTCATCCGTATTAACACTGAGGTCAAAAATCAATAATCATGTTTTTAATGGTATCAATTAATAAAATTGTCATTAATCAAGTAATTCCGTATTGGCCCAATTACAGGTCCTCGGTCTGCCGTATTGGCCTCGGGGCCAATACAGCAGACCTCCGACCTGTAACTGGGTCAAAATTGTTATTAATCAAGTAATTCCGTATTGGCCCAATTACAGGTCCTCGGTCTGCAGTATTGGCCTAAGGGCCAATACAGCAGACCTCGAACCTGTAACTGGGTCAATACGAAATTACTTGATTAATAACATTATAGTACATTTGGTGTTTTATAAATATAATATAGTTACATATATTCCCGATGCAATATAAAACTGATTTTGTCTTCTATTGCATTATATATCTGGCGTTAAATTTTCCTGTTATCTAATGATACCTTATTTGGTTGACACATAGGGGCTTGAATCATAAAAAAAAATGAAAAAAAAAAAAAAAAAAAATTTTTTTTCATTTTTTTTTTCATGATTCAAGCCCCTATGGTAAACAATTTCTGATTGGTACTCATCTGGGTTCACCATCTATCACCTGAAATGGAAATTATGCTAGGATTGTAATTTTGACCCAAATAAGTGTTTACGAACTTGCAGGTGCGTACAGTTCCATCAGCCTTCGTAAACCCCCAAAACATTTCGCTTCCATAATTCAGAATAGATACAATGAGTTTGTCAAAACAACCTGAAATATGCGATACTAAAAGATGAGTATATTTATACCTACATGACCTTAACAGGAAAATCGCTTTCATAGCTTCGCCAAACAAGCTTTGTATGCGTCTGAAAATGCTCCCCTTCCCCTCACCAACCCCATGGTAAATACAATACTATTCCTAATTAGTATATGTATATTCATGTATGAGGGACTTTTTCTGACATGTAAAATTTGCTTCGAATTCAGACTACTGTGGAGACCCCACCTATATATCTGCTGACAACGTATGTGTCAAACTTGGTCTGGTTACTGACTATAAACGCTACGTGGGCAGTACAATGGAATACATATGCAAAAGTCTGCTGGTTAATTTTACATCATCGATGGACTACTGTCCCATTCAGACATGTCAAAGTGACTTCTACTGGACAAATGTTAATATCTCATGTGGAGGTAAGTGTTCCCGAACCTATAAACCAATCAGACGACCATATCATTTTTGATTTTAATTTCAAAGATCACACAGCTTGTTTAATTTATCCATTTTGTACTGAATGGAATCTTCCACCATATAGAACGCCATTTAAAAATTTAGGGGTGCCTGGTATAAAAATATATTTGCAAAGGGTCTGCACTGCTTGCCAGGATTCCCGTATACAATGGATTTATCATAGTTTCACCATAAGCGATCGATTAATACCGCAATGCAGAACAGCTTTCTCTGTAATATCTTTCAGTCATAGTTGCTTTTTCTGGTAGAACATCCACAGCCACCGGTCCTTCATGGTTGAAAAAAAAAATGTAAAAAGCCTCTCCCGACTCTGAAAACCTGGCTTATAAACGACTTGTCGGGGCTCATCTTTCGTCAGCCAGATCATGTTAGATTGTTTGTTGGTGATCCCATGAAAGTATACCCCAGTTTCACCTCCTATGACTTCATCTGATACTCTCTTAGGACCATTCGGCTCGAACATGTCCAAAACTTGTCTGGCCCAAGAAACCCTATTCTTTTTCTACTCAGGAGTCAAAACATGGGGTATCCATCGCGCATACATCTCTCTTAGTCCCAATTCTTCATATAGCACTTTATGGACAGTACGAATAGAAGCATCCAAGTCAGAACTTATTTCACGAACAGGAACACTGAGATCATTGTCTCCCTTGTTTTTAGCTCGCCTTAGGAAAGTAAAGGGGGAGCTATTGCCATATCCCCGGGCGTCGGCGTCCGCATTCCGCATTCGGTTAAAGTTTACCTGCAAGCTCTTATATAAGATGTTTTACAAGTTTATTTTGAATATATAATTAATAATTGGTAAAAAAGAAACAATATTAACATTATCATTGTACTTCATTTTACATGTTTTTGGCTAAAATTGACCTGTTTTTTAGGTGTTAATCATTTGCTCTGTATTACCTCCCTTATTTCTCTATGTTTAAGTTAACCTGCAAGCTCCGTGTGAGCTAAGGACTCTGAATCAAAGGGTTATAGGCTAAAATCCCGGTGGAGGATTTTCTTCCTTTTAAAAACACAGTGAGTTCGACTTTCAGGGTCCAGGGCTCAAGGTCAAGGTCAGTGTAGCTATTTTTAGAAAAAACTTCGCTCTAGTGCCTTCATTTATTGGTGGATTTTAACTTCACACAAATACTGGGTATGATGATCTCTCGAGCGACTTTGACTTTCAGGGTCTGAGGCTCAAGGTCAAGGACAGGGTTCAAGGTCAAGGCCACGGTGGCTATCTTTACAAACTCTTGTCATCGCTCTAGCGCTTACACGTATTGCTGGATTTTAATATAACTTCACTCAACATGCTCAAAGGTTGGGTATAATGGTGTCTCAAGCGAGTTCAACTTTTAGGGTCCGAGGCTCAAGGTCAATGTCACTGTGGCTATTTTTAGAAAACTTCGTCATGGCTCTAGCCCCTGCATTTATTGATGGATTATAAAAAAAACTTCATACACGTGCTGGGTATGATGATTTATCTAGCGAGTTGGACTTTCAGGGCCCAGGGCTCAAGGTCACTGAGGCTATTTTTAAAACGTGTTGGATATGATAATATCTCTTGCGAGTTGGAATTTCAGGGTCCAGGGTTCAAGGTCAAGGTCACTATGGCTATTTTAGAAAAATTTTGTCATCGCTCTAGCACCTACATTTATTGATGGATTTTAATATGACTACACACAAATGTTGCATATGATAATATCTCGAGCGAGTTCGACTTTCAGGATCCTGGCCTCAGGGTCAAGGTCACTGTGGCTATTATTAGAACACTTTGTCATCACATTTATTTATGTATTTTTAAGTCACACAAATGTTGCGTTTGATAATATCTCAATCAGGGTCCAAGGCTCAGGGTCACTGTGGCTTTTGCATTACAGACTGTACTTTACAGACTTAACGAATACCCACAATCTATATTTTAGAGCAGAAATAAGAAAAAATAAGGTTAACCCCTGTAAATCACAGTTTTACTATATAAGATTGGGGTTCAAGGGGGGTCAGAATTATTTAGATGTGTTTTCGTTATGATGAGTATTCATGCATTTAATTTATAAAACGAGTTGAGGAAAAGGGATAAAATGCGGGTTAAATAAATTAAATTATACATGAGCACGAATGCAAGATTCTATTTATCATATGACATTTAAAGCGCATTTAATTCACTATTTATTTCACAAAGCTGTCGATATTCTGCCATTACGCGGACGTCGTACCTGTAATGTTACTTTGTATATTTAATCCACTAGTGGATTATCGAATTTACTACATGGCGTTATTATATTCTCAGACGCGCGACGTCATATGATTGAATGCCGTTACGCCACTGAAAAAAGATAACGTCTGATAATCATAATTTTTGAAGTTCAAATGTAAATTTATCACATGACGTCGCGTCTTAGAGTGTAATAACGCCATGTAATATTTTCGATAATCCACTAGTGGATTAAATATGCAAATTAGTTAGATACGTCCCGTAACGTTACACGTACGACGTCGCGTTTTCTTATGGCGGAATATTGATATTTTTGTAAAGTAAACGTGAATAAAAAGCGTTATAAATGTCATATGATAAACAGAATCTGGCATTCGTGCTCATGTATTATTGAATTTATTAAACTCGTTGAGGAAAAGGGATAAAATGCTCAGCAAAGCCTCGCATTTTACCCTTTTACCTCAACTCGTTTAATAAATTCAATAATACATGAGCACTCATGTAAGATCCTCTATGGAACATCCCAGCCAGCAAAGAATGCCGGGCCAACGTCGGGCCGATAGCGGTACGACGTGGCAACGTCGTACCGCTATCGGCCCGACGTTGGCCCGTGGTTTGTGCTGGCAGGGATATTGTCTAATTGCAGTGAACGAATGCTACAACGCTGGACAGTCTCAATTATACCAAGGCCGCCGAACCTGCACAGGAACAGGTAAACGTTGTCAACGCTGGGACTCAGTGGCAGGTTACACTGACGGTGATTTCCCGGTCGTTTACACTGACGGTGATTTCCCGGACGTAAGTGTATCAGAGGCCGGATTTTACTGCAGGGATCCGGGTGGAGTTAAAGGAGAACCTTGGTGCTATCATGATACTAACACACAAGACTGGGAATATTGTGCTGTTCCGAGTTGTTCAAGTATGTATACAAATAGCGAATCCGTTAATTGGGCCCCGTCAAGCGATTTTGGTACTTATCGCCTCTGCGAGCAGCGAAGGTTCAGGCGAGTCTGCGCATCCGCGCAGTCTCGCCAGAACATTCGCTGCTCGCTCATACAAGCAGTGAATCAAGAGGAACCTTCAGACAGAAAGCCATATCTCTGGCCCCTCTGAATGGCTGGGGATGCGCAGTTAAAATTTGTCATGACGGAATGCTCGAAGACACAAATTCGCTTGGCGGGGCTCAATTAAGAACTTCCGTCTAGTTTTAGACTATAAGAGTTGTCCTGTTTGTGCAATTTGTTTTCCAAGTTTTGTGATGAAACTTGTAGATCCGGATCAGACGTCGTATTATGTGGCGTCTGATCTGGGTCTACACTGTTTGATTACGAACCAGTTTTTGGACTCATTCCATTGATCAGTTAGTGCTATAAGCTTTACGTGGAGCAACTTTCCATTAAGACAAAATCCCAATAAATAACTGGTGGGTGTTCGGCGGAGGAGCAAATCGACCCAAAGTTCTACGTAAGAATCAGCTTGGTAACTTAGTAGAGGGAGACAGATGAATCCAGTGGCTTTTCCGCTGACCGTCCCAATGTTCCTTTCTAGAAATGTTTATTGGATTTGTTTGTTGGTGCACATCTTAATTTGTGTTTTTGTGTGTCTTTATGTCACTAACCCTTTCTGCCTCCGGCGGATATTTTGAAATGTTCAAATCGTTTCACGGGTAAAACGTCCTTTCTGCTTTTAAAGTATATGTTGTTTCCTAAAGTTTGATGTCAAAAAGAATATACTTAACCTAATTAAGCCCTATCATAAATAACGGTTTGTCTAAAGTAAAAACTGCCTCTTCCTCACTAAAAGAGGAAATAATGCAACATAAAGTAACCGGAACCACAAGATAGTTACAAAACATTCCAAAACCATGAAATTCCTATAGTGCTAAGAATAAAGCGGCTATAAATAAACCTTACCCGGAACTCTTACACAACTTTATTGGTCAGTAATTATAACGTTGACAATCGCATGGAAGCTTCTTGAGCATTTAAAATGTTCGCAACTAATCTATTGTATACTAGAGGACTCTTCCATTGTTATATGTTGGACAAGATCATTTGTCATATAAGGGGCGTTAGGCCTATTTTTTATTCCATATTTGACATAAAATTCTGTTAGGAATTAGTGCGGGATCTGGACTTGCACTGTTTGCCAAGGTATCCCTTTAGGGGTTTCCCGCATGCAATTGGCTAATCTATCCGCATGGATTCCTAGCTCATCAGAGAGTTATAACAAAAACAAAAAAACAGACATAGTAAAGCAACCACATATGAATTATCACAAGCGGGACTCAAAAACAACCTGAGGTCAGAGAAGACAAAATATCTCCCTATAATCATAATATAGAAGACAACAAATTTCCCTACTATTGACCATAATCTCTCCTTTTTATAGAACGATGTTCATTTCATGGTTCCCCCACACAACACAATGTCCGAGTGTTGTGTTATAAAACTTATTGCTTTCCAAAAAGTAAGAAAGGTAAATCAAAGCACTGAGAGTGCTGATGGGGCGATAGCTTGTGATCAATGGATAGGGTTAGGCAAATTTAACATCTGGTTGGAATCCTAAATCTGACTCATAAAGAATATATTTTTGAATAAAATCCAATGAACATAGTTGTTTGAAGCTATTCTTGACCAGAAGCCCTGTTAACGCAACAAAACTCGTATTGAAATTCTGTTAAAACATGAGTTTTGATCTTTGGATATCAAAACTGGACCTTGCTTTGTTTACGTTACATGTTAGAGCGATGTAACGTTGTCCCAGTAAACGTAGCATTTTTAAGTGTTGCAGAACAGACTTTATCGTTTTAACAACGTGAACTGGCCGCCATGCCCTTTTAGTTTAACGGTCGCATCTGAAGAGGTGATATGGAGTTGTGGGGCGTTTTCGTCACAATTTGCTGTAGGAAGTGCAAGAATGACAGCTTTTTTGGAATCCTGCAAATGTTATTCATGAAAAACTATGGATGGTCCCTTTAGTTGTTCAAATGGGGCTTGAACATATTGGAAGGTGGTAACCGGTCATTTCGTACCCAAGTCATTTCGTACCCTAGTCATTTCGTACCATTTTGGTCATTTCGTACCCGTTTTTTGGTCGTTTCGTACCCACGAACAACCATTTCATACCCAAGTCATTTCGTAACCGTTTTGGTCATTTCGTACCCGGGTACAAATTGACCAAAAGGTACGAATTTACCAAAACGGCTACGAAATGACTTTAAAATAGTCAATGGGTGCCCCAAGTCATTTGGTAATTTCGTATCTGGGAAGGAACGACAGACTGAGGGTCTAATTTATTTATTCATCATATCTTATTCTTTCTTTCTTTACTTATTTATTAAAGAGAATTTTCCGATAAAAACTTATGATATTTTTCATATTTCTGCCCTAAGCAAAGATTGTTGAAATTCGTTAAAGCCGCCTCGATATCAAAGATCTGGGCCTTTTGGTTTCAGAGATGAAGATTTTTAAAGGTTTTCCCTGTACGGAACGGGGCAATTTGTTGCTCCAGGGCTCTAATTTGAACAATCTTGGTAGATGTCCACTAGATGAAGCTTCATACCAAATATCAAAGACCTGGGCCTTCTGATTCAGAGAAGAAGATTTTTTTAAAGGTTTTCCCTGTATAAGCCTATGTAAAACAGCTGGGCCACGGGGCGGGGCCATGTTTTGCCCAATGGCTCTAATTTTAACAATCTTGGTAGATGTCCACTAGATGAAGCTTCATACCAAATATCGAAGACCTTGGCCTTCTGGTTTCTGACAAGAAGATTGTTTAATTTTTTTTTCTAGTTTTCCCCTTATTTGTTGCTATGGCAACCACAGTTTTGCATGGAATGGAATTCTTTGAAAATCTTTTAGAGAGGTCCATCCACAGATCATTTTTCCAAGTTTCGCCAAAATCTGTTCAGTGGTTGAGAAGATTTCATTTAAAGAAATTGTGAAAGGACATACGGACGGACGACGACGACGGACAGTGACAAATCACAACAGCTCTCCCTGAGCCTTCGGCTCATGTGACCTACAGAAAAGCTTTAAAAACAATACTTATCATACCAAAGTCATTTCGTACCTACGTTTTAAAAATTGGGTACGAAATAACCAAAAACGTTTCCCAGAAAAAAATAAAAGTTGGTACGAAATGACTAAAGAGGGTACGAAATAACCAAAAACCTTTCCCAGAAAAAAATAAAAGTGGGTACGAAATGACCAAATAGGGTACGAATTGACCAGTGGGTACGAAATGACCAAATTGCAAAATAAAACGGGTACGAAATGACCAAAATGGTACGAAATGACTAGGGTACGAAATGACTTGGGTACGAAATGACTGGAAACCGCTTATGATGCCTACTTTGTTGAAACAAGCTAATCTGGCTTAGATAATTTGAACACTCGATGTTTTAATTCCTTTGGGGAATTTCATTTTTCCAGACCATAAACCTTTACAGAAGACATATACATGTGTAGTAACTACGCCTGATATAAAGGGACTGTTCACCGATTGTTTTTTTTTTTCACTGTTGTTCTTGCTTTTTTAAGTATTTTAAATTTTCGAAAAAATGTTTATATTTCTTAATCGTTACTAGCAAGTATTCAAGCTGAATAAAATTGGTGTGTAACGAACAAGTCAACACTTTTTAGGTTATTTTTTTGAGCTGGTCAGTTTACCTAGCCACACTTCTCCTACGTAAACGGTAAACCAGTACAGTGCACATTCTTTCGGAAGAAACTTCCAGCCGGCCTCGGTAGCTCAGTCGGATGCGCGTCCGACTGGTCATCAGGAAGACGCGGGTTCGATACCTGTCGGGGTCAACAACATTCTTTCGTGGAGATTGATCATGAAATATTTTCTACGGTCATTGTTTCCCTTCCGCTGATTCAAGAAGGGCAGTTGTCAGTCTCTGGCGAAAGAATGTGCACTGTACTGGTTAACCGCTTTCGTATAAGCCTGTCCAGGAAAAGTGTCGATAGGTAAACTGACCGGCTGAAAAATGACCTAAATAGTGTTGACTGGGCCTTTAACTGCAAACAAGAAACTTCCAACTGCCCTTCGTTAAACAGCGAAAGGGAGATAGTCACCGTGGAAAAGATTTTATGATCACTGTCCAAAAAACATGTTGCTGACCCCGGCTGGTATCGAACCCGCGTCCTCCTGATCATTAGTCAGTCGCATCCAACTGAGCTACCGAGGCCGTTCACATGCCTAGGGGGCTAACACTTGATCATTAGGTCTCTGAAACCTTGTTATTGAAATAAACACCCATTAACCCATGTATGCCTAGCAGCCTTTTCTGGGGATATTTGCAAACATTGCAGACGAAGATCAGACGCCGCAACACCTGGCGTCTCATCTGTGTCTAAACTGTTTGCTCAAAGTACATACATTCTTTTTGAAAAAATTTATTGCTAACAATACAAACCTGGCTCCCCTAGAATTGGGTGTGGACCACTCCAAACTTCTTAACTGGGAGATACGGGTTAATGACACAAAGAATTATATAATCAACCTACACTGCGTAATTTTAAACCATTTTGTACTGAATGGAAACATCCACCTTTTATCAGTATGAGACGAGTCCATTTCAAAATTTAGGGATGTCTGGTTATGGCTCCTTCGAAATCTTATCTGGAAAATGACTGAACCTTTCGCATGCCCTGATGAGACTCCGCGTTCTGTGGTATCTGATCTGGGCCTGCGCTGTTTGCCAGGTGCCAGTTTTAGGATTTCCGGTACAAAATGAGCTGTAAAATGGGCTAATTGTACTGATCTATAAAAAGACGCTGAATGGCGTATTAGTCTACGTTGTTTTCATTTACGTTTACGTTTTTTTACACGGAGAATCCCTCAGTGAATCCCTGTCACGGAAAACTTTATGGATGGATTTATAAAACATTCAAGTTATAATATTTATTTCCATCGGTTGTTTCATTTAATGTGGAAGTTTTGGAACTGTTTCGAATATTGCGCTATATTTCCTCAGTGTGTTTCTTGGCGGTGATTAGGTCGTATGCATTAATGCAAAAAGTAGTGCTAAAATCACTCTCCAATACTCTGGGGCTATTGCCCCAAAAATGAGGAAACGACCGCATTCGCCATGTCTTATTTGTAATTGCATTTTCATATGTGAGTCTTTCAATAAAGTTCTTGTTGAGTCGAGTTGTACATAATTATATTGAAGATAACAATTATTCCTTCAATTTTGCTCATCACAAACACACGCCTACACAAATACATTGTAAACTTTACCGCCGAAAAAAGCGAACATTTTAAGATAAAAAAATGTGACATTTTTCTTATGTGTGCTCAAAATATAGATTGTGGGTACACGTTTGAACCAAGGCGGTTCTAACGAGTGCCAACAATCTATATCTTAGAGCACAAATAAAGAAAATAAGGTTTATGCCTGTAAATCCTAGTTTTACAATATAAAAGTGGGGTTCAAGGGGTGTCAACATTAAACTGGCCTGCTTTCGTGATGTTAGGAGGCAGCAAATACCCCTACTATTATAATTTAAACGACAAAACATCTCTCTTCTGGTATACTTAATACAAAGTACCTCAATGAGGCGGTTCTAACGAGCACACAAAACCTATGTTTGGAGTATAAATAAGAAAAATATCAGAAATTTTCAGCAGAAAACTTACCATTTTTGAGGTTTGAAAAATGTACTGTATCAGACGGATGTGTTATCGTAATGTAAACAGTCAAACGCATTGTATTGCACATCGATGGAACGAGCACAGCTGCTAGCTCAAATTAAATATATCGCGTCAAGTACATAAAACAATATTCCAAAATCATCTTTTATTGTTTTACAGTGTTTCTGTATGAATCCGACTGTTCAGGCATTCTACACGTACACGTAGTTACAATCTGTTATCACCATTTCTCTTACTTTTTTCAGTTCTTCCTGTCGACTATGGTACATGCCCACCACCAGGTAAATATGTAGTCAATCATTGTAAATGATGAAGTTATAGGGTAACACGTCAGAACCTAGGTCTTCTTACGTCTTCTGCCATTGCTTTGGAAAATTTGTCATAATGTATAGAGGATCTTACATGAGTGTCCATGTTTTAATAAAGCCTCGCATTTTATCCCTTTTCCTCAACTCGTTCAATAAATTCAATAATACATGTGTTACGAGATGGAATAGGAAACCTCTCTGGTGCTTTTGCACATCTAAATTATTTTAGTAGATATATGGTAGGGCGGTGCGAGTGAAATATTTTAGGTGAAATATGGTACGCAAACTGTGCGGCTCCATGAACAAGTCATGCACATATCATACGATGTATGCATGAGTGGTTTTTACAATACAGGGGGCCGCTAAAAGGCCGAGTCCTATAGAATTTGCCTAAAAATCGCCAACCGCCAAATTGTGCCATATATGATTTTTATTCCCGTCACGTGTTGTGTGGGTGTTCGTTTTGACAGGAGTCATGTCATTGATTATAGGGTCGTTTCATCAATTTTTCCTATGGGAAATGTACTATTTGAACGCAAATCCATTATCTACTCGATTTTGCTATCTGGCTTTGTTTGTGGCCGGTATCTCCACCTCGCCACGAATTGAGCAAGGTAATAAGAGAAGGCATGATTTTCCGGTAGTATTCATAGATATATAAACCCTGAAAAAAGCGGACACTTTAGCAGCAGGTCAAGTTGTAAGAGTGAACACAACATTGTGACGGGGAAATAGAAAGTATATTGAAAGGCACAACAATGTGTGACCTGCTGCTCCCTGCTTCATAGCAGCAGGTACTGGTACGACGCTAGGCGTTAGGGTCCAGCAAGGGCGGACAGACCGCCGTAATCAGCGCCTACCAGGATAGAAGCAGAATCTTCTAAATCATTGTTCGTTGTAAACAAATGTGAGACCATGGAAGAGGTCAACTTACCTGCAGGTTATTTGGACGGTCACTAAACGTCTGATCAGCAAACGTGATCGCTAATCCTAGGATTATCAACTATGTTGATAGACTAGTTTTACTAGTTCGCGAGAGGAAGTGTCACGCGAGTGGGGGATTCACCCTAAGTTATAAACTGGCCAGTCGCGTCTTGTGTTGTTTCTTTTTTTGTTTTTGTTGTTGTTTTTGTTGTTTGCTTCTGTAGGTATTCACGTCACCCGTTCCGAGCACAGAACAGTGTTTTGCCTTCGGAGCGGACGTAATGAGTTGGCTACAGAAGCAACAAATTGTGATGTTTTGTGTTAGTGAGTGTTGTATGTAGATACTGTAAATAATTCATGTCATTCATTTAACATCTTTCTTGTGCCTTACCCCACAGCTGCCCGTACACCTGTCAGAGATCACGCTCGGTTGTCTTGTCAGCATGGGGGTTTGCGGGACGCCGTAAACCCACATGTAACATTTGGTGTCAGAAGTGGGATTTGATCTCTGGCTGGTGTTCCCGGCTGTGGAACAGCACATTGATACTCTGAATCATCAATTTAAAAAAAAAAAAATGTATTGACAGCCACATTTAGAAATTAACTTGAATCTTCCTTCCTGCGTTGATGAAGTGCGAAACCCATGTATTCAACTGAATGGATACTGACAAGTCGATAATTTCTGAGCAGGAAGGCAAGGCAAACCCCACTTTTTCTTGGTAACGAAAAACTTAAGTAGACCCCACTTAATTGTGTTACCTGACATTCTACTAAGTTAAATTGGAGTTACTAATTGATCTTACCCACACATGGTTCTGACGTAGTGACGTTAACAATTTACTGACGTTGACATAACGGTAGCGTTAATATTTACGCTGTGGCTTGAGGTTAGGTATGACGTAATAGAAACATTAATGGTGACTTGTTATGATCGAAGTTTTGTAATGTGATAAAACTTCGGATTGTAGCATTTTACTGTAAACGTCGTCAGTTTATGACGTCATATTAGACTACCAGTACGCAACGTCATACTGTGCTGAAAGCATTTGACATTTCAAATCGCGTGTGCTTTAATAACTAACGTTTTAGTTAGATTAACGCGTATAACACATATCTGAACGTTTTAGTTAAGCCCATTCAATCATCACTGATCATAACTGATCAGTTTATAGTGGTTTTGATAGTAACGTGAGATTTACGTTATCAATAATGGAGCGTTTAATGCAAATGGGAAAGGACTTAGGTTATGAGGGGAAGGAGTTACAAGGTTTTGTTAAGGAGCAGCAAGATATTGAGCGGGCAGAAAGGCAAGAGCAAAGGGATTTAGAAAGGTTAAGGTCTGAAGAAAAGGAAAAGGAAAGGGCAGAAAAAGAAAAGGAAAGGGCACATGAACTAGCTAAGTTAGAAGAAAAGGAAAGGGAAAAGGAAAAGGAAAGGGCACATGAACTAGCTATGTTGAATGTTAATAAGGAACTTGAAATGGCACGCATTCAGACTGAAAGGGAGGCAAAAGAGATTAGTGAGGCCCATTTAGAACAAATAAAACATGGGTTTGAGGTACAGCACCAAGAATTAAGGAATCAGTTAGAAATGCAGAGAGCGAAGCTCGAGCTAGAATTTGAAAAGCAAAAAGCTGAGAAGGTGGCTCATGCCCGAGATCCTAAGTTACCTTATTTTGAAGAGGGTAAAGATAAAATGGATAGTTATTTATCTAGGTTTGAGAAATATGCTACGGCTAATAAATGGGATAAGAGTGTTTGGGCCGCGTATTTAAGTGCATTGCTCAAAGGGCGCGCACTTGATGTATATGACCGGTTGTCAAATGAGGATGCGGCGGATTATGAAAAGTTAAAGGACGCTTTATTAAAGAATTTTGACATGACAGAGCGCGGGTTTAGGAAGCAGTTTCGTTATAGTAGGCCCGAGAAATCAGAAACGTTCATACAGTTCAGTAGTAGACTGAGAAGTTATTTAGAAAAATGGCTTAATATGGCAAAGATAGAAAAATCTTTTCCGGCTGTCTGTGATTTCATGGCAAGGGATCAGTTCCTGGAGTCATGTAATAGAGAACTGTATGTACATCTGAAGCCAAAACAGTTTGGTAATTTAGATGAAATGGCTAGGGAGGCAGATTTGTTTGCAGAAGCGCGCGGGGGCGTATATAGTTGCATTAATAAGGGGCAACGCGATAATAGAGGCGCAGCGCAGGGTAAACAGGACAAAGTTGACTCGAACAAACCGAGTGGTAGACCGGATATCAAGTGTAGCATATGCGGTAAGGGGCATTTAACAATTAAATGTTTTAAGAACCCCGACAGGAAACAATTGTATAGCGCAGAGGTAGGAGCAACTGGAGTGGGGGATAGCGGTGTTAAAGAAAATTTTAACACGCGCGTAGAGACTCAAGGTTCTCAGGTTAAGAATGAGAATACGCAGAATGTAGGTCGTGGTTATACACGTGGTCGTGGTAATTTTAGAGGGTCCTTTCGCGGACGCGGTAAAAATAATAGCACACCACGTGGCGCAGCACACCAAGTTAGTTTTTGTCAAACGGAAGTAACTAGGAAAGGTGATGAGATTGGAAGTATTTTTGAAAATAAGGTTGGTGATCCTTTGATTTCGGATAGGGAGGAGTGTAGTAAGGAAACTAGGGAAGGTGTCTGTTACTTCTTAAAGGCAAGGTTACCGACGGCACAAGGATTGGTTAATAATAAAAAGGTGGTTGTATTAAGAGATACTGGGTGTACAGGCTGTGTCGTTCGGAGAAGTTTGGTTTCGGATAGTCAGTTAATAGGGAAGGAATCAAATGTTACGCTGATTGATGAATCCACACAAAGGTATCCTTTGGCAATGATTGACATTGATTGTCCTTTTTTCACTGGGAAAACTGAAGCTTTGTGTATGGATGATACGTTGTACGATTTGGTTATCGGTAACATTGATGGATCAAAACTTCCTGATATGTCTCATTTCTCAGCTGCGGCTGTAACTAGGTCTCAAACTAGGCAGGATGAGAAGCCTTACAGAAAACTTAAGGTTCCCGATCAGATCATTAACGATGACAAGGAGGCTTTCAAGCAAGCTCAGGTTGATGATCCAACTTTGGAAAACATCAGGAAAAGGGTTGTATCTGGGAACAAGACTGTGAGTCGTGGTTTAAACCGAGGTGAAACTAGGTTTATTGAGAAAAAAGGGTTGGCATATAGGGAGTTCACCAAGGGTAACAAAGTCTCTTTCCAACTTGTGGTCCCTCAAAGTTTCCGAGGAAAGGTGTTGAAACTGGCTCATGAAACGCTTATGTCTGGACATATGGGTATTAGGAAGACATTGGATAGAGTTGTAACTGAGTTTTACTGGCCCGGTATTTGCGGTGATGTCGCTAGATTTTGTAAATCTTGTGATATTTGTCAGAGAACTATTCAGAAAGGTCGGGTCACTAAAGTACCTCTAGGAAAAATGCCATTGATTGATACGCCATTTAAGAGGGTGGCAGTGGACATAGTTGGTCCAATTGAGCCTCGATCTGATAGGAAATCTCGGTATATTTTAACCATGATAGATTATGCGACAAGGTAACCAGAGGCGATAGCTTTACCGAGTATTGAGACGGAACGTGTCACGGAAGCGCTTATTGAAATGTTTAGTAGGGTTGGCATTCCTGATGAAATGTTGACTGATTGTGGATCACAGTTTACTGCTGAGGTAATGAAGGAAGTCAGCAGACTTCTTTCTCTTCAACAGTTAACGTGTAGTCCGAGACACCCAATTTGCAACGGACTGATAGAGCGTTTCCACGCTACGTTAAAGCAGATGTTACGTCGCATGTGTGCTGAACGTCCAAAAGATTGGGATAAATATCTTCCAGCCTTATTATTTGCGGTAAGGGAAGTCCCACAAGAGTCTTTAGGATACTCCCCTTTTGAGTTGTTATATGGACGTAACGTCAGAGGTCCAATGGCAATATTAAGAGAATTATGGGCTGAAGAGGTACGCGATGAGCAAGTTCTTTTGACGTATCAATACGTTATTGAGCTTAGGGAACGGTTAGAGCAGACATGCAAATTAGCGCGTGATAATTTAAAGAAGGTTCAGATTAAGCAGAAAGCTTATTATGATAAAGGCGCGAGGTCGCGTAAATTTGACGTCGGCGATAAAGTACTGTTGTTACTACCGACAGACAGTAATAAATTATTGCTTCAATGGAAAGGTCCTTACGAAGTGGTTGAGGTAGTGAACAGAATGGATTATAAGATTGACGTCAATGGAAATGTTAACACATATCACGCTAACATACTGAAGCAATATGTGGAACGTCAAAATGTGACGTCACATTGCTTGCTTTCTGTAGAGTCCACTCCGTCAACTGAAAATGATGACGTTGACGAATTCTCATTGGAAGATTGCGCTTTTCCTACTGCAAAGCAACCAGAGACGTTTAAGGACGTCAATATTTCAGAAATGTTAACGCAGGATCAGCGTAAAGAAATAGAGACGTTGAAAAAGAATACCCGGACGTACTGTCCAGTGTACCAGGTCGAACTGACCAAATAGAACACGACCTAAAGTTGCTGACGACGGAACCAGTGAGGTCAAAAGGTTATGCCATACCATATAAAGTACGGGATGTAATGGAAAAGGAAATTCAAGATATGTTAGATTTAGGAGTTATTGAGCCATCAATATCTCCATACTCATCCCCTGTAGTACTTGTCCCTAAAAAAGATGGTTCGGTGCGGTTCTGCATTGACTTCCGTAAACTTAATAAAGTGACGGAGTTCGATGCAGAACCAATGCCAAATATGGAGGAGGTTATAAATAGAATGTCGGGGCACAAATACTTTAGCAAATTAGATTTGTCAAAAGGTTATTGGCAGGTAAAAATGACGTCTAAGGCAAAACCCCTAACTGCGTTCGAAACCCCCAAAGGCTTGTTTCAATTCAAAACTATGCCCTTCGGTTTGGTAAACTCAGGAGCAACATTTTGCAGGTTGATGAGAAAGATTTTGTCCGAACTTTCTAACGTGGATAGCTTCGTCGATGATATGTGGATCTTTACCGAAACTTGGAAAGACCACTTGACGTCATTACGTGAAGTTTTAGATAGACTCAGGACAGCCAAGTTGACGGCGTGTGTGTGTGTGTGTGTGTGTGTGTGTGTGTGTGTGTGAATTCGGGTTTAACGTCGCTTTCAACAATTTTTCAGTCATATCACGACGGTGTCTGGTTGCGACAGGGAGCTCAATGCTCACGTTTATAGTGCTGCCTCACTGAAGTATCATGTCCCAGACACATTACATGATACCACACCCAGTCACATTATCCTGACACTGGATCGACCAGTCCTAGCTCTACCCCGTAAATCTGAGTGCCAAGCGAGGAGCAGCTAGTACCATTTTTAACGACTTTGGTATGTCGCGGCCCGGGATCGAACCCGAGACCTCCCGTTCCCCGGAGCGGACACTCTACCAACTGAGCTATCGGGGCCGGTCACGGCAAAACCTTCCAAGTGTATGATTGGGTATAGCAGTATCGAATGTCTTGGTCACAGTGTAGCTGCTCAGTCAGTTAGACCGCAAGAAGACAAGATACAAGCTATAAAGGATGCTCCTCGACCTTCTACTAAGAGACAAATAAAGTCATTTCTTGGGTTGGCGGGTTTCTACCACCGTTTCATTCCAAATTTCTCATCTATTGCTTCCCCTTTGACAGATTTAACTAAGAAAAGTAGACCAAACAAGATCACAGACTGGCAGGACCATCATGAAAAGGCTTTTCATACCCTGAAGAATAGACTCACGTCTAGTCCTATTCTTCGTCTTCCTATCTTTCATGATGGGAATCCGTTCATACTCCGGACGGACGCTTCTGATGTTGGTATAGGAGCCGTTTTGCTCCAAGAATTTGAAGGGGAAGGACGACTTCCCATTGCTTATGCCAGCAAGAAACTTTTGCCTCGTGAGAAAAACTATTCTGTAATAGAGAAGGAATGTTTGGCTATTATCTGGGGTGTTGAGAAATTTCGCAAGTATCTTTACGGAGTAGAATTCCTGCTTGAGACAGACCACAAGCCCTTGTCTTATATGCAAACAGCAAAAGTTCTCAATCCTCGAATTATGCGTTGGGCAATGAAACTACAGCCGTATAGATTTCGGATTGTTGCAATTCGGGGCCAGGAAAATTTGGGGGCAGACTACCTCAGTAGGTAATTCTTCGCACGGTTGTTGTGTAAATAGCTGTCTTCATCCTATAGGTTCATCCTATTCCATCTCTATACACAAAGGCAAAACACTGTTCTGTGCTCGGAACGGGTGACGTGAATACCTACAGAAGCAAACAACAAAAACAACAACAAAAACAAAAAAAGAAACAACACAAGACGCGACTGGCCAGTTTATAACTTAGGGTGAATCCCCCACTCGCGTGACACTTCCTCTCGCGAACTAGTAAAACTAGTCTATCAACATAGTTGATAATCCTAGGATTAGCGATCACGTTTGCTGATCAGACGTTTAGTGACCGTCCAAATAACCTGCAGGTAAGTTGACCTCTTCCATGGTCTCACATTTGTTTACAACGAACAATGATTTAGAAGATTCTGCTTCTATCCTGGTAGGCGCTGATTACGGCGGTCTGTCCGCCCTTGCTGGACCCTAACGCCTAGCGTCGTACCAGTACCTGCTGCTATGAAGCAGGGAGCAGCAGGTCACACATTGTTGTGCCTTTCAATATACTTTCTATTTCCCCGTCACAATGTTGTGTTCACTCTTACAACTTGACCTGCTGCTAAAGTGTCTGCTTTTTTCAGGGTTTATATATCTATGAATACTACCGGAAAATCATGCCTTCTCTTATTACCTTGCTCAATTCGTGGCGAGGTGGAGATACCGGCCACAAACAAAGCCAGATAGCAAAATCGAGTAGATAATGGATTTGCGTTCAAATAGTACATTTCCCATAGGAAAAATTGATGAAACGACCCTATAATCAATGACATGACTCCTGTCAAAACGAACACCCACACAACACGTGACGGGAATAAAAATCATATATGGCACAATTTGGCGGTTGGCGATTTTTAGGCAAATTCTATAGGACTCGGCCTTTTAGCGGCCCCCCTGTATTGTAAAAACAGCTCTCTATAAACCACTCATGCATACATCGTATGATATGTTCATGACTTGTTCATGGAGCCGCACAGTTTGCGTACCATATTTCACCTAAAATATTTCACTCGCACCGCCCTACCATATATCTACTAAAATAATTTAGATGTGCATAAGCACCAGAGAGGTTTCCTATTCCATCTCGTAACAACATGAGCGAGAATATTCTATTTATCATATGACCTATAAAACGGATTTTATTCACGTTTGTTTTATAAAAATGTCAATATTCTGCCATTAGTAAACGCGTTGTCGTTAATGACGTCGTACATGTAATGTTACGGGGCATATCTAAGTAATTTGCATATTTAATCCACTAGTGGATTATCGAATTTGTAACATGGCGTTATTACATTCTCAGAGGCGACGTCATATGATAAACATTTTTTTTGTCATAAACTTTTACTAACGGCGTGGCAATATTGGATATCCTGTCATTCAGTGTTATGAAATCTTATGGTATTGTTTAGAATCTAGGTCTTCTTACGTCTTTGAAATTTCACACATGTTTTATTTAAGAAATGGAATTTATTTTTCTGCAGTTCATGGAAGTATGAACGCAGTGGGTTGCGCGAAGTAAATGAACCCCAAAGGGGTTCATGTAAACTTTGCTAGCGACCCACTGTCGTCCATACTTTCATGAAAAGCAGAAAAATTAAGTTTATTTTTTATATTTACAATATTTGACCCTCATTACTGGGTGAAAAAAATGTTTGTAGGGCAAACTTTTAAAGCTGAAAAACATTTACACGCTGTTTTTCTACAAAGAGCGGAGCAGCGATGACGTCATCAACGCCCGTAGAGAACAATGGTTTAGAATGACGTCATTTAACGTCACTGAAAATCATGTGATTCGATGCGTTCATGGAAGTATGAACGCAATTGTTTTCTATAGGTTTACATTAGACTTTACACTGGAAATGTAAATATACATAAATGAATATGTACACATAGCTTTTGGGCACTATTTTGATTATTGTTTCCCGTATGTTCGGCTTTGTGAACATATGCATTTTCATAAATTGTTTTGAAAATGTATGGACACTTCGTATTTGTGATCTGCTTTTCATTTATTCTATTCCAAACTTGCAAGAAGGATAGCTTGTATATGGAATGAAAACTATATTGTGCGTTTTATGTATACTTTTGAATATTTTCCCTGTTCATTTTTCCACTATTTTCTCTGCCATTAGTTCGTAAGGTGGTATTAAATAGAGAATACCAGATTAGTGTCTTTTGATATTAAGTTTATCAGACAAGGCTTCTAGATCAGCCGAGCTAATTTTACACGCGTTCTCGAAGCCCAACCTGAAATGACACGACTCTGGTATTCTATTATCAGTTTATCTTATTGTAAAATAGAAGTGAAGGCAGTGATCTGGAAACATCTACAGCGGAAAACCAAAAGCACAGTTACTTTCCCACAAAATGGCCAATTGGCTGTCCAAAACAAAATAATATAAGCGATACACACACACTCAATGACAAGCCATAACAAAGTCACCTAACGGTAAAATTCGAAGTCATCTGAGTAAACGTACAATAAAAAAGTTGGCGTCAAGTTAGCGTGCTGATCAAGTTAGCGTGCTGATATTGAGTGATATCAGAACAGTTGTTTCTTGGCTTTTATCCCACATTTCATGTCATTCAATATTTATAGCTATCTAGGAGCAAACTCTTTACTTTAGGAGCACATCTCTGCTGACATCGGAGACGAAGAGGTGTCTATTCTCCTGATTTATTTATTTTAGATTACATGACCGGAGATCATTGTGAGCGTTTGTGTCCGTGAGATGACCGGCGTCATCAGTGGTCGTGCGTCGTCCGTCGAGCGTGCGTAGACTTTTTTCTTATGAGCACTCTAAAGGCCAGAGTTGTGGTCCAGTCATTATCAAACTTGGTCAAAATGATCATTTCTCGGTCAAGTTTGAATATGGGTCGTCTCGGACCAAAAATTAGGTCAGTAGGTAAAATAATACAAAAACATTGTGAGCAGTCTAGAGGTCACAGGTTTGGACCAATCATCAAACATGGGCAGAATAATCGTCTTGACAATATCTGGGTCAAGTCCAAATATGTAGGTCAATAGATTAAATCATAGAAAAACCAAGTGAGCGCTCTAAAGGCCGGTTTTCGTCCAATCATCATCAAACTTGCTCAAAATGATTATCTCGACAATATCTGTCAGTTTGAACATGGGTCATGTCGGGCCAACAATAGGTTAGTAGGCCAAATCATAGAAAAAAAACCTGTGAGCTCTCTCGATGCTGCAGTTTTAATCCAATCATCATCAAACTTGCTCAAAATTATGATAGCGACAATATCTTGGTCAAGTTCGAATATCGGCCACGTTGGGTCAAAAAGTAGGTCAGTAGGGCAAATCATATATATATAAAAAAAAACATAGAGGCTACAATTTTTGTCCAATCATCATCAAACTAGCTCAGAATGATCATCTTGACAATATATAGGTGAAGTTCGAATATAGCTCATGTCGGATCAGAAATGGTCAGTTGGTCAAATCATTGAAAAACTTTGTGAGCATTCTAGAGACCACAGTTTTGATTCAATAATCATCAAACATGGTCAGAATGATCATCTTCACAATATCTCAAATACAAGGTCAGTAGATCAAATCATAAAAAAACCTTGTGAGCAGTGTAGAGGCCATAGGTTTTGGTCCAATTATCATCAAACTTGCTAAGAATGATCATCTTGACAATGTCTCGGTAAAGTTCGAATATAGGTGATGTCGGATCATCTGATGGGAGCTGCGGGTTAATTGTATCGATTCCTGATCATTGCCTTCACTTCTATTTTCCAAAGAATTCCTAAAATTAACAATTTTCTAAAATCAACAATTTTGTTGTCGTTTAAACATTTGGGTGACAAAGTTGGAATTATAAGGAATGAATTATCAGTTTTTTTTTGTGGATCTTTTGTGGATCTCTTCGATGTGTACATGTATTGGGGCTTCGTGCAGTATGTGAGTGATTCGCTGGAGTTTACACATCGATAAAATCCACGAAAATGATAATTCATTCCTATATAAATTTTGACTAATATATTCCAGCAAACTCACACCGTTGGCTTAACCATGATGGATTCAGCGTTGTAAAATATTATAGTCATTTCTTTATCACTGATTCGACGTCAAGTGTCTGAGTTATTCATTTAAGAAATGAAATTTATTTTTCTGCAGTTCATGGAAGTATGAACGCAGTGGGTCGCGTGCAAAGTAAATGAACCCCGAAGGGGTTCATGTAAACTTTGCTAGCGACCAACTGTCGTTCATACTTTCATGAAAAGCAGAAACATTAAGTTTATTTTTTATATTTATATCATATGCCCCTCATCACTGGGCGAAAAAATGCTTGTAGGGCAAACTTTCAAAGCTGAAAAACATTTGCACGCTGTTTTTCTACAAAGAGCGGAAGAGCGTTGACGTCATCAACCCCCGTAGAGAACAATGGTTTAGAATGACGTCACTTAACGTCACCGAGATTCATGTGATTCGATGCGTTCATGGACGTATGAACGCAATTGTTTTCTATAGGTTTACATTAGACTTTACACTGGAAATGTAAATTTTACGCAAACACGCCTATACAAATACATTGCCACCTTTATCACCGAAAAAATGACAATTTTATGATGAATATTGTGATATTTTTCTTATTTCTGCTCAAAATATAGATTGTGGGCACTCGTTAGAACCTCCTTATTGAGGCGGTTCTAACAAGTAGCCAAAATCTATATTCTAGAGCAGAAATAAGAAAAGTAAGGTCTACCCTTGTAAACCCCAATTTTACTATGTAAAAGTGAGGTTCAAGGGGGTCAGAATTATATAGGCGTGTTTTTATGATGCATGCGATGCATTTATGAGGATCGTCCAAATCAAAAGTAATAAATGGAAGCAACATTATAGACTATACCTTGAAAGCTACTTCGTTTAGGTGTAACGGTTATGGATAAATACCACTTCTACAGCCTTGCTGTAGGAGCCGCCTCTTTTAGCGACGCGGGTTGAGTGGTTGGCTCATTCACGAAGTTAAGCAACGGATATCACGGTTATTACTGGATGGGTGACCGCGTAGCCTAACTTCGTGGACGCTACGTTGGTGGCAGCGGTGGGATAGAAACAGTTTTTGGTTTGTTACATAGACTCCGTCCCCGGGATTAGCCTTGTGAGGCATGTGTGACTTCGGGACAAAGTCAAGAGGTGAGGGGGAGAAATGTAACGGTTATGGATAAAAACCACTTCTACAGCCTTGCTGAAGGAGCCGGCTGTTTTTAGCGACGCGGGTAGAGTGGTTAGCTTATTCTTGAAGTTAAGCAACAGATATGACGGTTAGTACCTGGATGGGTGACCGCGTAGCTTAACTTCGTGGACGACCCGGCACACGCTACATTTTGTTTGATTTGAGGTTTAACGTCCCCGTCAACACTGTAAAGGTCATTTTGGAGACGTTGCTTCCGATTTTGTGGGACTTTTACCCGACACTGAGATGAAATGACATCTCAAGCCCTGTCGCCCAATGAAACCAATAGGGTTTATTAGCTTGGACGGTCCGCCTCGCAACGCAGTTCCTGGACAGGCTTAGATCCTCTAAGCGGTTTACCAGTACTAGTGTGCGGGCCGGATTCAGCTCTGCGTGGAAGCATCATGCAGCCCAAATATTTCTTCAAGCCCCTATGGGCGGGGGCTAGGTACACGCTACATAGGTATGCAATATCGCATTTTCTTTTGCGTCTCTATGAGTCCTATTGTCCCGATGAAAAGTTATGCTCCGAAATATATATATATTTCAGATTCTTGTTACGTACAATGTCTACCCTAATAGGACAAAAATGTATGCATGTGCCGCTTGTAAGGTGATTTACCAGGTTGTTCACAGCACATCGTTATTGTCACAAATACTGAACTGAGTGCACCCAGCTCTTGTTCAAGAAATTGTTAACTCTTTTGTGTAAATATCAGTCTCTCAGATCTCTTTGTACAAAAGTGAAAAACAGTTACCTTGATCAATATACTTTCGTAACAAATGCACAATAGGCTTTTCAAGTATTTTAGATCTAAGATATCAAGTCAATACTGAAATTTATAATTAACAGCCTTCAAAACCATTACGAAATAAAGTAGGAAGTGAGGGGATGTGAAATATCCTTTGTCTGTCTTACAGTTTTTTTCCTGCTTTACGCTGCACCATTGGACTAAAGCCGCATGCCCTGGGATATAAAAAGTGACGAACCATGTTCTATATTTCATATGGTGATTGGAAAAGTATACATAATTGACCCAGTGCACGAAAAAATTGAAGTAAAGGTAATGATCGGCAGTCGAAGACACAAATGGAAAGAAGCACAAACATAAAGCAATTTGACGCGTAAAATTGATTTAAGCCCCCGCGTCCAAGTAGAATTCGATTCACTGACCGTTCCAATGCGGTTCTTCTGTCGCGGTTTATTTTTGTCTTTGGGTGTTTGTGTCGCGTATAGTTTTTGTTTTGGAAAGCCAATTGCCCATTTTGCGGGAAAGGTTGTCCGCTATTGATGTTTCCATCAGGGTCTAGTCATTTAATGTTTGTGTTTCTTTCCCTTTGGTGTCTATGATGGACGCTGTTGGTTATTTGTATCGATTCCTGATTATTGCCTTCACTTCTGTTTTTCATTCCAGATTTTAAATTTAATTGTGAACATTCTGATACAAGTAAAGACATCTGATATTCAGACCCCGTAAATAAATGTGAAATCAGTCAGTTATTGAGTCTTATATTTGTGTCACCCATCGTATAAACTTGCTGATGAGATGATGAGCTGGTCCACAAAACAGAAGGGAGATCCATGATCAAAAATCGATACATTTACCAAGGCACCAATTGGAAAGAATGGCGCATATAAAGCAATGGTATTTTAACCCTTTTTGTATCAAATGGAATCTTCCTCATAATCTATGGCATTTCGAAATTTAGGGGTGACAGGTTGCGTTACCTTTAAAATTTATTTGGAAAATAGCTGAACTATTTGCAAACATTGTAGGCCCTGATCAGACGCCGCATTTTGCGGCGTCTGATCTTGGCCCGCACTGTTTGCCAGGGTACCTGTTTTGGGGTTTCCAGTACAAAATGGGTTAACTAAAATAATACAAGAATAGAGAGTCAAAATTGCCGAACGTCTATCCAAAATAAAACATATTTATATATCTGGACCTACATGCAAATAAATAATGATAACAATAAACCAGAACAGGATAACTGACTTGGAACAGTCAGTGAAATAAAGGAGGGATTGGAGCCTAGAGCTTGAATCCATTTAACGTGACCACAAGTCCACAACCCTCGCCGTTGGTTCTATCGTGGTCTAGACAAGTAATTTGTTCAGACCGCCTGCGGGGTTCCTAACTCGATAGTACAACATCTCCGAGAACATACATATCAACCAAATTCATAGATGGAACAACGATCATCATAGGACTCGATAGCATGATATAACTGAGATGCTGAGGTAAAGGGGAAACCAGCAGCTGGCTGACGTGGGCCTGACCAAATATAGAGCATAAAGCACCATCCGAATTATTTAAAAGTCGCCTTAGAAAATATTTGAGTGATACTGATAATGCCTAATTAGCCGAAACTAGCCAGTCTGGCCCAAAAATACTTGTATACTCTATAGTTTTTCAGTTCTGTGGTGTAATTTTTGCTTCCAAAGTATAACCCTTTTATAGAACATATTTAACGTCTATACAGCTGGTGTTCAGGTAATGTGTGGTGGCCGTAAAAAGTCTCCCTGTCCTTTATCATGGTGTATTTTGCATTTTCTTGTCCTTTTGGAGCATTGATTCCATTGTGGAGTTTTGAAAATATTTGAGGGTCAGTGCTGTCAAATTGGCCGAAACTAGTTAGTCTGGCCAAAATACTTGTACACTCCATACTTTTTAGTTCTGCGGTGTATTCTTTGCTTCCTTCTATAGAACACCGCCCCGCCCATCGGGGCTTGAAGAAATAGATGGGCTGCACGATGCTTCCGCGCAGAGCTGAAACCAACCGCACATCAGTACTGGTAAACCGCTTAGAGGTTCTAAGCATGCCCAGGAAAAGTGGTGCGTGTTGGACCGCCCATGCTTATAAACCCTATTGGTTTGGTTTAAACATATTTATTTCATCACTCGTACAAATACAGTAAATACAAATATACAATTTTGTGAACAATAGAAAGGTTAAGAACGAAAGCATATGCTTATAGAGTTCCGCTCCTTGGTTTCAACCCTATTGGTTTCAATGGGCAGCAGGGCTTGAGATGTCATTTCATCTCAGTGACCCGCAAATCAAACAAAATTTTCTAGAACATATTTATAGTCTAAGACCTGACCTACTTGCGTACAATTAAAGAGGAACGCAAAGCCGCCAACCGTGATTTGGTTAGCTACCATGCATGCAGTATGTCATATTACATTTATGTGGTACCCTATCTTTTTATATCGAATGTTTTTTTATTTGTTTGAAAATGAGTTCCAAAATCATTGCATGCATATATTAGTCTTAATTCATATAAAGCCCGAACCATATTCCTGAAGAATCTGAAACAAAAAAAACACACAAAAAAGTTTGCAAACGCATTAAAAATAAGTGAAGGCAATGATCAGGAATCGTTAGAGTTAACCCACACCTCCCATCAGAGACACCAAAGAAAAAGAAGTACAAACATGGAATAACCAGACTATAATGAAAACACCAATAGCGGAAAGCCAAGAGGACACTTACTTTCCCACAAAATGGCCAATTGGCTATACACAATAAAAAGATATAAGCGATACACACACTCAAAGACAAACCATAACAAAACTAAACCGCGACAAAAGGACTGCCTTGGAACGGTCAGGGAAAAGAATTTCACTGGGGTTAGGTAGGGTGTGTGTGTGTGTGGGGGGGGGGGGGGGGGAATCCGCAATCCTCGCGCTTACTTCCGTCGCGATTTAGACAAATGATTTGTTCAGTCCGCATGAAGGCTTCCTAACTCATCAGTGCAACTTCTCCGAGAACACAAAAATTAAACAGCCACAGAGATGAAACAACGGTGAGGACTCGACAGCAGGAAACAACTGAAATGCTGGTGCAAAAGTTAGACTCCGATGGGCAAAACCAGAGACAACAGAGACCAGAGACCAACCAACATCACATAAGTAAGCCTTTACCATGGAACCGTCATAGAATCTGAGGTTTGACCCAACGACGTGTTATTCAAGAGGGAAGCAAAGTTATCAACCGTTATAACTATTTTTCGCTTACGTCACGCCTTCATTTGACACGTTTTTCTCTCTCTGCTGCGTGTTGGTTGCCTCAAGCGTCGTTTCTGAAATATCATATCAAATCCTTTATGGGGGAGCCATGAAAAAAAACCTAAGTGAAAAGGCTTGGAAAGTATAAAGGTGTCTGTTAAGGGGAATGGGAACACCTTCAGGGGAGGCAACTCCTGCAAGAGTATTTTTGTCTCCCATGTCAATAGGGGTCAACTCATAAAGGAAAGAATTTCGTTCCTTTAAGAGTAGACCCTCTTTCTGTTGGGCAGGGCGTATAGAAAATCGACTTGAGACTTTGGAACGAATTAGGCGAAACGACCAGAAATATGTCAACTCTTTCTCAATTTAAAAGAACTCTAAGACAACACCATGAAAAAACCTATGCATTTTTAACGAGCAAACAAAGAACACTTGAGGTAATGTTGACCCGTCTTAGACACAATTGTAGTAATGTAAACGGAAACCTATATCGCATTAACATAGCGACAAACCCTCAATGCAGCTGTGGTTCGGAAATCGAGGACGCCCAACACTATTTCTTTACTTGTCCGCGTTATTCAGATCAAAGAAACAACCTTACAGCTTCTCTCAGCTTTGTGGCAAACTTTAATATAGCCATGATAACATGTGGAATCTTTGAATTAGACACGGACACCAATATAAAGATAAAAGATGCAGTATTGACATATATTAAGGATACCAAAAGGTTTGCGTAATTATACAAGGGCAACATGGTCTGGCCATGCGGAACGACGTGATGTCGAGTATTGTCGTTTGTTGTGGGAGCGTGCGGAGATTTGAATGATAATGAGTTAACATGTTTTATACATACAATGTTGCACCATCAGCAGATATTAGTTATATGTATAGGGAGAGGACTACCTAATGTTGATATAACTTGTGTCTCATCCCTTTGTATGAAATGATACAATAAAATATGTTTAATCTAATCAGGAATCGCTACAATTACCTGACACCTCCAATCATAGACAGCAAAGGGAAAGAACGAAAACTTAACAAACAGAGGCCAAAAGGACACTTTCTTCCCTACAAAATGTTCGAACGGCCCAGTGAAATACTTTTCACTGACCGTTCCAAAGCGTTTCTTCTGTCGCGGTTTATTTTTGTTATAGTTCGTCTTTGAATGAGTGTATCGTGTGTACCTTTTTATATTGGATAGCCAATTGGCCATTTTCTGTGAACTGGCTTTCCTCTGTTGGTGTCTCCATAAGGGTCTTGTTACTTTATGTTTGTGTTTCTTTCCCTTTGGTGACTCTGATGGGAGGTGTGGGCTAAATGTATCGATTCCTGATCATTGCCTTCGATCAGTTCTATTATTCAAAATAAAAATATATTAGCAATACATACATGACAAGACGAACTATAACAATAATAAACCACAACAGAAGAACCGCCTTGAAACGGTTAGTAAAAAGTTTTTTTCTACAAGGGGTGGGCGTGGTGCCCGTTGGGGTGGGGGAGTAAATACATTAAATGGACCCCGTCAAGCGATTTTGGTACTAATCGCCTATGCAAGCAGCGAAGGTTCAGGCGAGCCTGCGCATCCGCGCAGTCTCGCCAGAACCTTCGCTGCTCGCGTATACAAGCAGTGAATCAAGAGGAACCTTCAGACAGAAAGCCGTATCCCTGGCCCCTCTGAATGGCTGGGCATGCGCAGTTAAAATGTCATGACGGAATGCTCGAAGACGCAAATTCGCTTGGCGGGGCTCATTTTACGTTGCAGCAATCCTCGTCCTTAGTTCTATGATAATTTAGACAAATAAATTGTTCAGTCCGCATGGAGGATTTCTAACTCACCAGTGCAACATCTTCGAGAACATACAGTTCAAACGATAACAGAGATGAAACAACGATGATGACTCGACAACATGAAATAACTGAAATCCTGGAGCAAAAGAAAACCAACAGTTGAAAACATTATATGAGCCCCGCCAAGCGAATTTGTGTCTTCGAGCATTCCGTCATGACAAATTTTAACTGTGCATGCCCAGCCATTCAGAGGGGCCAGGGATATGGCTTTCTGTCTGAAGGTTCCTCTTGATTCACTGCTTGCATGAGCGAGCAGCGAAGGTTCTGGCGAGACTGCGCGGATGCGCAGGCTCCCCTGAACCTTCGCTGCTCGCATAGGCGATAAGTACCAAAATCGCTTGACGGGGCCCATATATATACAATGCAACGTTTCAAGATTGTATAATGTTGCTTTTCAGTTTATTTGTGTTAGTTTTAACATTGATCAATTTATGCTACATTATTATGCCCCCAACTTCGAAGAAGTTGTGGGGGCATATTGGTTTTGCCCTGTTCGTCCGTCCGTCCTTCCGTCCTTCCGTCCTTACGTCCGTCCCACTTTTTACTGCATAGCATAACTTTAGAACCATGGGTGCTAGGTTTTTGAATTTCATATATGGATTCCTCATGAAAAAATAATTGACCCGTGTTTTTTTTCTCGTCAGGATTATGCCCCTTTTTTGAGTTATGCCCCTTTGCAAAAAATACTATGAAATCTTGTAAGCAAGATATCTCAAAAACTGTTTGAGCTATTGCCCTGAAACTTTACATGCTGGTTGGGGATGATGAGTAGATGAACTGATTAACTTTTGAAAAAAATCCGAAATTTTTTTCTTGAGTTATGGCCCTTTGAAATTTTTCGCGTTTTAAGTTTGTAAGCAAGATATCTAAAAAAACTATTTGAGGTTTTTCCCCGAAACTTCACAGACTTGTCGGGGATGATGAGTAGATGAACTGATCAACTTTTGAAAAAAATCCGATTTTTTTTTTCTTGAGTTATGGCCCTTAGATTTTTTTCGTGTTTTCAGCTTATAAGCAAGATATCTCAATAATTGTTTGAGCGATTGCCCTGCAACTTTACAAGCTGGTTTGGGATGATGTGTAGATGAACTGATTAACTGTTGAAAAAAAATCCTATATTTTTTTCTTGAGTTATGGCCCTTTGAAATTTTTCGCGTTTTAAGTTTGTAAGCAAGATATCTCAAAAACTATATGAGGTTTTTCCCCAAAACTTCACAGACTGGTTGGGTATGATGAGTAGATGAACTGATTAACTTTTGAAAAAATCCAATTTTTTTTTCTTGAGTTATGGCCCTTTGATTTTTTTCGTGTTTTCAGCTTGTAAGCAAGATATCTCAAAAATTGTTTGAGCTATTGCCCTGAAACTTTACAGGCTGGTTGGGGATGATGAGTAGATGAACTGATTAACTTTTGAAAAAAATCCGAAATTTTTTTCTTGAGTTATGGCCCTTTGAAATTTTTCGCGTTTTGGCGTCCTTCCGTCCTTCCGTCCTTACGTCCGTCCCACTTTTTACTGCATAGCATAACTTTAGAACCATGGGTGCTAGGTTTTTGAAATTTCATATATGGATTCCTCATGAAAAAATAATTGACCCGTGTTTTTTTTCTCGTCAGGATTATGCCCCTTTTTTGAGTTATGCCCCTTTGCAAAAAATACTATGAAATCTTGTAAGCAAGATATCTCAAAAACTGTTTGAGCTATTGCCCTGAAACTTTACATGCTGGTTGGGGATGATGAGTAGATGAACTGATTAACTTTTGAAAAAAATCCGAAATTTTTTTCTTGAGTTATGGCCCTTTGAAATTTTTCGCGTTTTAAGTTTGTAAGCAAGATATCTAAAAAAAACTATTTGAGGTTTTTCCCCGAAACTTCACAGACTTGTCGGGGATGATGAGTAGATGAACTGATCAACTTTTGAAAAAAATCCGATTTTTTTTTCTTGAGTTATGGCCCTTAGATTTTTTTCGTGTTTTCAGCTTGTAAGCAAGATATCTCAATAATTGTTTGAGCGATTGCCCTGCAACTTTACAAGCTGGTTTGGGATGATGTGTAGATGAACTGATTAACTGTTGAAAAAAAATCTTATATTTTTTTCTTGAGTTATGGCCCTTTGAAATTTTTCGCGTTTTAAGTTTGTAAGCAAGATATCTCAAAAACTATATGAGGTTTTTCCCCAAAACTGTATCTCTAAAACTGTATGAGCTATTATCCTGTAACTTAAAAAGCTAGTAGGGGGTGATAAATAAACGACCTGATTAACTACAGCTTTTCTTGTGTAATTTCAGCATTACAGCCACATAAAAACAAGATATCTCAATTACTGTTAGGGACAAGCAGTGTTAGGGTCAAGCAGTTGGGGGCATTGTGTTTCATAAACACTGGCTCTAGTTAAGTAATAGATAGGACCATAATTGTTGTTAGAAAAACCTCTAGTGAAAGTTTTTAAGCATACAAATGCTGACAAGTTTCTTAAGTTCTGAGTAAAGTTATCATTTACACCGCAGACCAGGCCCCGAAGTTATAAAACCTTTTTCATGCTCAACTCAGCTGAGCATGAAGTTTGCTGTGCTCATAAAAATTAAAACACTAATAATTCGAGCGATTTTTCTTTCTCAGATAGCAGAGAATGTTATTTGTTCTGCTCTGAGAAGGACAAATTTCATGCACAAGTGAGTTGAGCATGAAAAAAGTTTTATAACCTCGGACAGGGATGTTTTAGAATATAGGGATCAACCATGGTTTTTCATGCATTAACATTTGCCGGGTCCCGAGGAAGCTGTTTGAACATGAGGCCGCAAGGCCGAATGTTCAAATATTTTCCGAGGGATCCGGCAAATGTTAATGCAATGAAATAAATGCGACCGGCACACCAACATGGCGGCCAGTTCAGAATGTTGTTCACAATGACGTTGTTACGCAGTAACCATCTGACGTCATCAAAGAACCCTAAAACAGGGTTCAGGGCGATGACGTTACGTCGCTCAACGTAACGTAAACAAAGCAAGGCCCGTCTTGTGATAACAAAAGCTCAAAATCCATGTTTAAACAGCACGCGAATTTCATGATTTGAACATGGTTTTTGCTGTTTGAGCACGGCTTTTGGTCCATTTGACAATGGCTTCAAACAGCCATGCGCATAGATATTTATGCAAGAATACCCTTTTTTATTGCAAAATTACAAAAATGCATGTAAAGTAACAGTACTCTTCATATCTTATATAACAGCGTTGCTACGAGTTATATCACTGTTGTCATGCAAAACTGCGTTTAGAATAACCAAATTGATAAAATGGTAACATTTATACCCATTTTGTACGAGACCCCAAAACGGGTAATTAGAAAAACGTGCAGTCCCAGATCAGAGTGTCTGATCTGGCCTACACTGTTTGCAAAATGTTCAGCTATTTTCCACGTAAGTTTTGTACGAAACACAACTTCGTCCCTAATTTTTTGAAATGATCTTATTCTATACGTAAGGAGGAAGGGTTAGGCAGGCGCCAGAAGTGTTGCAAACGTCAGCCCGAAAAGTAACACTAGACGTCTTTCACTCATGTCAAACCTGGCTAGCGATGCAAAAGCAAGTTTTTCATCCTGAAAAGTTGAGTATCATGCTGTAATTCGGTACTTGTGTTTGAAAGGAAAACAGGTCAGGAAATACATTGCCAGTTGACCAATGTTTATGGGTCTTCTGCACCATCGTATGCACAAGTTAAATTCTGGGTTGGGGGATTCAAACGCGGTAGAACGTCTTTAGAAGACCAGGTTTGAACGCCCATCAGATGCCACCAATGAAGAAAGGTGTAACAAAGTATGGGATCTGGTGTACTCTGATAAGCGAACTAAGGTGGAAGAAATAGCGAATGCCATTCACATTTTACAGGTTAGCGTTTCAACAATTTTACATGCACAAGCTAACAGTCCGTTCGGTTCCAAATTCCCTCAGTGACTAGCAAATGACAACAAGAGCAAAAGTATGCAGCGCATGTTGAAGCGGTTTAGGTCAAAGGAAGACAATTTTCTTTCAAGTCTGATGAATGTAGATGAGACCTGGGTCCAATATAATAAGCCATTGATAAAACTCAAAGTCGCCAGTGGGTAGAGCCGGGGTCTCCGAGACCAGAGCAGTTTAGTACGCAAGGGTTTCGGGACGCACAAGGCGTTATCATTACGATAACACACCCGTGTGACATAGTGTATTTTTTCATATCGCCAAAATGGCTCCTTTTCCGAGAAAAAATTGTGATATTTTTCTTATTAATACTCCAAACATAGGTTGTGGGTGCTCGTTAGAACCGCCTCATTGAGGCGGTTCTAACGAGTACCCACAACCTATGTCTTTGAGCAGGAATAAGAAAAATGATGAATTCCCCCGTAAACCTCACTTTTCTCTATATAAAGTGTGGTTTAGGGGGGTGTTCTATCCACGGACTTGTTTGCGTGATGTATGTTGGACTTTCAAGCAAAGAAAAGTACAATAAGAGGTGCGTATTATGCAAATTTGCTCGAACAACTGAGAACTGTGCCCTTGCTGGAGGTGTCCCTATCCTGTGTAAATCTGGTTATTTTAGTATCTAGCTTCCTGTCATGTAACATCTAATTGTATCTTCTTTTACAAAGCCCAGCACCAATGGCCAACACCTCCGCCGCCGACACTGCCACCAAATGAAAATGTGTGATATTTTTCCTGTTAATACTCCAAACATAGGTTGTGGGTGCTCGTTAGAACCGCCTCATTGAGGCGGTTCTAACGAGTACCCTCAACCTATGTCTTTGAGCAGGAATAAGAAAAATGATGTATACCCCCGTCAACCTCAGTTTTCTCTATATAAAGTGTGGTTTAGAGGGGTGTTCATTTCACAGACATGTTTGCGTGATGTATGTTGGAGTTTCAATAAGAGGTGCGTATTATGCAAATTTGCTGGAACAACTGAGAACTGCGCCCTTGCTGGAGGTGTCCCTACCCTGTGTAAATCTGGTTATTTTAGAATCTACCTTCCTGTCATGTAACATCTAATTGTATTTTCTTTTACAAAGCCCAGAACCAATGGCCAACACCTCCGCCGCCGACACTGCCACCAAGTCCGTCGACGACTTCGCCAACCACCGAGCCGACCATAACTACATCTACAGCTGCCATGACAACGACACTCTTTCGAGGTACTATGGTAACCATCTCAAAATAAAATCTACGCCACGTCCATAGCTTCAGATAATGATAAGTAATGAAGATAGTTTTAGGATAGTTTTCTTTAGTTCTCCATAAAAAGCATATGTTGTGGGTAGGCCTACTGGTTAGAATCGCCCACTTTAGGCGATTCTAACGAGTAAGACAACATATGCTTCTAACATGAAATAAGAAAAACCATCCGTTTTTATTACATTTTCAGTAGTGATTTTCTGAGATTTCCCAGTGAATTATATATGCATAATTCAATTCATGTTCTGACTGAATTTTTTTGGTTGGAAATCAGAATGGTTGAACTTGAACAGGAATGGAAATGTAAAAAACAACAATTTAATGATTACGGAGAAATAATTTACTCCTGATCTGAAGCTTTCGTGTAAAAACAAACTCGTTCGCTATCGTTCACTCGTTTTTACTCGGAAGCCTTAGAACCCTTGTGAATTATTACACCGTAATCGAAAAAAAGCAACAAAAATTAAAAAAAAAAAACAAAAAAAAAAAAACTATATAACCTTCATTACCACGCCATCGCCACGTGAGTCAAACGAAACTGTGTCTTCGGACATGTGCACCCAGCGAAGACTCTTTATAGACATGCGCATTCGTGTATCTTTGTTGTGCGCTGTATGGATGGATGTTGATCCATTGCTTCATCAATCATAGAAAGCCATATGCCGAGATAATAGGTGCGTCTTTGCTGAGGGCACTAGTCCAAAGACACATATTGTGCTTGTTCCGGCTAAATGGGCCTACAGAATACATTTGTTCGGAATCATCCTCTTACCCTTGAAGATATCGACCAGACCTTGCTAATATTAATGATAGAAGACATTCAAACTTTCTCAGTTAAAAAGCATCGGTCCCAGAGGCACGCGATGCGGACAGCAAAGGTTCTTATCAGACGGTGGTGCGAATGCGAAAGCTGATCAGGGCCAGTTGTTCAAAACTAAAAACTTATGTTAAAACAGCTGATAAAATACGGACAGAGTACGATTTAGCTGATAAAACTGAAATAATTCTTATTTACTTGAAAAGTATCTAAAGCATCCAAGCTTAGTTTAAACACCCTTTTTATTAGTTAATTTTGAGGCAGACAACACATTTTCAAGCAAATAATTGAAAAGCTCATAGAATTATGACAGAACAGAACAGAACTTTATTCAGAATCCAGTAGGCTAAAAAGCCCGTGTGGACATAGTACATACATATACAATGGCATTTGGACAGTGTTCCTATGACAAATATGATCTATTAAGTTAATACTAACAATGGAAATAAAATATCTTCATTTCAAATAACACAATCAGTTTAAGCTGTCACACGTTTTGGAGAAGGTGTTTCTTTTTGTAATTTGATAGAGGTAGCATTATATGGCAATATATATATTAGCAAAACTCAGAGTGATTGAGACAGACGATGATCTTGCACTTTCGCAAGCCCACACGACTGCCACAATCCTACTGATTATATCTAATGATCAGGAACCCGCCCCTACCTTACCGAAACGAAATGTAAGGCAGGAGTTTGGGTACAGTAAGGTGAATAAACACTGCAGCGCATCACGCTAACAAGTCCATGCAATGGGTATCCCCAACCCCACTATATAACCAGAAAAAGCAGGGCATACGGGGCATACACTAAATTCCCCTCATCCACCCCAGAACACATGCTGTTGGTGTCCGTAAGGACTGCCTCAATTAGGCTGTCCTGACGTCACCGACAACCCATGCTTGGAGCACAAAAGACGGAAACCAGCAAAGATTTTCTGCAGATATTAGTCCATTTTTGAGGTTGGGTAACAAATGCGGTGTATCCCATTTGTTTATTGTCGTATTGGTATATGAATGTGAATTGCATTACATACACCAAGTAAATATTATATAAATAGTACTAATTTTGAAAATACATAGTTTTATATGTTGTTTCGACCCCTATACAACAAGTTTGAACGTTGACTAAATGCGTAAAAAATATAGGTAGATAACTTACGTATGCTCTCAGCGCTTGAATTAAGTAATTCTAAAAACTTAAACATACTAGGTCTGACCCAATAATGTCTTGCAATATATTTCTTTCTTAGATCAGTATACAAAGGACATTCTAACACAAAATGATACTCGTCTTCAAGGACACTACAATTCGAACATTTACGATCACTAACTGGAATTGAGTTTGGTTTTACCCATCTTCCAGACTCTATCTCGAGACGATGAGATGCCATCCGTAATCTGCTTAAAGCATTACTGAATTTACCTATATTTATATTATCTAAATATGGCTGTAGTTTGAACTCTGCAAATGTCCTATAAAAGTTTGCCCTTGAAGACTCCCCTAATCTTGCCACCCAGTTTTGGATAAATGTGTCGGTCATGGTGTGGAAAATTTGTGGAAATATCAGCTAAAGGCTATCAGAATAGGGAAACAAAAGCTAATGAACTAGAGGGAAAGGGAATGCCTTTACGGGTAATTTCTTCTGACATTTCATTTCGACACTAGTTCTACACATTAAAATAATTTTGGCGGGAGAAAGACAACAGATTTTTTTTTTATTGTTACGTCCCTGTCACCACTGTATAGGTCATTTTGGAGACGTTGCTTCCATTTTTGTGGCACTTTTACCGGACACTGAGATGTAATGACATCTCAAGCCCGGTCGCCCAATGAAACCGATAGGGTTTATAAGCATGGACTCGCACCGCTTTGCCTGGGCAGGCTTAGATAATTTAAACGGTTAACAAGTACTTGTGTGCAGTCGGTTTCAGCTCTGCGTGGAAGCATCATGCAGCCCATCTATTTCTTCAAGCCGCGATGGGCGGGGGCCGAAAGACAACAGGTAAGAGGAGTATAAGTGTGTGAACAGATGTGTATTATGATACAAGAATCTCAGAAATGAATTTCATGAGACAAAATCTTATTTGTGTGTACCGAGCTTAAAGGACCCGTAAGTACCGGAAAGTGTCCAATGTTGTATTTTTAAGTCTTATCCTGAATAAATTAATTGCCAAACCCATTTCTGACTATCAGCCAATCAACTAACTTGCTATAATGTGTTCATTCAAATTTGCAAACTGAATGAAAAACAGTGTAGATCCTGATCAGATGGCTTCGTCAGATCTGGATCTACACTGTTTACAATGATAGGGACAGTCGTGAACAGCGGGATAGGGGTTAAACATCCAGCTTTAGGACCAGGTGAGACAATTCATCCTCGTGTTGTCATTGCTTTGATATATATTTTCAGGTTACAACGATGGATACAGCACATACATTCGTGTGAAAACTGACTTGAGCGGGTTTCAGAAACAGGAAACCATTAATGCAGTTCACAGTGCTATAGAATGTGCCCGGCTGTGTAGTGAATATGAACCTTGTGATTTTCTGACATTTGAAATTGGAAGGGCCTGTACTTTGTATATAAGGGAACAACAGAACGTAATCGCTGTTCCCTGTCCGATTTTAAAATGCTTCATACGCGATTATTTGGTATACTTGTTGTGAACGTTATGGAACACTATAAATCTTTGCTTATATGTTCCAGAAAGGGTTATCCTTTGGAAGGAAGGAATACATCACAGAACTGTAAAATATGGAGTGGTCACGTTTTCTGGGCCAGACTAGCTAGTTTCGGCAAATTAAGCCTCTTCAGTGACACTCAAATATTTACAAAATTCCACAATAGGATCAATGATTTCCTGTCTTTGGAGTTTGAAAAGTCCGTTGTTGCATGTACCGGTTTAGTCATTATCGTTGACAAAATGGCAAACAATATAGATCCTGGTGAGATGTCTCATTATAAGCCGACTCACCTAGATCTACATTGTTACATATAGGTTTCTGCACCGGTCTGCAGGCTTTAAAGGGTTCCCTGCTAGCATTCTACATAAATCTACAGCGGGCCGTAAGCGGCCCGTCAGCTACCCTGACGGGCCGCTAACGGCCCGCTGTAGATTTATGTAGAATGCTTACTGGGTTAACTCCCTCGTGCGGAAGAAAGTAAACCCTTTATGCAAAGAAATCTTTGCATTACAAAAGCACGCATATACAAATACATTTCGTGATGCAGTTCATCTAACTACTAAAACCGCTTTGAATTCTTTGGTTTGGTCTGACATGTGCATTGGATATGAGACGTTGTAAGATCATGACATGAACAAATCCGTGTATTGAGCCCCTTATTTGTTTGATTTGAGGTTTAACGTCCCCGTCAACACTGTAAAGGTCATTTTGAGACGCTGCCTCCAATTTTGTGGGACTTTTACCCGACATTGAGATGAAATGACATATCAAGCCCTGTCGCCCAATGAAACCAATAGGGTTTATAAGCATGGACGGTCCGACTCGCACCACATTGCCTGGGCAGGCTTAGGTCCTCTAAACGGTTTACCAGTACTCGTGTGCGGGCCGGATTCAGCTATTCGTGGAAGCATAATGTAGCCCATTTATTTCTTCAAGCCCAAATGGGCGGCGGCCGCGAGCCCCTTGTAAATCCCATTTTTAACCCATATATGACAATGGAGTCCTCCACCTAGGGAGTTTGGAGTAGTCCGTTTCCAAATATAGGGGTGCCAAGGTTTTTTTTGTTTGTGGAAAATTTACAAAAAATGAATGTTCTTTAAGCAAACAATATAGAACCAGATCAGACGCCGCGTTGCCAATGTCCCAGAAAAGGGCCGCTAGGCATATATTAGTATGGGTTAAAAAAGAATATACCTGATATGTTTTATTTCCTAGTTTGTAGCACAAGCGCTTGGCCCGTTGATTTGTCCGAAAAACTTGTGAAATAGGTAAAAAGTCAAAATGTGAGTAATATTTTTTCATACAGGTATAGAAAGCTAGACAAGGTTCTCAACAAACCAGTGCCATTTTTCTCGGTACACATAAAAGGACAATTGGCACAGACGCATTGTTTGACACAGGAAGGTATATTTTGAATGAACTTGAACCTAAGACATGCAGAACTACATCAAAACAATGCAGAACTCCTGGTTCAAGCACCATCGTGATCTAAACGTCAAATTACCCCGGATAGACCTTAGTAGGACAATTAACTGTCACACCCACTCGATGGTTTTTCACTGTTTCTCTGCGATTTCCTGCGGAAATCCGATAGCACAAAAGCCAACATTCTTATCAATATCAATGAAGATGCTCTCCCCTAATGCAAAAGTTTTCTCCAGATAACCGTTATTACCAGCAATTTTCACCTTTTTGTGTGCGAGAAGGTATTTCTCATTGCAGTTTTGTTTTCATTCTGTATCTTCAAGCTGATGTAATCCGCGCGCTGACTTGGTCGATTGCCTTGAAATTTGGTATGAAGCATTGAGTAATTGAGTACTACCAGATTTGCAAAAATGATCACGCTACGTTGACTTTGATCGTCTTAACGGCATTATCAAATTTGGTTCTTTAGCCTATTCAATGGGGAACAAGGCATTTTCAAAAACTATTGTGGTCTTTGGACATGAGAGTAGGTACAAAAGGAATGTCTATGAATGCCAAAGTTCAAGGTCATTCAAAGCCCATGGCCCAAGGTCATTTGGATTGCATGTCAATCAACATTTCAAAAGACCTATTCTCTTAAAGACACATTTTTTTCCTTATATAAAAGAGGTGGCCTGTCTAATGATCTGCAATAAACATTTCCTTCGGACCATAGTGCACATCAAAGGCTTATCTTATCTAAGTGATTATGAGGTGATTATGAGCAGATTTCTTGTTTAATAGGGGGCTCAATACGGGTACTTGAGTGATAGTATAATTTACTGAGATTGTTTCCAACAACATATTGTTTAAATAACTTCTTTTTTATTTTAAAATAAAGTAAAGAAAAACACTGATATCCATTGTTTCCTTTACTCAAAAGTGCAAAGAAGTAAACAAACAAGGTAAATGAATTGATAAACTTCACAATTTAATCAATCAATTAACCTTTATTTATTTATATTTATTTAATTATTTATTTATTTATTTATTTATTTATTTTATTTTGGTTGAAAGTATGTGATACACAAATCATAGAATGTCTAAAACATTAGCATTTTATAGTTTCCACCTTCACTCAAGTACCCGTATTGAGCCCCCTATTAAACAAGAAGTCTGCTCATAATCACCTCATAATCACTTAGATAAGATAAGCCTTTGATGTGCACTATGGTCCGAAAGGAAAAAATGTGTCTTTAAGCAGCCGGGCCAAGTTCAGTTTCATTTCATATGCCACCCTCTGACAACTTGATTAACTGGTCCCGGTCACATGACCAATATGGCCCCAAGGCCAAATATAGTAAAAACGTGTAGAAGTTTTCTCTGAAAGTGCTGGGCGAGTTTTCTTGGAACTTTCTATGCAGCATAAGCTGACCCAGTACTACAAGATTTGTCAAAAAAAAAAACTAGTCGACATTGACCAATCTTACGAAATGGTCAAATTTGGCCCCTTATGCTTTTGAATTGGAAAATGGTAAAACAATGAATTTTTCGAAAACTGTTGTGCTTTGTGGCTTGACAGTCGGTGCAATATGAATATCTGTGGATGTCAAAGGCCAGCATCATTCGATGGCCTTTGCCCAAGGTTACTTGGATTGCAGATACATAGACATTTAAAATGGCATTTTCTCTAAAACTGCAGAGCCAATTTCAGTTTCATATGCAGCATCCTGACAATGACAGAATAAAGGTTTATTCGAATGGTTTATGTCACATGACAAAGATGGCCGGAATAATATATGCGAAGATAAATATGGCAAACCCCTAAAATCTTCTTTGCAAGAACTTATCAGCCACGGCCCCGCCCATCGGGGCTTGAAGAAATATATGGGCTGCATGATGCTTCCACGCAGAGCTGAAACCGACTCGCACACGAGTACTGGTAAACCGCTTAGAGGATCTAAGCCTGCAAAGGCAAGGGGTTCGAGTCGCCCCGTCCATGCTTATAAACCCTATTGGTTTCATTGGGCTTGAGATGTCATTTCATCTCAATGTCGGGTAAAAGTCTCACAAAATTGGAAGCAACGTCTCAAAAATGACCTTTACAGTGTTGACGGGGACATTAAACCCAAATCAATCCAACAAAAACTTATCAGCCAATCGCCTTGAGACTTAGTATTTAGCTTTAGATGAGAATAAAACCAAATGTGTTCCCTTGATGACACAAGATTGACCTTGACCTATCTTTGGACAAGGTCAAATTTGGTCCCTCACGCGTTTGACGGCGAAAGAGGTTAAAAATGACTTTTTAAAAGGTTGCGATTATGAAATGAGAGTATGTACTGTATGAATGTCTGTGAATACATTTTATGTGAAGTTCATTCAGCAGCGTTGGCCCCAGGTGTCTATGATCTTTTCAACTTAAATTTTATATACAGCTTCCTCGGCAAAGAATGGACGAAAGTTTGTTCAAAGGGGCCAGGCCTCATGACCAAAATGGCTGCCACCGCCATCTATTCAAAACTAAAAAAAAAATCTTCTTCTCCAGAACCTCTGGGCCGATTTCTTGAAACTTTGTGTACAGCTCAGGTGACTGAGTACCACAATATTTGACAAATAATGACGCAAGGTTTAGCTTGACCTATTTATCAGTACCAAAGATCATAGTCATTCAAATTAGGAAAAAAAGGGACTAAATAGGGGGAGTGATCAGAACCTCATGGTCATATTGTTACACCAACCCTTCTAATTTTACAGAGCAATATCAGATGAGAAAGCTCTTAATCCTTATCTTGCTGTTCACGACAACCCCTATCTTTGCAAACAGTGTAGATCCAGATCAGATGGCTTCTTCAGAAGCCATCTGATCAGGATCTACACTGTTTGGCATTCAGTTTATGAATTGGTAGCAATAAATTACATCAAGTAATTTGATTGGTTGATAGATTGAAATGGGCGTGGCTTCAATGAATATTCAGCAAGATAAGGGTTAACGAGGAGTGTGCACTATTTGTGAGTCCGCCGATAATGGAAATATCCAAATTCAAAGCCTGATGGAAGAGTCCATTGAAGAAACACACAGGTGTAAGCGTTAATTTTGTGGCCATTTTTCAAATAGGTCCACAGACCGGGAACATACTTTCCTGTAAGTAAAACTTGATGGCAAGTGAAAATGGCGGTGAAAGGGTATAAGTGTATCAAGCCAGCTGTGTCATCGTGACATAAAATAAAGAGATCATATCTTTGAAATATAAAAAAGGGAAATATTATTTTGGAGCACACTTGGTAAGATGGGGCTAGGTCTTTACCCATTAACCTTGTAGACCCATACAGATACCCATGCAAACATTGTCAGCAGCTAAGCACTCTCACCGGAATTGACAGTATTAGGCATTATGTGATTTAGTTCTTGAAATCATGTGACCAGTAAATAAATCAAATCAATCAAAATAGCTTATCAGGTACGTACCAACAAACAGTAATACCGGTGGACTTTTTCGCTGCAAAAATTTGAGCCGGCGCACAGCATTTCCTACAATTTACGTGTGCTCCCAACGAAGACTCAGATCAGCCTGCGCATCCGCGCAGTCTGATCAGAGTCTTCGCTGTGCGCTTTAAGGATAGCTAAGGGCCCAATGCTTCTTCATGCAGCAAGATAAGCCTCTGGTTAGACTATATGGATGCGCAGGCGGATCTGATTCTTCGCTATGCGCACATGTAAATTGTAGGTAATGTTGTGCCCTGGCTCAAAGGTTATTTTCGATCACAAATACTTGTTTATCCAAGGATTTACACATCCTTCTGATGGTGGAGTCATTTAACCCTTCTCTTGCTGAATATTCATTTAAGCCACACCCATTTCTGTCTATCAACCAATCAAATTACTTGATGTAATTTATTCCAACAAATTCATAAACTGAATGCCAAACAGTGTAGATCCTGATCAGATGGCTTCTTCAGAAGCCATCTGATCTGGATCTACACTGTTTACAAAGATAGGGGTTGTCGTGAACAGCAAGATAAGGGTTAACCTTCCTATTTAAAGTGTGGATGTGTCCAAAAGTGCTAAAAATCGGGGGGTGGAAGGGTTAGAATATATCTGCCTAGTGTTCCTACTTTCTCTGGGTCTACGTAGTTCGGTCTGTGACCTTGGTTTACAAAACCGCCCTTACATGCCTTAGTACCTCGCGAATGCTGATGTGTGAAAACCATGGTCGATCCATATTTTTGCGTGATCTTAACTATTCTTGTATTTCTTTGTGAAAAGGAACGCACCGAAGGGAAATAATTTATTGAAGAAGCGGTGTCTTTAATTAACACATTCACAAATAATAAAGAAATATCGAGGCTGGGCTTTATTCCATCTTTTAACATATTGCAATGCATTGCACAGGTGCAAAGGCGTCTAACACTTGCGGTGTTTGCCTTCCAAGGGCCAGTTGTTCAAAGCTAGCGACGTCGTTAGTTAACGTATTGTTAAAACTTCGATCATTTAATTTGGCAAACTAGTATGTATGCTAAGATTTTTGCTGAAAAAATTGTAAGCAGCTTTTGCACATGTTTTCAGTAAAACTACCAGAGTATTAGATAATGTAGCTGGTAGAACATTTAACGATTTGACCACTAACGAGCTCGTTAAGCTAACACTGCTTTGAATAACTGGGCCAAGAGTATTGTACCGAAACAGACTCAATGATTCTAGTCACAGGTTTGCTGTGCCACAAAATAATAATAATAATAATAATAATAATAATAATAAATTGGAAAAAAGGCATCTTTGGTATTTCAGTAAAGTAAGCACATGTTTAAATAACATAAATACAAATTTCATGACAGGATTTGAAAACAAGCTATAGGCTTATGTTAATCGTCTCCTGAATGGCATCTTTGCATCCCCCGATTTACATTCTTAAGATGCGAGTGACTTATGAAATATTTTCTTCCTTATTTCTGCTCAAAAACATAGATTGTTGGTACTCATTAAACCGAATTGACGAGACGGTTCTAACGAGTACCCACAGTCTATGTTTTCGAGCAGAAATATGGAAAAATACTTTCCCTAGTAAACCCCATTTTACTGTATAAAGATAAGGTTTCAGGGGGTAAAATTATGTAGCCATGTTTTTGTGATGAGCAGCAATTTCATGTACCTACCACACGATCTCCTCTACATGCATTACGCTAACACACCCGTGCGACATAGTGCATTTTTTCACATCTCCAAAATGGCTACTTTTCGGATGAAAATCCATTATAGTTTTTCTTATTTATGCTGCAAACTAGGTTGTGGTTGCTCGTTAGAACCGCCTCATTGAGGCGGTTCTAACGAGTACCCACAACCTATGTCTTGGAGTAAAATTAAGAAAAATAGTGTTTACCCCACCTAAACCCCAGTTTTCTCTATACAAAGTGGGGTGTAAGGGGGTGTTCATTTCACGGACTTGTGCACGTGATGTCTGCGAGCAGCATAGACTCTGGCATATGCGCAGTCTCGCCGGAGTCTTTGCTGATCGTGGATGCGATTAGTACCTGTTTCTCAAGGACAGGATAAAATGTTCTTGCATGTCAATTCTTGTTCCTATCCAAGACAGAATATTAAAGCACTTTTATACGAGTACATCGGTATGTCCATATGGGAATTAAATATTAAATCGATTTAAGGTGGCGTGACACACTTGCACCATTTCACTGCCATTTTCTCGTGTTATCAAGTTTCATTTGCAGGAAAGTATGTTCTCGGTCTGTGAACCCAGTTGAAAATATTTACATTTTCAATGCATTTGCAGAAATGCCCTTTGAGTGTAGGCCTGAACTGTGACTTATACTGTTTCGTTTAATTCTTTTATGTCAGTATTTTAGACAAACAATGTAGACCCTGATCAGACGCCGGGTTTGCGGTGCCTTATCTGGGCTTGGACTACAATGGCTTGATTTTTTTTCAGGATTAGCTTTCATATGATTGTCTGAAAACCATTGAATTAATTAAAGGCTATCCTGCACAAGATTATCGACAACATTTTCCAAAACATGGTCCGCACATGAGACAGTATTGTCATCTGCATAGTAGACTAGCTGACTGCGAGACACAAAATGAAAGATGTCGTTAATTAAAATGTTAAACAGGAGCGGTCCAAGTATGGACCCCTGAGACATACCCTTAAGGACTGAAAACCACTTTCCCTCGTTTGACACATTGTTTTCTATTACTTAAGTAAACTTTGATGAGTTTTAAAGCTTTTTTTATGAAATCCCTTAAGTTTAAAGTTTTGGAAAAAGCAGGCCATGGGGTAAACAGTCAAATGAGGTGCCGTGTTACTATTAATCCCCTATTTTGATATCACTTAATCGATTTTGTGATATCACTTATTCGATTTTGTGATATCACAAATTATTATGTAATGCCACAAATCAATCTGTGATAACACAAAATCGATTTTTGTGATATCATTTTATATCATAAAACCATTTTTATGAGATCACAAAGTAAGACTGAATTTGTGTTATCATAAAATTGATTAAGTGATGTCGCATAATCCAATTTGTTATAACAAAATCAATTTTGTGATCGATTATCGAAACAATGGACACATTTTAATTCTATTCAGTGGTATCACTATGTCTCTAATTTTGATATCACTGAAGAGGACTGAATTTGTTATATGAATTTGTTAAATCGAATCTGTGATATCACAAATTAATATCTTCACTTTGAATTTTGAAATACTGTGGGCTCCCGAAGCCCATGCGGTACAGACAAGCTATATTTTAGCCAAAATTCAACAGGCATTTGGGCGACACACGATGTTTTGAGACCGATGATGTAGATGCTAGCGAAATTTTACTATAATTCCGTCAGTGCCTGAGGGATCTGCAAATTCGATTTTGGTTTAACATATTTATTCACATACTGATTGCATATAATTATAAACTGTACATAGCTATACAATATTCTAAACTGAACACAGTTAAGCATGTGGAGGGATTCAGAAAGAAGCCTAAAGGCTTATGTACATCTGTCTCCCTAAATATCCTTAAATGAATATACACAATGGAAAAAATAGAGATTTGATTCTGAATGGCAGTCATTGCCGCATTGACCATGCATGAGTTGTGTCTCAGTCGACATCAAATATTCATTAGAAAGTAAACATTATCCTGTTTGCGAATATAATATTACCCTCAAAAGTGTGCTCTGGCATCCATACCCAGGCCGGAAAGCTGACAAATAAACTTTGAAATGTTGACTAAAATATTGTTAACTGTTTATTTATAGACCTTTCATAATTATATTTAATTTTATATATAATTCACTCGAGTCGATTTTCTATGTTTTTATTCATATGCATGTATTGAGAGGTTGCAGATGACGTCCCACACGTACAGTTATCGTTCTTGCTGGAGACACCCAAGCTCAATTCCAACAGAATTTCAATGTACTTTCCTTGTTAATAACTGTCTTGTCCCTTGGAAAATTATGACTAAACCTTGATTATTTAATTATTATGATCTTTAAGAACAATCACTGACACATATTAATCCCTTTAGTGTTTTATCACTATGGGATGAATAAATTTGTACACAAAACCCGGCCGGGTGTCTCCAATATGGTGGATCAAGGGAGAATAGACCTAATCTTACAAAATGCTGTGCCTGCAACCTCTCAATACCGTTGTAAAACACAAAATGTGGCTTTCAAGCGTGTTAATGGGAACGACTTATTAGCGTGATGTGGTTGATATAAGCTGACCCTTTTTTAACCCATTTGGTACCAGAAACCCCCAAACGGGTACCCTGGCAAACAGTGCAGCCCAGATCAGACGCCACAGAACGCGGCGTCTGATCAGGGCCTCCACTGTTTGCTAAAAATTCAGTCATTTTCCAAATAAATTTTGATGAAAACACAACCTGACACCCCTAAATTTCCAAATGGACTCCTGCTATATATAAGGAGGAAGATTCCATTTGGTACAAAAAGGGTTAAAAAGAATACCTGCGAATCTAAAAAGTAGTGAAAGAGCAAGCCATTCAGGACACAGGTATTGAACCGTACACTAGAAAATTAATCACTTAACACCAACTGGGTATGTTTTAGTTTTCTATTTGCGCCAAACAGCGTTCACATTTCGTAAATATTGAATCACGAATTCCCTGTATTTCCTCCTCATTGAAGTTGATGCTTGAGATAAATTGAACAAGAGGGAAGCCAATGAAGCAGGGACAGAACATTGCATCGACACACAATATTCCCATCGCTTATGGATTTTTGGTCTTTCATTTCAAAGAAACAGCGGGCTTTCAAATCAACTGAGAATGTGGAAAACAGCTCTAAGTAAAATTGTATACTTATATTCGAAAAATCATGAGTTGTTTGACCTCTTTTCTATTGTATTTTTTTATTATAAGGTCGAATGAAAGGATAATCCCTTGTAAATAAAGGCAACAAATGATGGATAGTCGAGTCGATCCCGTTCAAATGGTGCTATTTAAGAAATAGGCTATAGATGTCGAAATCTTGGGGCTGCAGATACTTTTCTGGAATACTGTGACGAATAGTGAGAAATGTTCGAAATACTACTTGTATTTATACTGATAGATTATACATATGCCATAGGTAAGTTGGCAATATTGACCACGTACTTTATTTATTTATTTATTTATTTCATTACGAAAACACGCATATACAAATACATTGCAAATGTTACTATCGAAAATATGAAAGTTTTGTGTTGAAAAATTTTGATATTTTTCTTATTTCTGCTCAAAATTTATATTGTGAGTACACGTTAGAACTGCCTCGATAGAACCGCCTCATCGAGTCTATATTTTAGAGCAGTAATAAGAAAATAACTGTATACCCCTGTAAACCCCAGTTTTACTGTATAAAAGTGGGGTTAAAAGGGGTCAAAATTATTTAGGCGTGTTTTCGTGATGTTTATTTATTTATTTATTACCTCAACAGAGCTAAAGACTCAAGGCGAGCTTTTGTGACCGTTCGATGTCCGTCGTCCGTCTGTCAACAATTCACTTGAAAGAAATCTTCTCTTAAACCGGTGAACGGATTTTGAAATAATTTTACAGGAATCTTTTATGAGTGACCCTCTACCAATTGCCTAAATGATTCCACTCCGCTAAACAAAATGGCCACCAAAGCTAAAAAAAAAAGAAAAAAGAAAATAGAAAAGCCTTTAAATGCGATCTCCTCCTATGCCACTGGCCCAATTTCAGAATAATTTCACAGGAGTATTAATTAGGTGACTCTCTACCAAACTTGCCCAAACCGTTCCGATGTGAAGAACAAGATGGTCACAAGAGCTAAAATATATATATATATATATATATATATATATATATATATATATATATATATATATATATATATATATATATATATATATATATATATATATATATATATATATATATATATATATATATATATATATATATATATATATATATATAAACTTAAAACATCGTCTCGTCTGTCAACAATTTACTTGTTCACATGCAAGTTCCCTGGGTGACCCTGTACCAAAATTGCTTAAACCATTCTCCTCAGAAAAACAAAATGGCCACCAGAGATAAAAATATAAAAAAAATCATTAAACGTCTTCTTTTCCTTAACCTGGTCCCCGCCCATCAGTGCTTGAAGAAATAGATGAGCTGCCTGATCGAACCGTCTATGCGTATAAACCCTACTGGTTTTATTGAGCGACGGGGCTTGAGATGTCAATTCATCTCAATGTCTGGTTAAGGCCCACAAAATTGTAATCAAAGTCTCCAAAATGACATATAAAGTGTTGACGGGCATGTTAAATATCAAATCAAACAAATCAAAACAAGTTTCCTTAACCAGTAGATGGATTTTGAAATAGTTTCACAAGAATGTTCCTTGGGTGACCCTCTATCAAAATTGTTCAAACTACTGCACTCGTATAAACAAACTGGCCACCGGAGCCAAAAATAGAAAAAAAAAATAAACGTCTTCTTCTCCTAAATCAGTTAATAGATTTTGAAATAATTTCACAGGAATGTTCTTTGGGTGACCCTCTACCAGAATTGCTCAACAATTCCGCTTGGATAAACAAGATGACCGCCAAGGCTAAAATTAGAAAAACCTTTGAACGACTTCGCCTCCTTTAGCAGTCAGAGGATTTTGAAATAAATTCACATGAACGGATGACCATCAACCAAATTTGCTCAAACTGTTCAGCTTTGATAGATGAACAATATGGCCACCACAGCTATTTATGTAAAAATCTTTTAACGAATTCTCCTCCTTAACCAGTGGATGGATTTTGAAATAATTTCACTAGAATGCTTCTTGGGTGACCCTCTACCAAAATTGCTTAAACCGTTCTGCTCTGGGCCCAGTTGTTCAAAGCATCGTTAGCTTAACGAGCTCGTTAGTAGTTAAATTGTTAACTATTCTAGCAAGTGTAATAAAATAAATTTGGTATTTTGCTGGAAAAATGTGAGCAGTTTTGCATTTGCAAAAGCTGCTCACATTTTTTATGCAAAAAATTTAGTATATTTGCCATATTAAATGATCAAAGTTTTAACGCTATGTTAACTAGCGACGTCGCATCACGAAAACACGCCTATATAATTTTGACCCCCCTTGAACCCCACGTTTATACAGTGATGCCAATTTATTTTGAAATCTGATGGCTAAGGTCCAAGTTTCAAGATCCTAAAATGAAAAATTTCAAATTCTTTTTACCATATTTTGGCATGGTAGCTATCTTGGCCATAATTATCAACTTCCATTTAGCTGACCGCAAATATCAATTTTGATATCTAAGCTACAAGAGAATCAGAAACAAATCCACTGTTTTGCCTTTTTCACATTAGAAATGCCCAAGTGACCAAATCAACCATGCCATAAAATAGGTCAGAAGAGAAAACACTGTTTACATATGTCTAAGTGATCAAAGTTTACCTTGGCATTAGATAAGTCAAGGTCATACAAAGTCACCGTTTGAACAAAGATAGTTAGGGCCCGAATACAAATTGATACACACCAAAAACGAAGTGAAGGCGATGATCAGGAATCGATCAAATTAACCCACATCTCCCATCAGAGAAACCAAAGGGAAAGAGAAATAGATGGGCTGCATGATGCTTCAGCGCAGGGTTGAAGCCGCCCGCACACTAGTACTGGTAAACCGCTTAGATGATCTAAGCCTGTCCAGGAACCGCGGTGCGTCCATGCTCATAAACCCTATTTGTTTCATTGGGCGACAGGGCTTGAGATGTCATTTCATCTCAATGTCGGGTAAAAGTCCCACAAAATTGGAAGCAATGTCTCCAAAATGACCTTTACAGTGTTGACGGGGACGTTAAACCTCAAATCAAACAAAACCAAAGGGAAAGACTCACAAACATGGAATAACTAGACCCTAATGGAAACATCAATAGCGGAAAGTGGGAAGATAAAAATACTGCATCTGAGCCATCCAATACAATCTCGAGTTGACCTTGACCATTGAAATTTATATACCTCCTTTCAGCTGATTCCAAATACTAATTCTGATGCAACAGGCCACAAAAGAATTAGAAAAATGCACTGTTTTGCTTTTTCCCCACGCAAAGGTCTAACTGACCAAAGTGGAACTTGACAATAAATAGGTCAAGGTCAATCGAAAGTCATCTTCTGAACAAACTTGGTAGAGCCTGAGCCCCCAATTGCTGAAAACTAAGTTTCAAGGCCATCGGCCATTTGGTTCCTGAGAAGAAGATTTCCAAATGGTTTTACCATATATGAGCATGGCCAATCCCACAAATAAATTTTTATTGCCTCCACATGTAATTTGGTTTTAATCACCAAGCACTGTTAGTTTCAGAAGTAGACAAAAACTGCATCTGAGCTATCCAGGAAAAAAGATGAGAAAATTACCTTGTCCTTTGGAATTGCTAAACATCCATTCAGCTAATTGTTAACCCTTATCTTGCTGTTCACGACAACCCCTATCTTTGCAAACAGTGTAGATCCAGATCAGATGGCTTCTGAAGAAGCAATCTGATCAGGATCTACTTTGTTTGGCATTCAGTTTATGAATTTGTAGCAATAAATTACATCAAGTAATTTGATTGGTTGATAGACAGAAATGGGTGTGGCTTAAATGAATATTCAACCAATTGTTAATATCAATTCTGTGACCATGACTCCATGAACAAACTTTATTCCCTCAACCCATGGAGGCTCGACATGTAATTTGGTTTCATTTGGCCTAGCTGTTTCTGAAGAGATGTCGTTTGAAATCTTAACGACGCAGACGACGACGACTGACGGCGGACCACTGCCTATCCTATTAGCTCCCCCGGGTGAGCTAAAATGTCATACATTTTCATCGGAAAATTAACCATTTTGGAGATATGAAAGAATGCACTATGTCACAACGGTGTAATATCGTAATGAACGAAACAGTCTAAGTCCTCGTTCAGGACCAATTTACCCAGCCTACACTCAGAGGCAATTGACCCACCAGAGCTGGCAGTGCTTTGATTCGTGTACTTTAATGAAGCCATTATCAGTCAGTCCCGACCTGAGTTAAACGATGGTAAGTCCATATAAAAACAAAATATAGAAATAGATGCCAAGGAAACGCCACAATCAAAGATTACAGTCTATCAATGGCAGAAATAGGAAGCGTAACTATAAATGGGGGAAAAAAAAAGGAATCACAACATCACGTGAACAATTCTGTGAAATAAAGACCCACATAAACCCCACTTTATATAGGGAAAACTCGGGTTTACGGGGGTATACATTATTTTTCCTTATTTCTGCGCCAAGACATAGGTTGTGGGTACTCGTTAGAACCGCCTCAATGAGGCGGTTCTATCGAGCACCCACAACCTATGTTTGCAGTATAAATAAGAAAAATATCACGGACTTTCATCAGAAAAGTAGCCATTTTGGAGATGTGAAAAAATGCACTATATCGCACGGGATGGATGGATGGATGGATATTTTGTTTGAAGACGCTCAACCCTAATAGGGCATATAGCGTCTAAAAATAATTAGGTATTAGATATAAAATTGTTATTGAAGTTTAAAAGTTAAAATATTAATGATAACAGTTTGTTAAATGTCCGATTTCTTTAAGAAAATTTATTAATTGATAAGATGGTATGTCGTTAAAAAGATCTTTCATTGTTGTAACATTAAAATATTTTGAGCCGATATGATAAAATTCTACACATGAAATGAGAAAGTGATTAACTGTGAACGGTTCGTTACAGGATACACAGAAAGGTGCTTGTTCGTTTTGTAATATGTAAGAATGTGTGTCCAATACGGAATCTGGTAATTTTAGTCTGGTCTTTCCTACTGTAATTTGAGAAAGAGCATTTACTGTGAAAATTAGGTTCTATTTTGAATAATTTATTATCGGTTTCTTTTTCCCAAATAGATTGACATTTGTTTTTGATATATTTATTAATGTTAGATTTAAAATCTGAAAAAGGAATTTTAAAATTTGTAACATTCAAAGATAAAGCAGATTTAGCTTCTAAATCCGCCAACTCATTTCCACGAATATTGATGTGACTGGGAATCCAGCAGAAAATAATCTCCTTGGAGAGAGAAAGATAGTGGAATTTTCTTAAAATTTGTTGAATTAAGGGATTTTTGTGCTGTTGATCTTTAAGAGCCTTTAGAACTGAAAGAGAATCTGAAAAAATGATAAATTGTTTTTCATACCGATCTCTAATATTATATAGTGCAATATCAATTGCTTTCGCTTCAGCAGTAAAAATTGAGCTATTATCGGGTAATCTAATGCTATCAGTGAAATTCGGACTAATGACAGAACAAGCAACTTTCTCATCCTGTTTCGAACCGTCAGTGTAAATGGGAATGTGATGTTTAAAATTGGATTTGATTTCTATAAATTCGTTCTTAAATATATGAGATTCTACTTCGGATTTTTTATTTTTTTCTAAATCTAAAATTATCCTTGGTGGATTCAACACCCATGGTTCTTTCGATGGAAAAGAGAACGATTGTATATTTTGAATATTTATATTGGCCTCTTCGAGTAACGGTTTTATTCTCAGGCCAAGAGGTTTTATAGCAGATGGTTTGTTATTGTAGAATCTTTCATAATTTGGGTTAAAAACTGAGTCATATGCTGAATTTCGTGGATTAGCAGCTAATTTGGTAGCATATTGAAGAGACAATTTCTCTCTTCTTACATAAAGTGATGGTTCATTTGATTCAGCATAAAGACTTTCAATAGGTGAAGTGCGAAATGCACCTAGTGCTAGACGTAAACCTTGATGATGTATAGTATCCAAAGATTTTAAATAAGATTTCCTAGCAGATCCATAGACTATGGAACCATAGTCCAATTTGGAACGAATTAAAGATCTATAAAGATTTAAAAGAACAGTGCGATCTCCTCCCCAGTCGGAACTGGACAGGACTTTAAGAATATCAAGAGCTTTTAAACATTTAGCTTTCAAAGTTTTGATATGAGGAATAAAAGACAATTTGCTATCGAATAAAAGACCCAAAAACTTCGCCTCAGTGACGACTGGAATTGGACTGCCGTATATAGTCAGTACAGGATCTAAATGCAACTTTCGTATTTGGCAGAAATGAACACACTGAGTTTTTGTTTTAGAAAATTTAAAACCATTTTCTGTTGCCCAAGTTTCTATATTATTTAAACACCTTTGGAGTTTAAATTCAATGGTTTCCATATTTTTGGATCGATAAAAGATTCCAAAATCGTCAACAAAAAGCGAACAATCTGGGTCTTTTACACATTTAACTATATTATTAATTTTTATGCTGAACAAGGGTGGTGATAAAATACTACCTTGTGGTACACCTTGTTCTTGATCAAATGTGTCCGATAATGTATTTCCTATGCGAACATTAAATGTTCGATCGGACAAGAAATTTTGAACAAAAAGTGGCAATCGGCCTTTAAGGCCCAAGTTGTGTAAATCTTTCATGATGCCATATTTCCAAGTCGTATCATACGCCTTTTCTAGGTCAAAGAATACAGCTACGACATGTTCTTTTTTGATAAAGGCATCACGTATAAATGATTCTAAGCGAATCAAATGATCGTTAGTAGAGCTGTTTTTTCTAAAACCAGCTTGAAATTTAGTGATAAGCTGGTTTGATTCTAAGAACCAAACCAGCCTATCATTAATCATTCTCTCCATTGTTTTACATAAGCAACTTGTCAAAGCAATAGGTCTGTAATTAGTGGCTTCAGTATGATCTTTATTAGGTTTCGGAATAGGAATAATGGTAGCTTTTCTCCAGTTTTCAGGGAATTTTCCAGTGATCCAAATATCATTCAGAATATTTAATAATGTTTCCAATGCCTTGTTGGGTAAACTTTTTAAAATTTGATAGTGTATGTCGTCAGGACCAACAGCAGTATCATGAGATTTATGGAGAGCATCTAATAATTCTTTAGTAGTGAAAGGTAAATTACATTTTTCATGATTTAATGAGGAAAAATTTAAATTCTTTTTCTCTTGTTCTTGTTTAATATTTTGGAAATTTTCTGAATAATTTGAGCTGGAGGAGTTTTTCTGAAAATTTCCCCCCAAGGCATTGGAAATGTCTTTAGCCGTTGAACATATATTTCCGTTCGATTTGATATGGACATGTTTATTTGATTTGTTTTTGCCACTAATTTTTCGAATCATGTCCCATATTTTCTTAGTTGGTGTTCTGGTATTCAGTTTGGAGACGTATTGCTGCCAAGATGCTTTCTTGGCCGATTTTATTGTTTTGCGAGCTTTAGCTCGCATATGTTTGGCATGGATAAGATTTTCTTTTGTTGGTTGTTTATTGAATTTTCGTAATGCAAATTTTCTTTTATTGATTGAAGTTTTAACTTCATCATTAAACCAAGGTCTGTTTCTTTTTGAAAAAGTCGAGGATTTAGGAATACATTTTTCAGCAATATCAATCAATTCATCAGTAAAATCTTGTATATCACTTGCAGTTTTAAAAAGTTCAGGGTCGAGTTTTTCATCACATAATTGATTAAAATTTTCCCAATTTGCTTTACTCAAATTCCATCTGGGGTGACGATCCTCATGGGTCGATGCAATTTCTTCAATTACTATCGGAAAATGATCGCTCCCATGGAGATCGTCCACAACAGACCAATCAAAATCTAGATAAATATTTGGAGAACAAATTGAAAGATCTAAAGCAAAATAATTTCTTGTGGGAGAATGAAGATATGTTGGTTGTTTATCGTTAAATAAACATAAATCATTTTCAGCAATAAAATTTTCTATGATTTCTCCTTTGTCATTTGTATCCGAGCAACCCCATAATTTGCTGTGACTATTCAAATCTCCTAATAATATGTAAGGACTAGGTAATTGATTTGTTAAATTTTCTAATTCTTGTTTAGAAAAATTATAGTGTGGTGGAAGGTAGACAGAACAAATCGTTATGGATTTGGATAAAGTGACGTTTACAGCAACAGCTTGTAAATTAGTGTTTACATCTATTTTCCTATGAGGAACGTCAGATTTTACCAGGATTGATGTACCTCCTGATGCCTTCTGATTATCCGTTGTGATATGATTGTACATACTGTAACCTTTGAAATTAATATTATCTGTAGTTTTCAAAAAAGTTTCTTGGAGACAAATGACATTAGGAGAAAAAAGTGTAGATAAAATTAAAAGTTCGTTAAAATTGGCTTTAACTCCTCGACAATTCCATTGAATTATTGACTTCTTATCCATGATTAAATGGAGAGAAGATTAAAACAAGGAATTTAATCCTTTTATCTTTTATTATTATGCTTTGAGGACGTGGAGGGATCAACATCCAACTCCATGTCCTCAAGGGCGCCGTACTGATTAGCCATTTTTACTTGATCCGTTGACGCCCCTTTACTGTTAGGGTTTGATCCTTTATGCTTTTCTTTGTCTTTTTTGTCTTTTCGATCCGCTGTCCCTGACGTGGACCGAGAGTGAGATCTGCTAGAATGGGTGTTCGGTTGTGAACTGGTCTGTGAAGTTTGTCTTGACTGATGAGTAGATGAAGGTTGTGACGATGTAGTAGGTTGTGACGATGTAGGTTGTGACGATGTAGTAGGTTGTGATGTGGTTTTTGGTTTAACAGTAGAGGTAATTACTTTAGAATGTGGTTTAATTTCGAAATCTTTTTCATTAAATTGAGTGGAGGTTTCTTTTGTTTCAGGTTTGCTGGCAAGGGATTGAACAACTTTGGCGAATGTGTTTTCTGGTTTGTTTTGTTGGATTTTCTTGGCTTCCAAATAAGTGACGTTTTGTGTAACTTTGATTTTCATGATTTCTTTTTCTGTTTTCCAAACTTCACAGACATTGGATTTAGATAAATGATCTTTTCCACAGTTCACACATTTTGGAGAGTTCTTGCAGTTAGAAGTGTGATGATCAGTGCCACCACACTTCTCACAAACAGATCCGTCAGGGACATTACAGTCGTTTTCATGGTGCCCAAACCTCTGACAATTGAAACAGCGCAGAGGGTTGGGCACGTAGATTTCAACCGGTATTATTCTGGAAAAAAAACCTTAGTGATTTCGGCAACGAAGTGGTATTGAAGGTTAAAAGAAGAGTATTTGTTTCGATGAAATTGCCGTCTTTTTTAATTTTGAAACGTTTGCAGGCTGTTACTCCTTGATCTTTTAAATATTCTACGATACTGGCTTCTGATTCTTGTTTAAGCATTCTGTCACGGAGTATTCCTTTACATGAATTTAATGTTTTGTGCTCCGTGACAGAGACGTTAAGGTTGAAGAATTTATTAATTTTCAGGAGATTTTCAGTTTGAGATTTTCTGTTTGTTTGAATTAAGAGAGTTCCATTTTTTAATTTTTTGACATTTTTTTGGCGTTCCGATAAGAGATTCTATTTGTTTTTCTATGACAAACGGTGAAAGAGTGGTAACAGCCTTGCCTTCGTTACTTGAAATCACTAAGAATCTAGCAAAATTTTCGTTTACTTTGAAAGTGAATGTTGTCGGTTCCGGGTCATCATCAGATAAGACTAAAAAAGCTCTTTTTCTAGTGTTGGATCCCATGGTTGAAATTTATGTTTCGATAGCTATGCGCCCCACCCTCCTTGGAGCCCTACAAGGGGACGTTTAATGGAAATGGATCTCCTATTTCCAACGCCAAGGCTACATGGCTATTATACTCGATGACAGGACCAGCGTCCTTCCGCTCCACTTCTGCTTTATGATTCCCAACTATGCACCCAGATTACAATGAAAAAATGAGGAACAGTTGGGACCCATCCCCACCCATATTCTCTCCCTCACAGAAGTTTCTGCTGAATTTCCCCAGTACAAACCCACCGATTGATCCATCAGCCGCCGCCCTTCAAATAACACTCAAAGATAGAGGAATAAGAAAAAATTACACCCGGTTTGTACCATAAAGATACGTAAGAAAGATAGAAGGAAGTAAAGAACAAGCTGTGCGATTCTAGAGCTTGGCACGACTGAGCCGATTGATTCAGGCCGGATCTAGCCCAAACCCCTCGTCTATCTGAAATATGGGCCAAAATGATGTGTTGAAAAGCTGGAGACCCCTGGGCTTTTCTCAATCATCAGGATCCCTTCTTCCAGCATACGAGACGCCACTCACGGCAAAAAAGTGGCTCCTGTTTCAACAAGGAATTTCATCCCCATTCACTACAGAAGGAAAGTGACCTGTATATTTTATTCCCTACAGACAAGGGAGGCCGAAAACGTTTGCTTAAATAAAAGCTTGGCTCTGAAAACAGGAGATCCTTTGCTAAATATGAGATCCACGATTATTGTAAGAAATTATTGAGCTGATAAGTTTCCGAGAGTACAAATGATTTTATAGACTGAAGAAGAAATAAGCTGTGTTACATGATAACGTACACTTCACAATTTAGTGATAAGTATCTGATTCTGTTAACTTTGGAATAACATGAAATAATTTGAGGTAACATGAAACGACAAGTTACTTATCTAATAACGTATTTAAAATGCATCTTTCATTGATGTGCAGAGTGAAGGAGCATGAAAAAGTGACACATACACAGTACAAACATATACAGATGAGATTTTCTTCTTTGCGGTGCGCGACCCACCAGCAGTGATGATACACGTACAAATGCAGCGTGGTAGTAACATGAGATAGGAAAGGTTTAAAAGGATAGATCTCGCGTAGTGAATGGTGAAAAAAAATTGGTAAGATGCATTTGAATAAATTGAATTACAAAATAATACCGGTCGAACGGACGATTGTTCTGTATGTTGGAGGCTTTTACCCAACTGCCACAGAACCTGAAGGCAGCCACCTATTTCGAGGCACCGGGTGGTCTCGGCAATGGGACTGTTTTCGGTGGGGTCTTACCACTCTGCCACACTCCCGATGGCAGCCGCCATATTTCTACCCCACCGGGCAGGATATCGCACGGGTGTGTTATCGTAATATACAGCACAGTAGCCAGCTCCCTCTTCCCCACAAGAGGTGATCAATGTTCAACGGGCACAATAAATGAATATTAAATAATAATAATAATAATAATAATAATAATAATAATAATAATACACAACCATAAGAACACACAACATGAAGAGCCCCGTCGGAAAATCCGACAAAGCTATATGTAAAATAAACAGCCTTAGGACAGTCAGTAGCGAAACTAATGGTGAGTTGTATGTTATTTACATCGTCTACATGAAGGTAACAGACTCAATCAATTGACCTACAAATTAGAGCATGAAGGCTCGTAGTTTTTTCTACACACTGTAAACTGAAGCTGAAGAAAACCACCAAACACATTACGCAAACACGCCTATACAAATACATTGCCACCTTTATCGCTGTTACGAGATGGAATAGGAAACCTCTCTGGTGCTTATGCATATCTAAATTATTTTAGTAGATATATGGTAGGGCGGTGCGAGTGAAATATTTTAGGTGATATGGTAGGCAAAATGTGCTGCTCCATGCACAAGTCATGCACATATCATACGATGTATGCATGCATGAGTGGTTTGTGGAGATCTGTTTTTACAATACAGGGACCTTTCCATTGAAGCAATAATTTATTACTGTCTGTAGGTAGTAACAACAGCACTTTATCGCCGACGTCAAATTTACGCGACCTCTCGCCTTTATCATAATAAGCTTTCTGCTTAATCTGAACCTTCTTTAAATTATCAAGCGCTAATTTGCATGTCTGCTCTAACCGTTCCCTTAGCTCAATAACGTACTGATACGTCGAAAGAACTTGCTCATCGCGTACCTCTTCAGCCCATAATTCTCTTAATATTGCCATTGGACCTCTGACGTTACAACAACTCAAAAGGGGAGTATCCTAAAGACTCTTGTGGGACTTCCCTAACCGCAAATAATAAAGCTGGAAAATATTTATCCCAATCTTTCGGACGTTCAGCACACATGCGACGTAACATCTGCTTTAACGTAGCGTGGAAACGCTCAATCAAGCCGTTGCAAAGTGGGTGTCTCGGACTACACGTTAACTGTTGAAGAGAAAGAAGTCTGCTGACTTCTTTCATTACCTCAGCAGTAAACTGTGATCCACAATCAGTCAACATTACATCAGGAATGCCAACCCTACTAAACATTTCAATAAGCGCTTCCGCGACACGTTCCGTCTCAATACTCGGTAAAGCTATCGCCTCTGGATACCTTGTCGCATAATCTATCATGGTTAAAATATACCGAGATTTCCTATCAGATCGAGGCTCAATTGGACCAACTATGTCCACTGCCACCCTCTTAAATGGCGTATCAATCAATGGCATTTTTCCTAGAGGTACTTTAGTGACCCGACCTTTCTGAATGGTTCTCTGACAAATATCACAAGATTTACAAAATCTAGCGACATCATCGCAAATACCGGGCCAGTAAAACTCAGTTACAACTCTATCCAATGTCTTCCTAATACCCATATGTCCAGACATTAGCGTTCCATGAGCCAGTTTCAACACCTTTCCTCGGAAACTTTGAGGGACCACAAGTTGGAAAGAGACTTTGTTACCCTTGGTGAACTCCCTATATGCCAAACCCTTTTTCTTAATAAACCTAGTTTCACCTCGGTTTAAACCACGATTCAAAGTCTTGTTCCCAGATACAACCCTTTTCCTGATGTTTTCCAAAGTTGGATCATCAACCTGAGCTTGCTTGAAAGCCTCCTTGTCATCGTTAATGATCTGATCGGGAACCTTAAGTTTTCTGTAAGGCTTCTCATCCTGCCTAGTTTGAAACCTAGTTAAAGCCGCAGCTGACAAATGAGACATATCAGGAAGTTTTGATCCATCAATGTTACCGATAACCAAATCGTACAACGTATTATCCATACACAAAGCTTCAGTTTTCCAGTGAAAAAAGGACAATCAATGTCAATCATTGCCAAAGGATACCTTTGTGTGGATTCATCAATCAACGTAACATTTGATTCCTTCCCTATTAACTGACTATCCGAAACCAAACTTCTCCGAACGACACAGCCTGTACACCCAGTATCTCTTAATACAACCACCTTTTTATTATTAACCAATCCTTGTGCCGTCGGTAACCTTGCCTTTAAGAAGTAACAGACACCTTCCCTAGTTTCCTTACTACACTCCTCCCTATCCGAAATCAAAGGATCACCAACCTTATTTTCAAAAATACTTCCAATCTCATCACCTTTCCTAGTTACTTCCGTTTGACAAAAACTAACTTGGTGTGCTGCGCCACGTGGTGTGCCATTATTCTTACCGCGTCCGCGAAAAGACCCTCTAAAATTACCACGACCACGTGTATAACCACGACCTACATTCTGCGTATTCTCATTCTTAACCTGAGAACCTTGAGTCTCTACGCGCGTGTTAAAATTTTCCTTAACACCGCTATCCCAAATTCCAGTTGCTCCTACCTCTGCGCTATATAATTGTTTTCTGTCGGGGTTCTTAAAACATTTAATTGTAAAATGCCCCTTACCGCATATGCTACACTTGATATCCGATCTGCCACTCGGTTTGTTCGAGTCAACTTTGTCCTGTTTACATTATCGCGTTGCCCCTTATTAATGCAACTATATACGCCCCCGCGCGCTTCTGCAAACAAATCTGCCTCCCTAGCCATTTCATCTAAATTACCAAACTGTTTTGGCTTCAGATGTACATACAGTTCTCTATTACATGACTCCAGGAACTGATCCCTTGCCATGAAATCACAGACAGCCGGAAAAGATTTTTCTATCTTTGCCATATTAAGCCATTTTTCTAAATAACTTCTCAATCTACTACTGAACTGTATGAACGTTTCTGATTTATCGGGCCTACTATAACGAAACTGCTTCCTAAATCCGCGCCCTGTCATGTCAAAGTTCTTTAATAAAGCATCCTTTAACTTATCATAATCCGCCGCATCCTCATTTGACAACCGGTCATTTACGTCAAGTGCGCGCCCTTTGAGCAATGCACTTAAATACGCGGCCCAAACACTCTTATCCCATTTATTAGCCGTAGCATATTTCTCAAACCTAGATAAATTACTATCCATTTTATCTTTACCTTCTTCAAAATAAGGTAACTTAGGATCCCGGGTATGAGCCACCTTCTCAGCTTTTTGCTTTTCAAATTCTAGCTCGAGCTTCGTTCTCTGCATTTCTAATTGGTTCCTTAATTCTTGGTGCTGTAGCTCAAACCCATGTTTTATTTGTTCTAAATGGGCCTCACTAATCTGTTTGGCCTCCCTTTCACTTTGAATGCGTGCCATTTCAAGTTCCTTAGTAACATTCAACATAGCTAGTTCATGTGCCCTTTCCTTTTCCTTTTCCTCCTTTTCTTTTTCCTTTTCTGCCCTTTCCTTTTCCTTTTCTTCAGACCTTAACCTTTCTAAATCCCTTTGCTATTGCCTTTCTGCCCGCTCAATATCTTGCTGCTCCTTAACAAAACCTTGTAACTCCTTCCCCTCATAACCTAAGTCCTTTCCCATTTGCATTAAACGCTCCATTATTGATAACGTAAATCTAACGTTACTATCAACACCACTATAAACTGATCAGTTATGATCAGTGATGATTGAATGGGCTTAACTAAAACGTTAAGATATATATTATACGCGTTAATCTAACTAAAACGTTAGTTTTTAAAGCACACGCGATTTGAAATGTCAAATGCTTTCAGCAAAGTATGACGTTGCGTACTGGTAGTCTAATATGACGTAATAAACTGACGACCTTTACAGTAAAATGCTACAATCCGAAATTTCATCACATTACAAAACTCCGATCATAACAAGTCACCATTAATGTTTCTAAATTACGTCATACCTAACCTCAAGCCACAGCGTAAATATTAACGCTATCGTTATGTCAACGTCAGTAAATTGTTAACGTCACTACGCCAGAACCATGTGTAGGTAAGATCAATTAGTAACTCCAGTTTAACTTAGTAGAATGTCAGCTAACACAATTAAGTGGGGTCTTCTTAAATTTTTCGTTACCAAGAAAAAGTGGGGTTTGCCTTGCCTTCCTGCTCAGAAATTATAAACTTGTCAGTATCCATTTAGTTGAATACATGGGTTTCGCACTTCATCAATGCAGGAAGGAAGATTCAAGTTAATTTCCAAATGTGGCTGTCAATGCATTTTTTTTTTTTTTGAAATTGATGTTTCAGAGCATCAATGTGCTGTTCCACAGCCGGGAACACCAGCCAGAGATCAAATCCCACTTTTGACACCAAATGTTACATGTGGGTTTACGGCGTCCCGCAAACTCCCATGCTGACAAGACAACCGAGCGTGATCTCTGACAGGTGTACGGGCAGCTGTGGGGTAAGGCACAAGAAAGATATTAGATGAATGACATGAATTATTTACAGTATCTATATACAACACTTACTAACACAAAACATCACAATTTGTTGCTTCTGTAGCCAACTCACGACGTCCGCCCCGAAGGCAAAACAATGTTCTGTGCTCGGAACGGGTGACGTGAATACCTACAGAAGCAAACAACAAAAACAAAATAAAAAAAAAAAAAGAAACAACACAAGACGCGACTGGCCAGTTTATAACTTAGGGTGAATCCCCCTCTCGCGTGAATCTCCCTTTCGTGAACTAGTGTAAACTAGTTTGTCGACATTGTTGCCGACCACAGGTTGATATGTACTATTTAGCAATCGTGCACTAGCTTGATTCGCCTGAATCGCCTGCAGGTTATTTATTGGACCTCTTCCATTTGAATGGTCTCACATTCGTTCACATTGGCATGAGCTGTTTATGGTGGTTCGTCCGCCCTTGCTGGACCCTAACCCCCAGCGTCGTACCAGTACCTGCTGCTATATGGCAGGGAGCAGCAGGTCACCACACATTGTTGTGCCTTTCAATACACTTTCACTTTCCCGACACAATGTTGTGGATATTCGTTACAACTTGACCTGCTGCTAAAGTGTTCGTTTTACTCAGGGTTTTTATATCTATGAATACTACCGGAAAATCATGCATACTCATATTAGCTTGCTAAAATCGTGGCGAGGTGGAGATACCGTCCACAATTGAAGCTAGATAGCAAAAATCGAGTAGATAATGGATTTGCGTTCAAATATTATATTTCCCATAGGAAAAAAGGATGAAACGACCCTATAAATCAATGTCATGACTCCTGTCAAAACGAACACCCACACAACACGTGACGGGAATGAAAATCATATATGGCACAATTTGGCGGTTGGCGATTTTAGGCAAATTTTATAGAACTCAGCCTTATAGCGGCCCCCTGTATTGTAAAAACAGATCTCCACAAACCACTCATACATACATCGTATGATGTGTGCATGACTTGTGCATGGAACAGCACGTTTTGCCTACCATATTTCACCTAAAATATTTCACTCGCACCGCCCTACCATATATCTACTTAAATAATTTAGATATGCATATGCACCAGAGAGGTTTCCTATTCCATCTCGTAACAATCGCCGAAAATTTTTATGATAAAAATTGTGATATTTTTCTTATTTCTGCTAAAATATAGATTGTGGGCACTCGTTAGACCGCCTCATCGAGGCGGTTCTAACGAGTACTCACAATCTATATTTTAGAACAGAAATAAGAAAAATTAAGTATACTCCCGGAAACCCCAGTTTTACTATATAAAAGTGGGGTTCTAAGGGGTCAAAATTATATAGGTGTGTTTTTGTGATGCAGACCAAGAAGAGACAAGCACAGGACAAATCACCAGTCACCATTAATTTTGTTTGTTTGAGATGAGGTTTAACGTCCCGGTCAACGATGTATAAGTCATTTTGTAGAGGTTGCTTCCGATTTAGTTGGACTTTTACCCGACATTGAGATGAAATGACATCTCAAGCCTGTCGCCCAATAGGGTCCGACTCGCACCGCTTTGCCTGGGCTTGCTTAGATCCTCTAAGCGGTTTACCATTACTCGTGTGCGGTCGGTTTCAGCTCTGCGTGAAAGATATATAAAAATGTTAAAGTTTTAAGTTGGGGCCTGTTTTGTTTTTAAATTTATTTAATTCGTTGTAGAAAAGGGAATAAAATGCTCGGTGAAGTCTCGCATCGTATACCTTTCCTTCAACTAGTTTAATAAATAAATAAATAAAAAAAACAACAAAAAAAAAACATGAACACTCATGTGATTCTGAAAAAAAAATATGTTTTTACCATATTTGGGCATGGCGGCCATCTTGGTCATGTGACAGGGACTATTCGGTCAATGTTTTGTTCTTCTTTTGTCTAGACGTTGTACATGAAATTTAATTGAAATTAGCACAGCTGTTTAAGAGAATATATCCTTTGAAATGTTGATGTACCGGAGCCGAATAACTTTGACCTTTAGCATTCATAGACACTTATTTTGTACCTATTGTTATGCCATAGACCATAATACTTTTCGTAAAATGCGTTGGTTTGACCTTTGTCCCATGCAAAAGAATAAAGGACCAAATTTGTCCTTGCTGTAAAATATGTCATCGTCAACTTACGGTTATTATGTTTGCAAATTTTGGTAGTTCTTAGCCGATTAATACTACATACCAAGTTTCAAGACAAATGACCCAGTGGTTCTGTAGAATATTTTTTAAAAGGCTTTTCACGATATCAGAGCAGAGTGGCCATCTTGGCCATGTGATCTGGACCATTCGATGATGCTGCTCTAATTACACTATGGTGAATATCCTTACGAGTATGAAAGAAAATGTAAAAATATGAGAAATTTGAAATTCGCGACCGGCAAAATTGCCGAATTTGATACGATTGGTAAGAAAAACTAAGAATGAATGTTTGCGAAAATTTTATGAATCCTTACCGATCCTTAAGAATTTCTTATGAATCTTACAAATCAGTAACGACATTTTTTCCGAATTCTTACGAATCCTTTCCGAATGAACAAAAACGCTGTTGCAAATCTTGCCAATGCTTACGAATGTCTTATACACTGCGTGTACTTGCCAATATTGGCTCTTCGGCAGTTATTCGTCGGGATCCAGCATGACCTTTGCCGTCTTTGTCTGCGTCTCAGTCTGCGCTGGACTTGTCGCTGTGGTTGCCTTTGTTGTTCTCGCTGCAGAGCAACAACTGCATTGTGTGTCATAACAGCAGGTTGGGTAACAAGCACGGCTAGTGTTGCCAGTTGTCTCGTCAAAGCATCGGCCATTGTCAAACTAGAAATGTATATCGGACAAGGGGAATGACGTCTTTTATACCGTTGTGGTGACCCCACCTTTTGCGAATGAGTCATATTCGCATTTTAATTGCTAGGACAAGCAAATCATTTGTAAGACAATTTTAATATTTGTAAGCCATTCTGAAGCATTTGCAAGTACTCGCAATCGTTGGCAAGCCGTTCTCATACATTCGCAATTTATTCTCATAAAACTACAAAAACACTCTTTTTTCATTCGCTTTATTCGCAATGGATTTGCAAGTATTCATAACAGTTCGTTAACATTTTGCTAGGTATTCATTCGTAAGGGAAAACCTCTGCGAATTCTTGCAAATGTCTTACGATCAATGCGAATGCCTTGCCATCAATAAGAATGGGTTCCGATTGCTTATGGATATTTTGCGAAAACAACGAGAATACGCTTTTCTTGCGAATATTAGGAGCATGTTCCTAATATTCGTAACACCCCAAAATCGTCGGCGAATGCCTGCGAACTCTTACCAATATTTGGCGCTTACCTTACGATCATTACGAATTGGTGAAGAATTGCATTCGTAGGGTTATTCGCAAGTGCATTCGCCATAGTGTAACAGCACTATTAAGGTTTCGTTTTCTAATGTCAGAAAGTTGATTATGAAATTTAATTGAAATTGGGCCGGCTGTTAAGAGAAAATATCCTTTGAAAAGTTGATGAATCAAGCGACCCTGGGCTAAGGTCGCCGAATGACCTTGACCTTTAGAAATCAAGAAATTTATTTTGTATCTTAATCTCATGTCATAGATCGCGATACTTTTCGAAAAAAGCATTTGTCTACCTTTTCCCCATAACAAACCCAAGAAGCCCAAATTTAACATTGCCGTAAGTTCTTACGGCAATGTCAAATTTGGGTCCCTTGGGTTTGTCAAGTTGAAGCTAGGGTCGTCAGTTTTAAAAATTTTGTAGTACTCAGTCATCCAATGCTAGTTACCAAGCCCGAGCTTCTGGGCAAGAAGATTTAAAGGTAATAACACATTTGTGCATGGTGGTCAGTTTGGTCATGTGACCTTGGTCATTCGATCAAGATTCGAGGAAATTAGTTGAAATCGACCGAGCTGTTTTAGAGAAAATGTCCCTGAGTGTCGATGGACTTACAATGCAAGCGATCATTGTATACATTCTGCCATGTCATAAACCACAATACGTTTCGAAAAATGCAATGTTTTGCCTTTTTCACATTGAAAAAAAAACAAAACAAAACAAAAAAAAAAAACACTGAGGAACCCAATTTGACGTTGCCACAAAACAGGTCAACTTCAACCGAGGGCCATTTTTTTCAATCTTGGTAGTATTCTGTCACTTGATTCTACATACCAAGTTTCAAGACACTCGGCTCAGTGGTTCCAGTATAAAGATTGTTTAAGTTTTTTCTTCTTCTTTATTTGGGACATAGACCATTCGAACTAGTTTTCGTTTCACTAATGTCAGAAGTCTGCATATGAATTTTAATTGATATTGGCCAAGACATTTGAAAACGGTTGACGGACGAACAACGGGTGGACGACGGAGGCCTACCATCCCGAGCGAGAACTAAAATTTAAAGATGGATGTCTCCCAAGAAAGGGAGCAATGATAGTAGGTTAGTACTCTCATAAAAAGATCAAAGGGTGCTGCAAGCATTCTAGGAGACCTAAGATGACCTTATTCTCCAATAAGCAGCTGCAGATAGCATCTTAATTTAGCATTTCAGATCCCCACCGCAAGAACCGACATTTACAAAGGATCATTTTCCCTTAGACAGTGATTGGAATGCCCGTCCAGTTACGTTAATCTCATCAAAGACTACAGTAGCTGCCTAAATTCTCGTTCTACAGGTCCTGGTGAGTAAATGTCAGTTGACGTGTCACCAGTGACAATACTGATTGTGACAGGCAGCTACGTTAGGACGCTGCTCATCAGTTGTCGCCACTAATCGAACATTTCCGGAATGTGATTGAAACAGAATCTGACATTATGAATCCTAATTTATAACAAAAAAGTACTAACATATATTGGTACAATATGTTATTGCAACATTTGATTCTAGTGACCTTGACCTTATTTTCAAGGTTACAGATTCCCTAAAACTGTCAAAACTGTCGAATTGGACCCCAAATAGCCTGACTGCATCCCATTTCCTGAATAAATAAACGAATAATAGTCAAACTTGGTTCAATATATCACTGCGAGCCATCAGACTTATTTAGATTATGGTGAGCTTGACTTAACTTCCAAAAGTGCAAAGATTGGCAAATTTTGCCCTGTCAAAATATCTTCTAAACCAACTGATGAAATGCGACCAAATTTGGTGTAATAAATCATTTCAACATATAAAAAAAAATATTATCTTGACCTAGTTTTTAAAATAACACGGATCTAGTGAATATTCAACATTGTGCCACATCTCTCGGATCGATGAATGAATAGTCGAAACTCGGCTCAGCATTTCATAGAAACATAAAACGTTGGTTCTATCCGGTGACCTTGACCTGAATTCAAGGTCAGATAGATGTTTGCGTCATTTTATGATGGGGAAACGAAGTTTTCTTTAAAAAAAAAACGTAGAAATGTTATTATTTATGCTAGAAATAAAAATATTAGTAATTGGGTAACAGGTGGAAACTGGGATCGCAGAGTTGAAATCGACCGCACACGAGTACTGGTAACCTGCGTAGCGGATCTAAGACTGCCCAGGCAAAGCGGTGCGAGTCGGACCGCCCATGCTTATAAACCCTATTGGTTTCATTGGGCGACAGGGCTTGAGCTGTTATTTCATCTCAATGTCCGGTAAAAGTCCCACAAATTTGGAAGCAACGTCTCCAAAGTGACATATACAGTGTTGACGGGGACGTTAAACTTCAAATCGAATAAACAAACTCACTAGTCGTAGCATGTAATTTTGTTTTAACTTATTCACCGGTCTTCAGACACCACACGCGTGTTGGGCTCCCGCCCATCGGGGCTTGAAGAAAAAGATGGGCTGCATGAGGCATCACGCAGAGCTGAAACCGACAGCACACGATTATTGGTAAACCGCTTAAAGGATCTAAGCCTGCCCAGGCAAATCGTTATGAGTCAATGCTTATAAACCCTATTGGTTTCATTGGGTGTCAGGGCTTGAGGTGTCATTTCATCTCAATGTCGGGTAAATGTCTCACAGAATTGGAAGCAACGTCTCCAAAATGACTTACGATGCAGTCCGGTAACATTAGGCACATAAGGTTTTGATACCTTGGTGTGACTTTGTTAAAGCCACATTTCAAACAATCACAATCAGAATGATTGCAACACTTCCTTATCTACTTGCTGCAACAGAAATTGGCCTCTCAATTTTTAACTGGCGGGAGATATAATTCTATGGAAAGATATACCCCTTGAAATTTGATTACCAATTTTGTTGCCCAACATTGCGCACAATAAGTGTTTTGTGCTGGTTGAACACGAACGTTGACTGTAACAAGTTGTTCATTAGATACTATGCAATTTTGTTATATGCAGTAAATTTAGATACAAAACGTGTGTCCCTTTGCCTATTTTTAAACTCATTCTTGGGTTTGGAAATTTTCGGCCTTTTCAAATTTTGGCAAATTTGAAAAAATCCGCGAAAGTGTCACATCTGCACGTGCAACCTCATGTTTTCAAGGTTAAGTTAAAACTTAATGCAGATGCCTGGGAACCAGTACTAAAAAAGCCTGGGAACCAGTACTTGTGAGAAAACACTGTTAAATCGCTGTGTCGATAAATTAACTTTTTATAGATAAATCAGTGACTAAATTAAATGGAAATTTGAGGACAGTTTAATTAATATATGGACTACGGTTATCTTAATCGCCAAGAGTGAGTTCAGTATCGTTCTTCTATAATTTTGAAATTAAGATGAACACTAACAGATAATATACTCATAAACTGGCCATACTAATATGCCCTGAGGCCATTTGTGTATTATTATAGTGCAAAGAACTCACTCGTATACGGGTCAGGCTCGACCGCTATTCAAACAAGGGAAGCAACTCCTGGCTTAACAACGTATTTGTATAACTGAAACTGCAATACAAGACACCAAATCAACATGACAGGTAAAGATACCGAAACGTCGTATCCTCCAGAGCTACTGAGGGTAGAGGAAACAGTGAAGAATAGATATCTCGGACTTGTAAGAAACCTGTCGTTCTTGGAGCTGAAACAGTTCAACAAGAAGACTTATGCTGAAATGGTGTATGAAGATATGAGAAAGTTATTGCCGAGTTTTGACCAGTTAAGACTAAAGGAAACTTCCCATTGCATCTCAAATAGCCTGAACACTGAGGCTCAACGTCAAGTGAAAAGGAAGTCTAGGGGTTCCTCAAACGCTAAAGAGAAAGAAACTGATCAAGTGTCGTCATCTTTCCTGACTGATCTAGACACAACAATGAATGAAGACCAGTCAAGTGATAAAGAGATCGAGAACACTGACGACAATGACAGTGCTGATGACCTTGACCACAGTAATCCACAGACACAACTTCAGGAACTAGATGACAGTGTGACACAACTAAAACAGTCTGCCGGAAAAGAACCAGCATCGCTAGAAAACAAAACATCTGTAGCAGAAAGTAACAAATGCTGTGAAAAATGCACATTTAATAGTAAATCCAAGAAAAAGGTGGAGGAGATACGTTGTTGTTTTTGTATGACTTGGTATCACGAACAGTGTGTGGGCATTGGTAAAGGTGACTCTGTCGGAATCTGGATATGTGAAAGCTGTCGAGAAATACCACAAACTGTACAAAGTGAAATATTTTGCCTCAAAAACGATGTCATGGAGCTTAAACAATCTACTGCTTCTATTCTGGCGGCAGTTAGCGAGTTAACAGCAACGCTGACAAACAGTATGGGCAGTGCTAATGACCGCATCACAGCTCTTAATAGGCAAATCAACCTAAATGACATCACTATGACTCAGTCAGTTGAGGACTTAAAGACAAAAACTTCTAATCTCAAGACGACCGTAGATCAAAGATCAAATCAAATCCTTAACAAAACGGCATCTGTGTTCGAAAAGGTAAAACAGCATAATAACAACGTAGAACTGGATCCCGGGACTGCATTTAGCGAAAATAAAGCTAAAGCAACCGCCCAACCGAAAGTACAACCAAACCAACAGCCAGCCAAAACAAACAAAGGACCACAACCCACCCCAAAGTACCAACAAAAGCCTCAACAACGGAACCAGAATAAACAAGCACAACAAAATGGACAAGACACTAATAAGAATGAAAACAATGAAATAATTGACCTGACAAAGAACAACAAACAAGTGATAAAACATGAAACGCTTATAATAGGCAGTTCAATTTTGAAAAATGTAAAAACGAACACACTTAATGAAAACACTACTGTCAGAACCATACGCGGTGCTACAATTCAAAATCTCCAACAAAAATTAGATAATATTGATATTGAACGTTGCAAAAATTTAATACTTCATGTTGGGGGAAATGATGCTGCATATGGTGAGGACTTAGATACTTTCCGGGAAAATTATGAAACTTTGATTGACTCAGTCTGTATTGATGACAGACGAGTTATGATTTCTGAATTGCTGCCAAGAGGCAATGTTGACATGAAACCATACAATGAAGTGCTAAAATCTCTATGTGCTGATAGCGCGGTGGAATTTGTTGAAAATTACAATAGCTTCTTGCTTGCCTCTGGTGAAATGCTAGATACATATTTCCACGATGACCAAGTTCATATCAATACCGGGGGCACCAGGAGACTGTTGGCTAATTTTGACAGGCTGCACCGAGTGACCAGTACAGAAAATACGTCTGCAAGAAAACCGTATCAAAATCATAACCGTGCAGGTTTCCAAGCTTTCAAGCCAGGCCCACCAAGATATAAAAAGCCTTTCCGCCAATCTAATCAGTTGTGTCATATTTGTGACAGATTTGGTGGGCACAATACGAAAGAGTGTTGGTACAATGGTAGGAACGCTGGATTTCAGAGCCGACCACGATAGGGAGCTAGTGGGCGTATAATGCAATCAACAATAAAAAATACAAGCTTTAACACTAGTAACATGTTTTGGCCTCTTTCGTTTATGAAAGCCGATGAAAATGATTGCGTCAATAATACCGATCATATTACCGCTGATCAATCGCACTGTCCTGGTTCGGGGAACAATGTTCAAATGTTAAACTGTCCCCCTGCGCCAACCATTTCTGAAAATATAAACGATTCTGAAAGTGTTTTCAGTGATCTTTCATTTACCTCAAAAGGACTACATGTTACAAATCTGAATGTACGCCACTTGGTGTCAAAAATTGACGAGATCCGAATTATGCTAGCTAATGAAAACGGACCAGATATATTAGGGCTTTGTGAAACATTTTTAGATAAAACTATAGTAGATGAGCAAGTCTCTATAAGCGGTTATCAATCCATACGGAAAGATAGATGCGATACAATTGATAAAGCTGGTGGTGGTCTTCTTCTATACTTCAGAAATTCTATTACTTGTCAACGTAAATCTGAACTTGAGATCTCGAATATTGAAACTCTATGGTCAGAAGTAACACTTCCAAATTCAAAACCATTCATATTATGCGCAGTATACAGACCTCCAAATGTACAGTCTGAGTGGATTGATATGTTTGAAGAAGAACTGTCTGCTGCACAGACGACTGGCCTTGAAATTATTGTTATGGGAGATTTCAATATTGATCTCGCAAATTGTTCAAATAGAAAATGGAACAACTTAATACAATTGTTTGATTTGAAGCAGCTTATTACCAATCCGACACGAGTAACTAAAAATTCAAGTACAATTATTGACCATGTTTACTGTACAAATCCTGAAAACATAACAGATAACTTCGTATCACACTATTCAATTAGCGATCACTTTCCCATCTGCTTTACAAGGAAAATAAACAGTAGGATAAAGAAAAGTACCCACACAACAACATCTTATCGTTGTTTTAAAAATTTTAACGAAGAAGAATTCTTATCTGACCTTGCACTAGGGTTTAATAGCTTTTCCCTCAGTCAAGCAAGCATTGATTCGGATATAACACTATGGTATAATCAGTTATTAAAACACGTAGATAAACATGCCCCAGTTAAATCAAAACGAGTGAAAACAAACCATTTACCGAAATGGTTCACTACAGAAATATCAGAGGCACGGCGTCAGCGTGATTTCAATAAAAGAAACCAAAATTGGGTTCAATACAAACGATACCGAAATATGACAAAATCTCTGATTCGAAAGGCGAAACAAAAACATTTCTCAGACACAGTAACTGATCATCGAGATGCAAAAACTATTTGGCAACATATACGATCTGTCAAAAACAAGGATGCAGGTTCCTTAAACCGATTACCAGATGAGCTTAATATCGGCGAAAAGGTTATATCAAATTCGCATGAAATTGCAAGTCAATTAAATGAATATTTTACAACGATTAGCAAACGTTTAAACAGTACAGAAAGTACGTCAATATCTGACGACATCTTAAATATTAACAACTTCGTCCATGACAAAGTGCCTGTAGATGTAGAGTTTCAAATCCCGCATATCACTACGTCGCAAGTATCTGAATTTTTAAACAAATTAGACCCCTCGAAAGCAACAGGTCTAGACGGGGTGAGTCCACGAATCCTCAAGCTAGCTTGTGATGTTTTGTCGCCAAGTATTGCATTACTGATTAATAAAAGCCTACAAACCGGCCAGTTCCCAAATGAGCTCAAAATTGCGAAAGTTTTCCCGATTTTTAAAAGCGGAAAAAAGACTGACCCGTCCAACTATCGCCCTATATCGATTTTACCAACTTTGTCAAAAATATTTGAGAAACATATTAATAAACACCTAATGTCCTATCTAAACAAATATAAACTAATTCACGAGTGCCAGTCAGGCTTCAGGCACAAACACAGCTGTCAGACGGCCCTGGTTAAACTTATAGACCAGTGGATGACCTCTATCGACCATGGAGATCTGGTGGGGACTATGTTTATAGATTTTAAAAAAGCTTTCGACATGGTTGATCACTCTCTACTTATAAGTAAGCTTTCAAGCTATAAACTTAGCACTGCAAGCATAAACTGGTTTAAGTCCTACCTCTCCTCCCGAGTACAGGCCATTAAGAGCGAACAGGGACTGTCAGAATTTTCACAAACACTTTCAGGCGTCCCACAAGGCTCAATTCTAGGACCAACATTATTCTTAATCTTTATCAATGATTTGCCTTTGTCTATCAAACATTGCTCAGCAGATTTCTTTGCCGATGACAGCACTTTGCATGCATCTGGCAAAACTAAAACTGAAGTTGAATCTAAACTTCAGTCAGATGGCACCGAGACTTGTGCATGGAGTAAACGTAATAGATTGCCTATTAACTATGATAAGTCAACAATAATGGCTACAGGCACAAAGCAAAAACTGAAATACATCGAAACCATTGACATCGAGATAGATAATTGCAAATTAAAACATGTGAAATCACAAAAACTCCTAGGAATAATAATAGACGAAAATCTTAATTGGACGCCTCATATTGATTATCTCTGCGCAACAGTTTCATCACGAATTTCGCTCCTGAAACAACTAGCTTCTTATGTACCAGATAAAATACAAAAACTCTTCTACCAAACGTATATACTTCCCCTTATAGACTACGGATCAGTTGCATGGGGAACTACCGCTAATGCGAATATTGAACGGCTTAATAAACTTCAGAAGCGTGCCGCCCGCATCATCCTCAAAGCTGATTTTATGACACCATCTGCGGTCATGTTCAACCAATTAGATTGGATGCCGGTAAGCAGTAGAATAAAGTATAATAAGGCAGTTTTCACTTATAAAGCGCTTAATGATCTTACTCCATCTTATATAACTGATCTACTTAAACCAACTGCGGAATCATGTACTAGACGTTTAAGATCATCTGAAAGTAATTGTTTAACTGTTCCTCGATCCAGGACTGCATTATATGATGGCTCATTTTCTTGCTCGGCTTCGAAACTCTGGAACTCTTTACCTGATCTTGTTAAAATGGCCCCATCTTTAAATGTTTTTAAAAGAACTGTAAAAGAACATATTAACTCATAAATATTGTTTTAACTTCGAGTGGCATATGTACTCGTCGTTTTGCTTTTAAAGATTTTATACGCCCGTAAAGGTTGTAGTTTACCCAAACTTTTTACAGTATTGGTTTGGTAAGTGACAAGGCAAAATAAATGGAGTAGACGTGTACTCTGCTAGAGAAGTAATATATCGTCTACATTCATCCATACCATTCTTTTAAGCATTATTCTTAGATTCTTAGCAATGACTGACATTATTATCTTATCAGATTACAAGCCATTATTCGCATACATTATCTTAAAGCCATTGATTATAAAATTGTTTTAAGGAAAATGTTTTTAGAAATCACATTTTATTAAGGTTTGGTAAGTGACAAGGCAAAATAAATGGAGTAGACGTGTACTCTGCTAGAGAAGTAATATATCGTCTACATTCATCCATACCATTCTTTTAAGCATTATTCTTAGATTCTTAGCAATGACTGACATTATTATCTTATCAGATTACAAGCCATTATTCGCATACATTATCTTAAAGCCATTGATTATAAAATTGTTTTAAGGAAAATGTTTTTAGAAATCACATTTTATTAAGGCATTTACATGTATTTGTGCAAATAAGCACTCCTGTCTGGAATATATAGCCGTCTTAAACTTTGTATGTCTGTGATAAAGGAAATGTCTTAAACAATGAACATAAGTCTGTGATAAAGGAAACGAAGTGATTGTGTGACCTGTGAGCATCCACAATTACAGAACAATTTTATATTGCATGTAGTTATGTAAATATGTTTTGTATGTTGTACGTTGTATTATATGTTGTAGAGGGCCACATGGTAGAATGGCAAGTCCTTTGCTAAATGTGTAACCCTCTTGAAAAATCGTATAAATAAAATAAATAAAATGCACAGGTAGTGGTGGTAGAAACTGTGAGGGTTAAAGTTATTGAAAATGTGAATGCAGGTTGCGCAAAGTAAACGGCCGCGCAATGTTACCGGACTCGACTGTATACAGTGTTGACGGGAATCAAACAAAAAACTCACTAGTTTGTGTTAACAGATTCACCGGTTCGCCCGTTGAATCTTCAGACACCAGAGTCCAACGAAGGTAATATTGGAATATAAAAAGCGGTATCCGGTTTCCTGACTTCCGAACGGCAACGACGGGTGTTCATCCCGAGTTGGCCCTACATGGTAGACTGCTACACAGACCATCTATTAATGAATAGATGTCTGTGTAGCAGTCCACCTACATGGCTGTTTTAAGTACAAGATAGTAATTGCTGAAATACATGTAACCAGTGGTTTTTGTTTGTTTGATTTGAGGTTTAACGTCCCCGTCAATACTGTAAATGTCATTTTGGAGACGTTGCTTCCAATTTTGTGGGGCTTTTACCCGACATTGAGATGAAATGACATCTCAAGCCCTGTCGCCCAATGAAACCAATAGGGTTTATAAGCATGGACGGGCCGACTCGCACCGCTTTGCCAGGGCAGGCTTAGATCCTCTAAGCTGTTTACCAGTACTCGTGTGAGGTTCGGTTTCAGCTCTGCGTGGAAGTATCATGCAGCCCATATATTTCTTCAAGCCCCGACGGGCGGGGGCCAGTAACCAGTGGTAACTCCATACCTTCTTCATCTGCATTAGGCTATTAAATGTATTCAGGACCTTTCCTCAAGAACATAAGCATGCGAAACAAGCCCCTAGTTTTCGAATGCATATGTATTGAGGAACTTTAAGGAGTCAGAAGTATAAGAACTGGAATCAAGGCATCTCGAAAAAGATGATTTTGCATATACAGTGAAAATCCACTATTAAGACCACCTAAAATTAAGACTAATTGTGCTTTAAAAAGATCATTTAGTAGGTTGTAGTTATTTTTTCTTTGCGTTCTCTGCATACAGTGTCCTCCGGTCAGAGACCACCATTGGGACTGTTCAAAAGTGGTCTTAAAGACCACTTTTGAACAGTCCTAAAGGTGGTCTTAATATAAGAATTTTACTGTATACTCCTTGTTTTTGTTCAAGCTGCCAGGCACTGCCCTCATATTATCTTTGTTGAAATCATTTTAGCTGATTGTGGTCCGCCCACCTATTCTTTAGATGTCGATCAGAGTTGTATAAACATAGGTTCTGTAACACCACCTGCTACAACAACACAGGGTGCCATAGTGGCATTTTCCTGCGCCAGTCTACTGGTACGAACTAGAGCTCCTTGGGACTATTGTCCTGTAAAGGTTTGCCAGGAAACCGGACTCTGGAGTGCAGCGAAACTTTCATGTGGTGGAGGTAAGGAATTTCATTACTACCTTAAATTTCATAAGATAATAAATTTCGTTTATGACACGGACCCAATATACGCGGACTAGTCACTACACTGTAAGTGATACTACGGCAAAATCCCGCTATTAAGACCACCTGAAATTTAAACTAAATCTGTTTTTAAAAGCTCATTGAAAAGGTTTCAGTTATTCTTTCTTGTGTTTTCTACACTCAGTGTCTCCTAATAAGAGAACACCTTTGGGGCTGTTCAAAAGTGGTCTTTAAGACCACTTTTGAACATTCCAAAAGGTGGTCTTAATATAGGAATTTCACTGTATTTGTCGGAAAAGAGCTGTCGTGGCTGAGCATGGCTGAGCCTCACATTTTTTGTAAGATACAGTTTTTTTGCTGCATATAACTCTTATTTTAATAAAGTTGATTATTATATTTTAAAAGCAATAGTTGAATGTATTTCTTTTAGAAATATAACGTTATTTTAATGAAAAATTAAAAAAAAAATGTAAATTTTAACGAGAAACTTAGCCACCTGATAAAGGCGTTTTCTGCACTTTTGTCATAATTCGTCAAATTTAGAGGCTTTAAGCTACATTCAATTCAATTTTAATCAAAACACTATTGAAATTTTTCAACGACACTGTGATAAAATTGATCTCTTACATTTAATTACTGATAAAATTAATTTCCATTAAATTCCGTTGACTATAATTAATTAAAAAAGCTGCAAAGTCAAGACACGACAACATATTTTCGCAACTCAGTCAGTTACTTGTCCGTGCATATTAGGTCCGAGTTTATGAACAGATAAAGATTTAAAAAATTATTCCGCATTCAATAAAAAACAAATAGGCTTATGGCAGAATATAATATCATACATATATCAACACAGAAAATACGAAAATACAGGGACAACATCTAAGGTTTCTTAAACGTGGCGAAACAACATTCATATCAAAAATACCAACCATAACGATAAATAATCAAAACGCCAAAGGCACTGAAATGACACATTCTATGAGGAAATCGTGACATTTTTTTACTTTCATAAAGCCTTTTGAAAAAGGTTTCAAAATTTAGAAAAGCAGTTCTGCAAATTTTAATTATGAAAGGTATACATCGGTAGTATTATGAGGTGGCTGTCGATGTTTCGAATTTTCAAAAGAAATATTTTAGTACGGTTTTCAAAATCAAGCATTAGAAAACTGACAATAATCGGAAGTCTTCAAAGGAATACGCTCGTATGTAATGTAAGAAAAATGTCAAAATGTGAAATTTTACAGGATTATGATTCAGTAATGTATCATGCGTGAAAACCGTAACTGTATTCTTCGTAATTTTCAGTTTCAGTTCAGATAGTTTTGTAGTTGTTGGTATTTATCATATGACGTCGCGTCTGGGAGTGTAATAACGCCATGTAATAGTTTCGCTAATCCAATAGTGGATTAAATATGCAAATTAGCAAGATACGTCTCGTAACGCTACATGTACGACGTCCTTAACGACGTCGCGTTTACTAACGGCGAAATATTGACATTATTGTACACAAACGTGAATAAAATGCGCTTTAAATGTCATATGATAAATAGAATCTTGCATTCGTGCTCATGTTTGTTTTGTTTGATTTGAGGTTTAACGTCCCCGTCAACACTGTAAAGGTCATTTTGGAGACGTTGCTTCCAATTTTGTGGGACTTTTACCCGACATTGAGATGAAATGACATCTCAAGCCCTGTCGCCCAATGAAACCAATAGGGTTTATTAGCATGGACGGTCCACCTGGCACCACGGTTCCTGGACAGGCTTAGATCCTCTAAGCGGTTTACCAGTACTAGTGTGCGGGCCGGATTCAGCTCTGCGTGGAAGCATCATGCAGCCCATATATTTCTTCAAGCCCCTATGGGCGGGGGCAATCGTGCTCATGTATTATTAAATTTATTATACTCGTTGAGGAAAAGGGATAATATGCTCGACAAAGCCTCGCATTTTATCTTTTTCCTGAACTCGTTTATTATACCCCACAAATGAAATTTGGGGGGGGGGGGGGTATATAGGAGTGAGCTTGTCGGTCGGTCGGTCTGTTGACTTGGTTTCCAGACGATAACTCAAAAAGCGCTTCACCGATTTTTATAATTTTTGGTACACTGATGTAACATCATAAAATACAGGTCAAGTTCGATTTCCACTACAATTCGTCAGTTTTCGACATAGTTATGGCCACTTTCAAGTGAAAAAATTGCAAAATGGCGCTGTTGTACTATCAAGGCAGTTTTTGTGGGGGTATTCATCACCTTTAGTGATAGCTCTAGTTTAAATTCATTAATAAATGAACACTCGTGTAAGATCCTCTATATATAACATGCAACGCAAAATACGTTCAATGGTTTTCCGTCGCATCTCAGTTGATTCGTTCATGAAATAGATAGAGGATTTTTTTTTGTAGGTGGATACCAAAAATATTTCATCGAGTGTGCTGAAAACATCTAAATTTTCACGAGTGCGAAGAACGAGTGAAAATTCGGATTTTTCAACGAACGAGATGAAATACTTTTGGTATCCGCCGAAATTGTCTTTTTATTTTATAATTTATAAGGGCACTTATGGTAATTGATCTATTGCAATTTCATCTAATTTGATCTGGCTATGACGTCACAGCTGTCAGTTTCAAAACATAAACAGATCGCCATTCTGAACACAGCATTTTACATTTTTACAGTTCAAAGAGTGGTTTTCAAGGTATTTTTGCTATTTTACAGAACTATTTTTTCGAAAACATATGGCTTTCGGCGAGAAAAAGTAGTCTGGGCTGCAACTGTGAAAATAACCAGGTCATGTTATTTTTCACACTGTGAAAATATCATATATTTTCAATGTGTGAAAATATCATTTTTATTTGTTTCGGATATGTATTTATTTCACTTCAAAGTATAAAATAAAATGATGTATTCCGCATTTCCATTTACCGAACCAAAAACCTCGCCAATATCAAAGAAAACTCGTTTTTGAGGGCGTGTAACTAATTTATAAAATCATAGCTGTTTCGGTCTTTCCAGCTCATGAGTTACATGTTAATATTCAGAATCTACATATAAATGTGGACAGTGATAACTGGTTAGATAGTATTATTGTTTTGCTTGCCACTGTACGGTTTCAGTTTCTCGCGCCATGTCTCAAGTCTTTGATTAGTTCCGGTAGCTTAATGATGTTTTAACCCTTTCACCCCTGAAGACCGACACAAATTTCTATACAAACAGTGTACGATGGATGTTCGAAAAGAATTGCTTATTGTCCTCTAGTTCGATATCCACGCGGGGCACGATCAAAACCAATACATACTTGTATAGGGCTATTCAATATCTACACAATGGCGTATAAATGTACATGTTAGACTAAGTGTAAGACATAAAATTTGCCATTTGGTCACATGCAGTCATTGACCACTGCAATAAAAATAGTTGGTAGAAGCGTAAGAAGATGAAATACAGGTTACACCAAAGCTTGCTCAAAACTTGGTTGTTCTTTGAAGAAGCTGATGACTGAAATTTCTACTGCTTTTGGACCGTCATGTGTGTCTTATGACAAAGTTCGGTGGTGGAAAAAGAAATTTGAGTCTTGTGTAGAGTCCATCAAAAACGCACCGAAATCAGGTAGGCCAAAATCTGCATCTCGTAAAGAAATCGTTTCCAAAATAAAGGAAATCATCAAAGATGATGCCAGATTTACAGTTCGTTATATTGCACGAAAGGTAGGCATATCACTATCAACGTTTCAGTTTATTTTGAAGAAGCATTTGAAAGTCAGAAAGATTTCTGCTAGATGGTTGCCACATCTGTTGACTGAGGAGCAAAAAGGGCAACGGGTTAAAGTGGCCAAAAAGCTGCTTCAAATGTTTCAAAAATATGACATAAAGCAGTTTGCCAATGTCATCACAGGTGATGAAACCTAGGTCCATTATTTTGAGTCCGTCAGAAAGGTTAGCAATTTTAAGATCTGGGCAACTAAACACAGCAAACGCCCAATAATTTGCTAAACGTTCTTTGAGTTCAAAGAAGGTTTTGTATGCAATCTTCTTCTCTGGTGAAGGAATCGCAATAAAAGTGCCGGTGAAACAGGGCAAAAGCATCAGCGGAAAGTACCACGAAGACGTAGTACTGAAGAAATTGAAAAAGTATTATCAGCCACGACGCCCTGCCACTGGTTTCAAACATGTCCGTCTTCTACGTGACAATGCAACCGCTCATACCTCCGCAATAGTACGGCGTTTTTGAAGAAAGAAAAAGTAACTGTTTCCCCCCACCCCCACCCCCACCGTATCCCCATGTGATTTCTTTTTGTTTCCGAAATTGAAATCATTCATTGCTGGGCGGAAATTCTAGTCCCGACGGGCATTTGGATTTGCCATTCATTAGTACCTTATTACTATGCCAAAATCAGCGTACCGTGACGCCTTCAAAAAGTGGAAACATCGGCTGAAACTTTGCATTTCTAGCCACGGGGAGTACTTCGAGGGCATGAAATGAGCACTTTGCGCTAACTTGAAATTTGAAGTCTACAGATAGAAATAAGCAATTCTTTTCGAACATCCCTCGAAAATCCTGATGAGATGGATCATACTGAGGTATCTCAACCGGGTTTACATGGCTTGCCATCCTGTTTACGATCATTGACTATCTACCCTATTTGCATGTGGTAGAATTGGCGTGTCATAATTCAGTGGTGGAATAGTGTAGGCCCTATTTCAGAAAAGCAGATGTCATTTTCATTTTTTTCTGATATTTTGTCACAGAAATTGTGGCTACATATTTCATAGGTTTCATCTGCTGGGATTGATTCATAAGAAATGTTGAATCTGATCTCTGAAAAGTAAGGGAAATCTGAAAGGCGTCTGCTTTAAAACATTGTTTGACGCTTTAAGGATAAAAAACACATGTGTTCAGCTGACACTTCGTGTATATCAATTTTTCGTTTTTCAAAAAGCATGCATCGTCTGATCATTCATGGATTTTTTTTCAACTTAAACCAATACATGTATACAAACATGCGCGAGAAAATGTTCAAAAGTACGAGCGTATCATTTGAGTTGAGTGAAACTGCACATAAAACTGAATATAAGCCGGAATACATTTTGTGCGGACACACAGTTCTATAGCAGAGACAGCCAGAAGCATCTTGAAAACTCGTGTGCTAGATGTTGTTGTTGTATCGTAGAGCTCCGCCGCTGACTTTTCGGCACACCCGGTTATAACCGGTAAGATGATGTAATGTCAATAGTTAAAAAAAATCTTGCCACCAAAACATATATTAACTGAACCGAAAAAGATACGCAACTTTTTAACCCAAAAGATTTTCATGCAACCATCACGTTGACTGAAAAATTATTTTGCGATTTACTTTCATACTTTTTAAACTTTTTTTATGCAGAAAACATTTGGGCGATATCTGTACAGTTGAACGCTCCACTTGGCAATTCGTTGTTTTCAACATTTCCTTGTGCAGTACATTAAATGTATATAGTAACCTCATCATATTGGCATGTTGTGTTACCTGGAAAGTCCGGTAAAATTTCTCTACGGAATATGGTACGTTTGACGCAAGATCAAAGTAACGTAGTGGTCCAAATGCTTCTACGTGGGACGTCTCAGGCTGTCATCGCCATGAACTTCAAAGTGAGTAAATCGACGATAACTCGCTTGTACCAGCGTCTACGTCAAACGGGAACGACAAATGACAGGCCCAGAAGTGGACTTCCACGCGTCACGACACGTCGACAGGACCGATACATCCGTCTAACCCGCCTTCGTAATCGGTTCCGTACAGCCGTCGAGACGTCTCAGGTGACACCAGGAACGCACAACAATCAAATAAGTGCAGATACTGTCAGGAATCGCCTTCGAGAATTTGGCTTACGTCCTCGTCGTCCGTACGTTGGTATGCCATTAACACCACGACGACGTCAGGTTAGAACGGCGTGGCTCACACAACATAGGTCAAACCTGTTTCCCCTTCGTCAGTGGCGTAACGCAAAGTTTTCTGGCGAGTCAAGGTACTTGTTGTGCAGAACTGACGGCCGTCAACGTGTGTATAGGCGTGACGGAGAGCGTCATCGTGACAACCGTTTGGTTGAACGTGATCGATTTGGAGGCGGTGGGTTGATGGTGTGGGCTGGCATATCTTATGGTCATAAAACGCCCCTGGTATTCATTGATGGATCTTTGACGGCTTAGCGTTACGTTGACGTCGTTTTACGACCGGTAGTTGTTCCATATGTATGACAGCACAACGTTACGTTTCAACAGGATAACGCTCGGGCGCATGTAGCAAGGCTCGGCATAGCGTTTCTTCAGCAAACAACGTTGACGTGGTGCACTGGCCTCCGTATAGTCCAGATCTCTCCTATAGAACATTTGTGGGACGTCTTGGATAGGTGCGTACGTAACCGCCCCCCCCCCCCCCCCCAGCCGCCAACAACGCATCTAGCCTTGCGTCTCGCGCTCAAACAGGAGTGGAATGCTATTCCCCAGGCAGAGATCAATCGTTTAATCCTGTCCATGACCAGGCGTGTGCGTGCAGGACTGAATGCAAACGGAGGACATACTCGCTATTAACTGCTTATGTTTTGAACTTGTGAAATGACTACCTCTATGACAAAACGGATTTGTGTTCCAAACATTCTCACTGGAAATTGAACTCTCTATGGTAGTTACATTCAGGAATGATAATATTATTGCGTCATTAATTCGATTTTCTGCAGACATGATTATTTCTGCAAATACTCGCATTTGTATTTTGAGTTGCGTTTCTTTTTCGGTTCAGTATTCTCGAAAACGTTCACTGATATTAAGAGTTATATATTCTCGTTATGCCTCAACCAGTGAATCGTCACCTTTCGCCAATATACAACGCTTTACAAATCAGAATTGGCAGTATACACCCTGTGTGTCCTGAATAGGTTGAAAGGCGCGAATGGCCATGCTAAGTGCTTTATGAGAAATTCAGAGTTCAGACTGGCACTTTTTGCTACAGTATTTTATGAACTTAATTGCATCCACAGCAACGTCTGAGTCCAACTTTACTCTCGTGCTTCACACAGTTACTGCAAAAACCTGGATCACTATCTGAATCTGAGTCCTTGTCATCTGTCGCATCCCTGAATCCTTGTTCACTAGCATTTTCTTCACCCAGTTCACAAGGCTCATTAACACGTTTCTTGAGACTGGAAGTGTCAGAATCTGATACAAATAGATCAGTAGTTCACTGACTTGGAGTTTCTAGTTCTTTTTCACAACTGACTGAATCAGAAACACATTCCGGTTCCGGTGCTTTCCACATGCGATGTTGGACTGGCAGAGGTTTTTGGAGAGGCAACCTTCACAGCTGCTTTTTTGTCCTTAAAACGCTGCTGCATTATCTCGCAAAATGTTGGACGGCGACTTCATTTTTCGTTCTAGCTCCTAGTGAAGTTTCGGTAGACTCCTTACTGTCCTTGACCACGACATCAAAATTACTTTTTGTGGGAAGCGAACAGCTCACAATGAGAGAAAATTTATCGTGATTCCGAATGAATGTCCATTCATATGTTTGCTGCCACTCTCCAAGAGATAAATGGCGTCGAGAAGTGCGCTTGGAATAAAACTGGTTCGAGGATGCTCTCATTTTTCCATATTTTGTTTCCATTTTCACACACATCCGCCACGCAGGACTGGTTCCGCGCATTCAACAATGCATAGAATGACAGATACAACCCGTCATTAAAAGTTAGCTTTCTCTGATACAAGCAAATTGCTCCGAGCTGTATAGACATATCCAAAGTTAGACTGATATCAGTCCTAGTTGTTAATGGTTTTGTCCATGCTTGCCACATTTTATCTTATGCCATCATGCCAGGTCAGATTTTATTTTATGCTGCCTCAAGATCAGAGCTCAAGAGAGAGAATTAGTGAGGGGAACTGAGGAAGGAGTATATTTATTCACCTAAGGATTACTTAATAAAAGAAGTCACATCTCATCAGACTTTATAAGTCTAATCCAAAGTGTACGACACGCAAGGTAAAAGGATATTGACCTCGTTTTCTCTGGTAGGTTCCGTACTCTACCATTCTCGGCCTCGGTAGCTCAGTCGGATGCGCGTCTGACTGGTGATCAGGAGGACGCGGTTTCAATACCTACCGGGGTCGGCAACATTCGATCATGGAGATAGATCATGAAATCTTTTCTACGGTCATTTTCTCCCTTCCGCTGATTCAAGCAGGGCAGTTGTCAGTTTCTGGCGAAAGAAAGTGCCCTGTACTGGTTAACCGCTTATGTATAAGCCTGTCCAGGAAAAGTGTGGGTAGGAAAACTAACCGGCTCAAAAATGACCTAAAATGGTGTTGACTGGGCCGTTAAACTCCAAAACAAACAAACAAAGAACGAATGATTTTCTATAATAACAATTGTTTAATCATCGTTTGCCATGAATCATTTGAGCCTCGCCAAGCGAATTTGTCTCTTCGAGCATTCCGTGATGACAAATTTTAACTGCGCATGCCCAGCCATTCAGAGGGGCAAGGGATATGGCTGTCTGTCTGAAGGTTCCTCTTGATTCACTACTTGTATGAGCGAGCAGCGAAGGTTCTGGCGAAACTGCGCGGATGCGCAGGCTCGCCTGAACCTTCGCTGCTCGCATAGGCGATAAGTACCAAAATCGCCTGACGGGGCCCATTTTGGACATTCAGCTGCTTCTGTTTCGTATAAATTTAGACGGAAATATCTGCTTTTATTTTATTTCATTTCATCAGCTAAGGCGCACCGACTACGTTCGTCAGAATGGTAGATAGTTTTATAACGCTTTTTAGGCAACAAAATGTGCGATGAAAGGCCAGAAGAGACTGGTTCGCGAAGGCCTTCTTCAAAAACACAAATCGTCAACAATTGGCTAATTTTGTTAGGAAGAAATGAGTTTAATTATACGATGAATATTCGAAAATCTCATTGACACTTTGCAGACATGCTTGTAGAAGAGGTACTCGACTGGGGAGGCAATTGGCGCATGCGCAATGAAATGTAAACAAAGTCACGTGTCAAAGGGGACATTAAACCTCAAGTCAAACAAACAAACACAACATTCCCAGTGTAAAGCCTAATGTAAAACTTTAGAAAACAATGCACGTAGTTCATTCTTCATGAACGCATAGAGTCACATGATTTTTAGTGACTTCAAGTGACGTCAGTCAAAACCATGGTTCTCTACGATCTGATTGGACTTTGCGACATCAACGCTGTTCCGCACTCTGTAGAAAAGCAGCGTATAAATGTTCTTCAGTTTCAAAAGCCCTATAAGCATGTTTTTGGTGAGTGATGAAGAGCAAAGAATGTAAACATAAGTAATAAACTCAATTTTTCTGCTGTTCATGAAAGTATGAACGATAGCGGATCGCTAGCAAAATTTACACGAACGCCTTCGGGGTTCATTTAGTTTGCAGGCGACCGACTGCGTTCATACTTTCCTGAACAACAGAAAAATAAAATTAATTTCTTAAATGAACACTCAAAGAACTGATAACAGTGCAGACATTCCGTTTCCTCTAACCTGTCGCATGCGTTTGATCAATATGGTTTAATTTGTCGCCATTGAAAAACACATTCGTTTACTACAACAATCAACGAAAGTTTTCTTTCATGATCAAACATTAATTTTGATGTTTGAATATTCAATATGCGATGATGAATAATTAAAACATTTGCAGGTAAATAAATAAAGAGTAAAACCTAACGCTTCATTCTGTATCTTTGATTAGTTTATGTTAATTTTAAACCATTAAAAATAAACATTAACTCACATGGGTGTGTTAGAAGCCTCCGTGGTGTAGTGGTTGTACACCAGGGGTCGCAGGATCGATCCCGGGCTTCCCCAGACTTTCGGATGAGTCTTTAAACCGAGGTCCCGTCGCCGTATGACCTTAGCTGTTGGTGGGACTTAAAACTCAAACACACACTCACTCACTCACCATTACGAAAACACACCTATATAATGTTGACCCCCTTGAACCCTACTTTTACATTGTTAAACTGGGGTTTACAGGGGTACACCTTATTTTTAGCTCACCTGAGCCGAAGGCTCCGGGGGAGCTATTGTGATCGAACGCCGTCCGTCGTCGTCGTCGTCCGTCCGGATGTCCGTCCACAATTCCTTTAAATGACATCTCCTCCTAAACCACTGAACAGATTTTGACCAAACTTGACAGAAATGATCTTTATGTGGTCCTCTCTCAAAGTTGTTCAAAGAATTCCATTCCATGCAGAACTCCGGTTGCCATGGTAACAAAAGGGGAAAATAAGAAAAAGCTTTAAAAATCTTCTTGTCTGAAACCAGAAGGCCCAGGTCTTTGATATTAGGTATGAAGCTTCATCTAGTTGACCTCTACCAAGATTGTTCAAATTACAACCCTGGGGCCAAAAATGCCCCCCCCCCCCCCCCCCCCGCGCTGGGACCCACTGGTTGTATATAGGCTTATATAGGGAAACCTTTGAAAATCTTCTTGTCTGAAACCAGAAGGGCCAGGTCTTTGATATTTTGTATGAAGCTTCATCTAGTGGACCGCTATGAAGATTGTTCAAATTATAGCCCTGGGGTTCCAAAAATTGCCCCACACGGGGGCACACTGATTTTACATAGGCTTATAGAGGGAAAACCTTTAAAAATCTTCTTGTCTGAAACCAGAAGGCCCAGGTCTTTGATATTTGGTATGAAGCTTCATCTAGTGGACCTCTACCTAGGTTGTTCAAATTATAGCCCTGGGGCCAAAATTGCCCCCGCGCCGGGGCCCACTGGTTTTACATAGGATTATATAGGGGAACCGTTTAAAATTCTTCTTGTCTGAGACCAGAAGGCCAAGGTCTTTGATATTTGATATGACGCTTCATCTAGTTGACCTCTTCAAAGATTGTTCAAATTATAGCCCTGGGGCAAAAATGCCCCCGTGCCGGGGCCCCATTGGTTTTATGCAGGCTTACGATAGGGAAATCTTTAAAAATCTTCTTGTCTGAAACCAGTTTGATATTTAGTATGAAACTTCATCTAGTTTACCTCTTCCAAGATTGTTCAAATTATAGCCCTTGGGCCAAAAATGGCCCCGTGCCGGGGCCCACTTGCTTTACATAGACATATTAGAGAAAAACCTTTAAAGTCTTGTCTCAATCAGGAGACTGGGCACGTGCAAAACTCTTAGCTCTTAGCTCAGGTGAGCGATATAGGACCATCATGGTCTTCTTGTTCTTATTTCTGCTCTAAAATATAGATCGATGAGGCGGTTCTAACGAGTACCCACAATCGATATTTTGAGCAGAAATAAGAAAAATATCACAATTTTTCATCTTTAAATTTTCGTTTTCTTTTCGGTGATAAAGGTTACAATGTATTTGTATATGCATATTTTGAATGCATGGGTGTGTTATCCATATGTTACAATACTGAACGATAATAACATCCGCGTGACACAGTGTGTTCTATCATATCCCGAATTAGGTTATTTTTTTCCGATGAAATTTTATTACATTTTTTATTCACACTTTAAACATAAACTGTGGGCGCTCGTTAGAACCGCATCATCGAGGCGGTTCTAATGAGTACCCACAGCATATGTGTGGGGGAAAAGTAAGAAAAATATGTTTATCCCCGAAAACCGCAGTTTTCTGTATATAAAATTGGGTTTAGAGGGTTTTCATTATATGGACATATTAACACAATGGTATAGTCAAACAGATTTAAGCACATTTTAGACGGGAAAGCCAAAGCATGAATACTGGAAACATTGCATGCTCAGGTTAGACGTCGAGCACTGATCAGGGCTTTACTGCTTGCAAAAAAAAAAAAAAAAAATGTTCAGCCTATTGAGATAACATATCCGTGCAAAAAGAGTAATTTCCCCGCTTGTAAAGACTTAAGTAACGATGCCTCTTTAAAGCACATTTGAGCCGGCGCATGACAAAACCTACAATAAGACCGGTGTGACCAGCAGAGACTCAAATCAACCTGCTCACCCATCCACTATGACAAGATCGTTTGCTCACGTCTCTTTGCATAGATAATAGCCTATGGTAGGTACATGCGATCAGCAAAGACTCTGATCAGACTGCGCAAATGCGCAGGCTTATCTGAGTATTCGCTGGTTGCTCAAAACTTCTTGTTGATTTTGTCACGCGCTGGCTCCTTTCATATATATGCATCTAATGAAGAAGTCTGTCAAATGAAACCCACCCCCCTTAATAGAAGTGAGGGCAATAATCAGGAATCGATACAATTAACCCACGCCTCCCATCAGAGACACCAAAGGGAAAGAAAGACAACCATGAAATAACTAGACCCTAATGGAAACATCAATAGCGGAAAGCCAAAAGGACAGTTACTTTCCCATAAAATGGCCAATTGCCTATCCAAAACAAAAAGATATAAGCGATTCACACACTCAAAGACATACTTTAACAAAAATGAACCGCTACAGCTTAAATCGATTTTTCGCGGCCGCAATCCTCGCCTTCACTTCACTCGCAATTTAGACAAATAATTTGTTTAGTCCGCATGAAGGCTTCCTAGCTCATCAGTGCAACATCTCCTGATCTCCGAAAACAAAAAAATCAAACAACACAGAGATGAAACAACGGTGAGGACTCGACAGCAAGAAAACACTGAAATGCTGGAGCAAAAAAAAAAAAAAACCCAACAGTTTGACTCCGATGGGACCAACCACAGACAGAGCATCAGGTATTAACCGACATTACATAAAATTAAAGTTTAATTTTAAGTAAGCCTTTACACTGGAACCGTCATAGCATCTGAGGCCTGACCCACAGGTGTGCAATTAAAGAGGGAAACAAAGTTATCATCCGTGACTGGGTTAAGTACCATGCATACATTCTGTCGTATATAATCCATGTTGTATCCAATCGTTTTGTATCGAAGAATGATTTTGCGAAACTGGGTACTAAATTCATTGCAAGAATATATTTTTTATGAATTTATATACTAAGTCATCATAAAATTCGGGTTCCGATAGACCTTGTTGCAGAAGGGATTTAAGTTCAACATAGAATTTTAAAACCAAATCGGAATGACCCCACCATATAGAGAAAACTGGGGTTTACGAGGGTATACATTGTTTTTCTTATTTATGCTCGAAGACATGTTGTGTATACTCGTTAGAACCGCCCCGTTGAGGTGGTTCTAATGAGCATCCATAACCTATGTTTGTGGTAAAACTAAGAAAAATATCATTGATTTTCATCAGGAAAGTTGCCATTTTCGAGATGTTAAAAAATGCACTATGTCGCACGGGTGTCACATAGTGCATTTTTGAAAGTTGATGTTTTAAATCAAGTTTCTGTGTCAACACATTTCTACTTCCGGTGCTGGAACGCGTTACTCCACTTCAGCTGTTCGTTCGCTGCATAAAATAGTCCAAATGAACTCTTGAAAATTAATTTTGCAGGCATGGAACGTCTTTCAAAATATTTCATTGTTCGAAACTTTATACGGATTGAATATAAATTGGCACAGAAAGACGAATTCTGAAAAGAAAACAATACTCTGGGATTTATTTTCCTATGTCTTTCTGATGAAATATATGTAACTGGTTTGAGATTTTACTCTATCATCCCTGAGTTTCTGAACAGGACTCTTCTAGCTTTAAATATATTCTTATAGAAAGGGATTTCTGATTTGTTCACTGACTTTGTGGGAAACAGTGCACATGTAGATTCTGGCGAGACGTGCTAGCTACGTGCCGTCTTATCAGGATCTGCAAGGTTTGCATAGATACAGTGTTTTTCTACTTCGACGTCTGCACCGGTCTACAGGGTTAAAGGGGTTAGTTCGCTTCTATCAGTAACCAACTAAACAACCCTTTACTGATTGACATCGAACACAGTTATTCACCTGCTTTTGAGAGCTCTAAATAAAAACTGTGAGTCGTACTTTTAGCAAATAGTAAGGACACAGATCAGACGCTACATTCTGTCTTAACTGTTTCCGAATGTCACAGTATTGAAACAATTTACATTTATGGGTTAATGTTTTAGGACCCCGTACAGGTTGGAATAAACTTATTTTTATTCGCCTTGGTTAGTCGAAGGTCGATAAACGCGGCGTCTGATCAAGATTATAATGTCTAAATCAAATGGTTTAAAAACGATCTTTTTTTTTTCGTCAAGTTATTCTCCTTTTTATATCCCGACACCCGACGTTGATGCGACATTGCTAAGACGTTATGTGCCCGCTAGGAGAACTTCTTTGTAAGCAGATGGGATAAGCACAGAATGTACTGAGCTAATTTAGAAATTTATGGTTTTACCATGAAGAAATTAGCAGACACGTTTATCTTTCTTTCTTCCTTTTTGTCGTCGTGGGGGTAGTTAGGCAAAGGTTATGTGTATCTTGTGTCACTGGGGAGTCCAGCTGATAGTGACGTACAGTTGAGCAAGGCCTGCTGTCCTTGCAGCAAGTAACGGTATAGGGGTTTTGGTGGATGTGTGTGTGTGTGTGTGTGGGGGGGGGAGGTTGTTGTTATTACTTCTGTTTTTACACTTCCATTTATTTTCCTCTTTTACTCTGTCCCTCACGTTCATCTCCTCTGTCATCTCTTCTATCTCTTTTCTCCCTTTCTCTTGGAGACGACAAAAATGATCCACAAGGGTTGACCTGTCGTTGAACTCAAAACAATCGATAAATCATTTTTTTCGTCGATTTTTTTTTTAAACTCTGAGTCCTTGTCAACAAAATATATGGATAACTGCTTGATACACGACTGACATTGTTATCATAATAATTACTCCTCATAAATCAACTTTCCTCAGTACTTTCAGTACTTTGATTAACATCTCGCAACATAGTGCATTTTTAACATCTCGCTACTGTTTTACAGCAACGGAATGCTTCGATTCTTCTGGAGAATATGAAGGAAGACGAACCTGTACCATTTCTGGTAAAACTTGTCAAAGCTGGGCCAGTCAGTCAACAATCAAGCACAATTACACTGACAGTAGTTTTCCAAGCAACAACATAACAGAAGCGGGGATATATTGCCGGGACCCAGATGGCGAGCGGGGCGAGCCCTGGTGCTTCACGGTTGAATCTGGGATAGACGGGGAGATTTGTGATGTGCCAAACTGTGCAGGTACATGCATCTCTTTACCACACTTATATAATTTTGACCCCTTGAACCCCACTTTTATATAGGAAAACTGGGGTCTAACTTCAGAACTTATTTATTTTCACTGTAGCTGGTGTTGTGCCGTGTGGCGGCCGTAAAACGTCTCCCCGTACATCATTATAGTGCAGATTATATTTTCTGGTCCTTTGGGATCATTGAGTTCATTTGGTATCGTTTTGAAAATAGAGTTCTGCTTAAGCCGGTGCTAGAGGGCGTGGCCGGTGTTGCATATTTCAGTTCTGGTCATGAACAGACTCAATAAAACCGAGTCTGCTATTTTCAATTATTTGGTGTATTGTTTGTTTGATTTGAGGTTTAACGTCCCCGTCAACACTGTAAAGGTCATTTTGGAGACGTTGCTTCCAATTTTGTGGGACTTTTACCCGACATTGAGATGAAATGACATCTCAAGCCCTGTCGCCCAATGAAACCAATAGGGTTAATTAGCATGGACGGTCCGCCTCGCACCGCGGTTCCTGGACAGGCTTAGATCCTCTAAGCGGTTTACCAGTACTAGTGTGCGGGCCAGATTCAGCTCTGCGTGGAAGCATCATGCAGCCCATATATTTCTTCAAGCCCCTATGGGCGGGGGCTTAATTATTTGGTGTATTCCTTGCTTCCAAAGGATCTAACTTCAGAACTTATTTATTTTCACTGTAGCTGGTGTTGTGTCGTGTGGCGGCCGTAAAACGTCTCCCCGTACATCATTATAGTGCAGATTATATTTTCTGGTCCTTTGGGATCATTGAGTTCTTTTGGTATCGTTTTGAAAACAGAGTTCTGCTTAAGCCGGTGCTAGAGGGCGTGGCCGGTGTTGCATATTTCAGTACTGGTCATGAACAGACTCAATAAAACCGAGTCTGCTTTTTTCAATTATTTGGTGTATTCCTTGCTTCCAAAGGATCTAACTTCAGAACTTATTTATTTTCACTGTAGCTGGTGTTGTGTCGTGTGGCGGCCGTAAAACGTCTCCCCGTACATCATTATAGTGCAGATTATATTTTCTGGTCCTTTGGGATCATTGAGTTCATTTGGTATCGTTTTGAAAATAGAGTTCTGCTTAAGCCGGTGCTAGAGGGCGTGGCCGGTGTTGCATATTTCAGTACTGGTCATGAACAGACTCAATAAAACCGAGTCTGCTATTTTCGTTTATTTGGCGTATTCCTTGCTTCCAAAGGATCTAACTTCAGAACTTATTTACAGGGGTAAACATTTTGTTTTCTTATTTCTGCTCTGAAATATAGATTGTTGGTACTCGTTAGAACCGCCTTGACGAGGCGGTTGTTACGTGTACCCCTAATCTATATTTTGAACAGAGATAAGAAAAATATCACAATTTTTCATGTGAAATTTTTTTTTTTTTCGGCGGTAAAATTCATCATGTATTTGAATTGGAATGTTTTCATAATGTGATTCCGAGATTATGAAACAGACATCCTCATCAACTCAACAATAAAATATTGCAAAACATTGAAATACCAAAACCCTGACCGCGGGTCATTTCTTGATAAGGGCAGCGGAAAATGGTATTCTTGTCTTAACTCTTATTCGGCTGAATAAATTAATTTGCCACAGCCCTTCTGACTATCAACCAATCAAATTGCTTGAAATGATATATTCATTCAAATTCGCAAAATTCACTGAATGACAAAGACTGTAGATCCTGATCAGAAGCCATCTGATAACACAGTAGCAGCCCTGACTACTTTTTTTTCACGTATAAAATAAAAAGAAAGTTTCCTCTTTTTTTTTATTTTTCGAAAATACCAAAAATATTTCGTCTCGTGTTTTCAAAACATCTGGGGCCAGTTGTTCAAAGCATCGTTAGCTTAACGAGCTCGTTAGTGGTCATATTGTTAACTGTTCTAGCAAGTTCAATATATAAAATTTTGGTATTTTTGCTGAAGAAATGTGAGCAGCTTATGCATTTGCAAAAGCTGCTCACATTTTTTCAGCAAAAATATTAGCATAGTTGCCGTATTAAATGAACAAAGTTTTAACGAGACGTTAGCTGTAACGACGTCGTTAGTTTTGAACAATTGGTCCCAGAATTTTATTCGTGCTTCGCACATGTCTCTGCTAAAAAATACAGATTACGTCAAGAATCTGATATGGGGTTCTGTTGTAGATTGGCGGCCTGGGTTCCGCTCAGCACGGTCATCCCTCGGGTTGGAAATGTCCATCTACAACCCCATATTAGATCCTGTTTCTTTCACAGCATCACTGAAATTTTTCAAATTTACTTTATTTAATGTTTATTTTTTCGCGCATTATATAGATACCCGTGTAAGTTGCCTGGGTAAGAACATCAGGGTAAGAGCAGAATTTCTATCTCAGGCTAAACCCACAGATTTTCTCATCTGGTGTGCAAGAAATAATATAAACCAGAATGATCAAAGCACTGAGAGCTCTCTAAGAAAATGATATGGAACGTTGGCGAAGACTGTTTCGTTTAACCCGAAACACCAGTATTTTGCGGCGTCTGATCTTGGTCAACACTATTTGCCAATGCCCAGTTGCGTGTAACAATTAGCCCTCGAAGTACATGTACTGTACTCTGACGTAAAAGCGACAGGAATAGACCTGCCAGCACAAAACGGCGGCCAAACGTCGGGCCGATAGCGATACGGCGTATTTATCGGCCCGACGATGGCCCGGCATTCTTACTGACTGGGTGCGTGGCCACTGATAATTGTTACTTGGATTCCCTGCAACGGAATATGAGCGCGAATTAACTTTATTGGTCACATGGGGAGTCGCAGGGATATTTCAACTTTACTTAGAAACTTTTTGGTCGATCAACCAGCAGACAAAAACTGAATTCGCACAGCAAGAACAATTAAGGATGCATGTTTTCGGACTTGTTTGATATCTCCATGGTTTCTATTCCAGCATTCAATTCGTTTTCTTTTTCAGCTATATTAACAGGTCAAGGGACATGTCCAAATGGTAAGGTTATTTTTGATACTAGTTATTTGTTCTCACGTGTATCCATTCAATCCTTATCCTGCTGAATACGACAATCCTTACCTTTGCAAACAGTATGGATCAAGACCAGATGGGTTCTGTTCAGGAGCTGCACCGTTTTTCATGCAGTTTCTGGCCTGAACGAACACATTATATCAATATCCAGTAATTTGATTGGTGGATAGTCATAATGGTTATATCTAAAATAATTTATTCAGCAGGATAAGGATTATGCGTCAGTCGAAACGTAGCAGACAAGGGCCTTTCCACTTGTTTTCACGTTTCGCATTTCGTATACCTAAATCGCCCACTAGACAGATCATCACAATTGATTCTAGGCTACTATGCTCTCCCGTTTTACATGGCGGTTGAACGGTTAATTCTGTAATAGATCAGCTCTAGCAATGATAAATGAGCGATCTATCACAGTTTGGAGGTCAGTTGTAAAGTAGATCAAATCACGAGCGCGCAGCGCGAGTGATTTGTCTACTTACATGTGACCGACAAACAGTGATATATCACTCACTAAATCACGGCACTAGAGCTGATCTGTTTTGATTCTTACACATTAAACGTCGGCGTTAATGCTATTGATTCCTTCAGATTCTCCCTATCTTCCACAATTCTTGAACGGAATCTCGCAATTATGACTGACTGTATCTCATGCGTTTCCCTATTTCCCATAACATATCTGATACAAGAAAAGAACGTTTCACCATCGAACGCCAAGGTAACAATCAATGACGTCATGAAACGGGATAAAAAGGCGGCTGTTTGCGTCGCGCTCTTCCGCTCTTTATCACACAATGTCACGTCATGATCACTGGATTTGTCTGTTGGCTATATAGGCGACCAGTGTTAGAACAAAACTTTAATGTTCATATGGGCCCCGTCAAGCGATTTTGGTACTTATCGCCTATGCGAGCAGAGAAGGTTCAGGCGAGCCTGCGCATCCGCGCAGTCTCGCCAGAACCTTCGCTGCTCGCTCATACAAGCAGTAAATCAAGAGGAACCTTCAGACAGATAGCCATATCCCTGGCCCCTCTGAATGGCTGGGCATGCGCAGTTAAAATTTGTCATGACGGAATGCTCGAAGACACAAATTCGCTTGGCGGGGCTCATATAATACGAAAACAGACCCGTGCAGCTAAATGCCATGTCGTTTTGACGACGTTGGCTTTTTCAGGAAGTTACGCAATGGACATCGCGGTTTGTACCCGGATGGATGACCCGATACTTAACCCATATATGACAATGGAATCTCCCACCAAATAAGTTTGGAGTGGTCAATTTCCCATTACAGGGGTGCCAGGTTTGTTTTGTTAGCTGTAAGTTTTGCAAAAAAATGTAAGTACTTTCAGCAAACAGTGTAGATCAAGATCAAGCGCCGCATCTTTCGGCGTCTGATCTGGGTCTGCAGTATTTGCCAATGCCCCCCACCCCCAAATTGGCCGCTAGGCTTAACTGGGTTAACTTCATTGACGACACGCACGGTGACGCTACAACAAATACTTTGCACAAGTCCATTTCAAAATTAAGGGCTGTCAGGCTCTGTTTTCTTCAAAATTTATCTGGAAAATGGCTGAACTTTTTGCAAACAGTGTAGGCTCTGTTCAGACGCTATGTTCTGCATGCGGCGTCTGATCTTGGCATGCACTATTTGGCAATTACCCGTTTAGGGGTTTACAAAATGGGTTTATAGACGGGCCTTCGTGGCCTAATTGGCAAGGGCACTAATGGCCGCTAGGCTTAACTGACGACACGCTACAACAAATACTTTTGAGCATACATTTTATACTTAATGGAATCTTCCACCTCTTGATAGCACAAGTCCATTTCAAAATATAGGGCTGTCAGGCTCTGTTTTCTTCAAAAATCTGGAAAACGGCTGAACTTTTTTTTTTTTGCAAACAGTGTAGGCCATGTTCAGACACTATGTTCTGCGGCGTCTGATCTTGGCAAGCACTATTTGGCAATTACACGATTTTAGGGGTTTACAAAATGGGTTTATAGACGCGCCTTCGTGGCCTAATGGGTAGAGTACTGACTTTCTTTTTGGGTTGGATGGGGTGCATTTTTGGTTACTACGACATTTCATGTGAACTTATTTCCAAATTAACTGAAAAAGACTGTATCAGCATAGGTAAGAACTTGCATCAACATAAGTCCCAAAATGTTTATCAAACTGTCGTCTGAATATTTGTACTTCAATGAATGTGAATTCTGATTAAGGTATTCGCAATTGGTTATAGCTAGTGTTTTAGGAATTTCTACGCTTATTTCCTCAGCTGACCTTAATTCCAAATTAACTCTCTTTGAGCATTAGAATAGGTCCAAACTGTCATGGATAAGCAAAAATTAAAATTCTGTCGTCAGATTTTCGTATTTATAAAATGTACTGCATATTAAAACTTGTTAATCCGCGAATACGATATTCTTTAAATTGCACAAATGGTGTTTTCTGCGGCGACGGATCTGGGTCTACGCTGTTTGAAGCTTGAAACATTTTAGTGCTTACTGAACTATAGGCCTCGAGAAAATTGTCGTCGGGTTTGCCCGAATATGACCTGGCCAACTTCGCATGCTAGCAATATATACTTTTATAATTTTAGGTATAGAAACAAGAGGTTTTGAACTATCGAACACAAAACTGATAATAGAACTACGCGAATGCACATGTGACAAGTTAAGATTTTTCTCATGGCGTCGACTTGTTTGTTTGTTTATTGATTGATTTAGGGGACAACTGTACTGAAGAAGTAAAGCGGGGTTTTTATAAGAACATGTTATTTTCTTATCAATCTTTAAAATCGTGTTACATGCAAAACAGTGTTGTTATGAACAATGCTGTTGACCCCGCCCATCTGGGCTTGGAGAAATAGATAGGGTTGCATAATGCTTCCACGCAGAGCAAAAATCGACCGGGCATGAGTACTGGTAAAACGCTTATAAGATCTAAGCCTGCTCAGTAAAAGTGGGTGTCGGACCGTCCATCTGCCTATAAACCATATTGGTTTCATTTGGCGGCAGGGATTGAGATGTCATTTCATCTCAATGTCGGGTAAGAGTCCCGAAAAATTGGAAACAATGTCTCCAAAATGACCTAAATAGTGTTGAGGTGGGGGGGGGGGTGGATAAACTGCAAATCAAACAAGTGTTGTAAAAACGTTCATCTGTACTTTCAGATTACTGCGGAGATCCCGACAACATTATTTCGACGGATAATACTTGTCTCATTTCTTCAGCTTCGTCCGACGGTACTCGTAATGTGGGATCATATATTGACTACAGCTGTCAGAGTCTTCTGACCGGCTTCACATCACAAATCGACTACTGCCCCGTGAAAGTTTGTCAAAGTGACTCTTATTGGAGTACCACTAAAATATCATGCGGCGGTAAGTTGTCTTTTGAACATTCATGACCAAAGCACAACATCACGTGAACAAGTCCGAGAAATAAAGACCCCCTAAACCACACTTTATACAGAGAAAACTGGGGCTTTCGGAGGTAAACATTATTTTCCTTATTTCTGCTCCAAGACATAGGTTGTGGGTACGCGGTCCTAACGAGTACCCAAAGCCTATGTTTGGGGCAGAAATAAGGAAAATATCACAAATTTTCATCAGAAAAGAAAAACCTTTTTTGAGGTTTGAAAACTGCACTATATCACACGGGTGTGGTATCGTAATGGACAGCCCGCGAGGGGAGCAGTTGGCTCTGACCAGAACGTGAACAAGTCCGTAAAATGAACACCCCCTAAACCCCATTTTATATAGAGACATCTCCTTAACACCATTTTATTTTGGAGCAAAATGGAGTTTACTGGAGTGTACGCTATTTTTCTTATTTCTTCTCCAAGACATGAGTTGTGGGTACTCGTTAGAGCTGCCTCAATGAGGCGGTTCTAACAAGTACCCACAACCGAAGTTTGCAGTATAGATAAGAAAACAATCTCGGCTTTTCATCAGAAAAGTTGCAATTTTGGAGATGTGTAAAAATGCACTATGTCACAGGGGTTTGTTATCGTAATGTGTAGGCTACAATAATGACCCTAAACCGGGACATATGTCATTAAATTCATGTACTTTCGGCAGACAGAGCAAACTCTGATCAGATCTACGACGTCTGATCTGGGACTCCACTGTTCCCAAAGTTCAAATTTGGTCTGTTAACCAGTCCAGTCCCTGCATGCACAAAACGTTGACTCAACGTTTTCAACGTTGTTTCAACGCTAGTTCAACGTTGAGCGCCTGCTGGGGTAATAGAAAACACTTTCCGGTACTTGCTAGACCATTATTTTCTTTTCGCTCTTATTGGGTGCGATTGTTTTCAACAAGCGGGCCCATAGTGAACAGATGACAGAAATTTGGCTTAATGTAAACTGCCTAATCACCGCCAAGAGACTTCCATGATAAAATATTGTTCTAGACTGAAATCAGTTTCAACAGTTCTCATATCTAAAAGTTAACTGCCGATGGAACCAAATTTCATGTTTTGTATATTCTATCAGTTTATTTTATGAACGCACCTGACCTCCTGTTTACTTTTCAGTTATTATTATTTTTACATTGGGGTTTCCTGTATACAAGATTTATGAATGAAATATTTGTAGATTAGTTCGCTATAGCCTCTTTTTATTGGTGAGTAATGACGCCAGTATCTAATAGCACACGGTAGACTTTTTGAAAAATACACAGTTGCATTAAGTTCGCCATTGTGTCATTCTTGAGACGTTTATATTAATAAAGAGGATTTTTTTTATTATTTTTGGTTTTAGAAAATATCTTTATATCAAAATTCATTGACAGTCGTCATAAAATTGACCGGATATCCGCTCTTGATTTTCATAGGGGTGTGTTTTTTGGGGCATGTGCAGCCGCAAGTCAAGGGTATTCTACATATTTGCGCTGCGATGGGGAGATAAATCAACTAGGGGATACGATGTTGTTGCAGGTGAATAATAGCCGCGCCGAGGGTAAAATCCGTGAGTGCCGTAGCGGTAACAGGACGTTTCGTGCTAGAGACGTTTCGCCCCAAGTCAGTCTCAAAACCGGGATGGTTCGTCCTAGAAAGCCATTTTCTCATCTCGCAACTATTCTCTGTAAGTGTTCTGAGTGGGTATAGGAAACGGAGAATCAAGTGACACCCTTTTTATTTATATACACGTATTATTTATCAAGGAGCTGGTAAAAGATAGCACTTTAAAAACTATACCAGACACTGTCAAAAGTTCTTAAAGAATCCCCCATCAGCTCTCTTAGTGATTTGATATTTTTATACCCCATGTTATGATATGTTATATCTTCGAGTGTCTGTCCGTCCGTCCGTGCGCACCATTTCCGATCGGTAACCTATAATTTTTCATTTGCATACATGTTTATACCGGGGATGAGTGGTATGGGATTGTTACTGGGCAGAATCCGTTAACAATTGACAGAGTTATGGCCCTTGTCAGTTCCAAATAAGTTGTTTTTTGGACGTTTCCAATCGATAACTTCGAGTATTTTTTTCACGGATTTTCTTCAAATTTTGTATATACATTGATATTGCGGATTTGTGGTTTGTGATTATTTAACGGAAAAATACGTTGACATTTGGTGGAGTTATGGCCGTTAAAAATTCCCATTAAATGGTTTTTGGACACATATTCCTTTACTAAATGGAATATACGGATGCAACTTCACAGGTATATAGACCCTTATAAGAAACATGTTTAGGATTGTAAATATGCAAAATATGTTAACAAATACGTTAATAGTTTACGTTAACAATTCACATTAAATTGTTTTTAGAAACTTATTTCTTTACTTAATGGAATATATGGATGAAACTTCATAGATGTATAGACCACTATAGGAAGCATGCTTGGGATTGTTAATGTGCGAATGCATTAACAAATACGTCAACATTTGACGAGTTATAACTATTAACAGTCCCCATTAAATGGCATTTAGACACTTATCCCTTTACTTATTGGAATATATGGTTGAAACGTCACAAATATATAGATCACTATAGGAAGCATGTTTGGGATTGTTAATGAGCAAATACATTAACATTTAACAGAGTTATAGCCGTTAACAATTCCCATTAAATGGTTTTTGAATCTTGTTCCTTTACTTTATGGAATATACGGATGAAACTTCTTCAGATTTTGTATACATTGGTATTTAGAGATATATGGTTAGGCATTGTTAATGGGCAAATTCGTTTAACATTTGTTGGGGTTATAGACGTTAATAATTCCCATTTGAGCCCCCGCCCATAGGGGCTTGAAGAAATATATGGGCTGCATGATGCTTCCACGCAGAGCTGAATCTGGCCAGCACACTAGTACTGGTAAACCACTTAGAGGATCTAAGCCTGTCCAGGAACCGCGGTGCGAGGCGGACCGTCCATGCTAATAAACCCTATTGGTTTCATTGGGCGACAGGGCTTGAGATGTCATTTCATCTCAATGTCGGGTAAAAGTCCCACAAAATTGGAAGCAACGTCTCCAAAATGACCTTTACAGTGTTGACGGGGACGTTAAACCTCAAATCAAACAAAACAAAAATAATTCCCATTTAATACGTTTTGGACACTTTTCCCTTTACTAAACGGAATATATGGATGAAACTTCACAGGAACATAGACCACTATAGGGAGCATTTTTGTGGATTGTTATTGGGCAAAATGCGTCACCAAGTGTCAGTGTTATGGCAATTAACAATTCCCATGAAATGGTTTTTGTACTCTTATTCTTTTACTTAATGAAATATTTGGATGAAACTTCACAGATATATAGACCAGTAAAGAAAGGATGTTTGAGATTGTTAATAAACAAAATACGTTAATATTTGACAGAGTTATGACCGTTAACAATTCCCATTAAATGGATTTTGGATTCTTTTTCCTTTACTTGATGGAATATATGGTTGAAATTTTACAGATATATAGATCACTAAAGTAAGCATGTTTGGGATTCTTAATGGACAAAATGCGTTAACATTTGACAGAGTTATGACCATTAACAATTCCTATTAAATGGTTTTTGGACACTTGTTCATTTACTTTATGGAATATTTGGATGAAACTTCAAAGATATATAGACCACTAAAGGAAGCATGTTTGGGATTCACTGTTAATGGCAAAAAGCGTTAATATTTGACAGAGTTATGGCTGTTGACGTTTCCTATTAAATTGTTTTTATTTGACTCTATGGAATATTCTGTTTATATCTGAAAGAGTTATGATCACTAAGAATTCTAATTAAAAGGTGTTTAGACTCTTATTCCTTTATCTAATGATTTGTTTGTATTGGAGTTTAACGGCCCAGTCAACACTATTTCAGGCCATTTTTGAGCCAGTCAGTTCACATATCCACACTTTTCCCTGGTATGCTTATACGTAAGCGCTTAACCAGTACAGTGCACATTCTTTCGTCAGAAACTGCCAACTGCCATTCGGAAGGGAGAGAATGACCGTAGAAATGGTTTCATGATCAATCTCCACGAAAGAATTTTGCCTACCCCGGCAGGTATCGAACCCGCGACCTCCTGATCACCAGTCAGGCGCGCATCTAACTGAGCTACCGAGGCTGGCCTTTACCTAATGAAATATATGGATAAATCTTTAAAGATATATAGACCATTAAAGAACGCATATTATGACCAAGACCACCACTCTGACCATCCTTAATCTTGAGTGATATGCCCTTAATGGATGTGAAAATGGTTTTGGTATTTTTATCCTTTGCTATATGAAATATCTTGAAAAACTTTTACAGATGTATAAAGCACTGAAGGAAGTATATTGTGACTAAGGACGGTCACCCTGCCAATTCTGGTTCTTGTGTTATCTGCCCTTGATATATGTTAAAAATGTTTTGGTCCATAGCTCCTTTACTCTATGGAATACATTGATGGATTTTTACAGATGCAAGAACACTAAATGAAGCCTATTGTGGTCAAGGAACAATACTGGCCTACAGTGGTGGGGTATCATGCAGTGTTTAATTTAGTTTCTGGTAGTCGCTTGACCATCAGAAGTTTAACTGCCCTTTTATTTAGGTGGACTGATAAACAATCGAACCAACAAGCCATACAAAAGGAAGAATCTATTTCTTCTTTCAACAGCCTTGATTTTGCGTTTCGTGCACGCGGCTTCACTTTTTGTGCAGATGACAAATGTCGTCATCAGGAAAGTTTGGCCATGTGTGATAAGGTTTTCTTTAATGACCCTAAATCTGGCATTTGTCTGGTGCAGTTCCAACGAATTCTTAGAATTTTTGTTTTGAACACCAAAAAGATAAATTAAGTATAGCCGTGTAAACCGGACTTTTCTATAAATGCCGTAGGGTTTACAAAAACATTTAATTTCACTGACGTTTTGATCGTCGTATTTTCTTTCACTTTTGGCGTTAATATGTTTGGCAAATCATTTTAGAAACTCGGATATACACGTGCCATGCAATCATTCATTAAATATCTTGAAAGAATGGGTTTTTCTTCAGGGAATGCTCTCAATCAAGAGAATACAATGTCTCCCTGTTAGTAGTAGTGCAATCTTAAAGGAAAGAAGACCCACTTTTTCTGTGGGAATTAGTTGAAAAACTGCATCTTAATATGTTGTCTGTTTTGTCGTTTGTTGCAAATTTTTGCAAACCTCTTCAAACATATTTTTGCATACAGGCAAACGTTGTCGATCCTGTTCAGACTGCTCCTACAGAAGCAATCTGATCTGGGTCTACACTGTTTGCAAAAATGACCTTTAAAGTTACCAGCAGATGACAAACCAGCAGATGACAAACTTATAGTCTGCCTCCGCCCATAAATGGGCTGCTTGATGCTTCCACGCGGAGCTGAATTCGACCGCACACGAGTACTGGTAAACCACTTCGAGGATCTAAGCCTGCCCAGGCAAAGCGGTGCGAGTCGGACCGTCCATGCTTATTAACCCTATTGGTTTCATTGGGCGACAGGGCTTGAGATGTCATTTCATCTCAATGTCGGGTAAAAGTCCCACAAAATTGGAAGCAGCGTCTCCAAAATGACCTATATAGTGTTGACGGGGACGTTAAACATCAAATCAAAGAAACAAAAAGACAGACTTTTAGCAGACGACAATTATTTAAGAAATGAAATTTATTTTTCTGCAGTTCATGGAAATATGAACGCAGTGGGTCGCGTGCAAAGTAAATGAACCCCGAAGGGGTTCATGTAAACTTTGCTAGCGACCCACTGTCGTTCATACTTCAATGAAAAGCAGAAAAAGTAAGTTTATTTTTTATATTTACATTATTTGCCCCTCATTACTGGGCGAAAACATGCTTGTAGGGCAAACTTTTAGAGCTGAAAAACATTTACACGCTGTTTTTCTACAAACAGCGGAGCAGCGTTGACGTCATCAACGCCCATAGAGAACAATGGTTTAGAATGACGTCATTTAACGTCACTGAAAATCATGTCATGGAAGTATGAACGCAATTGTTTTCTATAGGTTTACACTAGACTTTACACTGGAAATGTAAATATTGTGATTTGCATCTTATAGGTTAACAGGAAAGTAATCAGGAAGCCACAAACATTATCCCCACTGACAGCACTGATGGAGGGAATATAGTCCTGAACGGGAACTTTGACTGCTTTACTTGACCCTTATATTCCAGTACTCTAAGCAAACAGTGTTGAACCTGATCAGACGCTGCTTTTTTGGCGTCTGATCATGGGCTTGTTTACCTGGATTTATCATATGACGTCGGGTCTGAGAGCGTAACAACGCCATGTAATAAATTTCAAAATCCACTAGTGGATTAAAATTTGCAAATTAGTTAGATACGACGCCCCCGCCTATCGGGGCCTGGTGAAATAGATTGGGCTGCACGGTGCTTCCCCGCAGAGCTGAAACCGACCGAACTTGAGTACTGGTAAACAGCTTAGGTCTAAGCCTGTCCAGGAAAAGTGATGTGAGTCGGACCGCTCCTTAAACTCTAGCGGTTCCTATGGGCGGTAGGGCTTGAGATGTAATTTTATCTCAATGTCGGGTAAAGTCCCACAAAATCGGAAGCAAGGTCTCCAAAATGACCTTAATAGTGTTGACGGGGACGTATAACCTCAACTCAAACAAAGTTAGATACGCCCCGTAACGTTACATTTATGACGTCCTTAACGACGTCGTGTTAACTAATGGCGGAATATTGACATTTTCTTTTGAAAACTGGCGAATAAAATGCCTTTTCAATGCCATATCAGTGCATTCCTGTTCATGTAATTGAATTTATTATACTCGTTGGAAAAGGGATAAAATTTGCTCGCCGAAGCCTCGACTGGCGACAGACCAATTTCAGACCTTCCAATGATTAGGAAAATGGGTTCATCTTAAGTTCACGACATTTCTCAATAACCACAAACTACTTCATCAAACGCAAAGCGGCTTTAGAAATGGGCATTCAACAGAATCAGCTTCAATTCTTATGACAGACTCTTGGTTAAAGACTATCAATGATGGAAAACTAGTACGTTGTGTAATGGTCGATTTCCGTAAGGCTTTTGATCTGGTTTTAGCATAACATTTTTATTACAAAAACTTGCACTTTATAAATGTAACTCAAATAGTTTACTTTTGTTTAAATCATACTTAACACGAATACAGCAAGTATCACTAAAGACTACTAAATCTGACACTAAAGACACCATTTGTGGTGTTCCACAGGGGTCTATCCTAGGTCCACTCCTTTTCCTAGTTTTTGTATCAATGACTTGCCCCTGATACTTCAAAATGTAGTTGCGGCCTCTGACTTATATGCGGACGATACGACCATATATGATGTGCTGTCTGACAAACAGACACTGGAAAATAATCTTCAAAAATCTTTAAATGTATTTACACAATGGTGTAAAGAGAATGGCATGCTATTAAACACTAATAAAACTAAAGTTATTCTCATTACAAGTCGGCGAAAAAGACTTAATTTACAGGATAAATATCTCATGTTAAAATTCAATGACTTGGATCTTAAAATAGTAACTAATGAAAAAATATTAGGGATCATTATAGACGAAAATTTAATTTGGAATTCACATTACCAACAGGTTGTGAAGAAAGTTTCCTCTTACTTATGGCTTTTATCACAGATTTCTTCATATGTAACAATGGAGCACAGATAACTTTTTATAATGCATATATCCGACCCCACTTTGATCACTGTTCTGTTATCTGGGGAATTTCTACTTGTTTCAACATCAATAAAATTACTAAACTTCAAAGACGGGCATGCAAGTTGATATAAAGAAATGAATATTTAAACCTAGAAGAGGCTCGAGATCGATTAAAAATCCTTTCCTTTACCGAAAGTGTATTTTCACAAAAAGCCAAAGTGAAGTATAAAGTTGCTAACAATATTGCACCAGAATATCTGACATATGTGTTTCAAATGAGAGCATGTAATACAGATGTCGAATTTACGGTCTGTAAGTAACAGGAACTTTTTGATACCCAAACCTAAAATCGATTTGTTCAAGAATGTCTTACTCAGGTGCTTTGATCTGGAACAGTATCCCACTTGAAATAAAGAATGCTACTACCTTGTGTTCTTTTGTAAATAAATGTACTGTTTGGTTGAAACACTAAGGTCTTTTACATTTGTACCACCGCCGCCATTAGCGTAATTTTGACTATATGAAATATATCCTGTAAGAGTGCGTATGAATGTATATATGTATGTGTGGATGCGTGAATGAGATAATGCATTTTATACTGTTGATTATGATATACCTTATAGTGTCGTTATTTTTTAGAGGGCCTCAACGAAAATTGGTTCGCCAATTGAGTTACCCTCTTTAAATATTAAATAAAGTTGTTACTTACTTACTAACTTACTTACTAACTCGTTTAATAAATTCAACTAGAGCTGTCAGTGAAACTGACTAGGGCTCTGGCAGTGCCATCAGAGGAGTTGGATTTTTTTTTCAAAGGGCTATAACTCTTAGAGTATTGTAGCTAGAGCTATGTAACTTGCCATGAAATTGTGTAATGATACTGTGACCTTATATCTAAAGTTTGAAGTTGATGCATTTGACGGTTTGTAAATTATGAATAAAAATCGAAAGGGTATTACTATATGACAACTGTCAATAACTTCAGCTTCATTTTCATTTGGATATCTATATTGGTTTTGAAATTAACATGAAAACAAAAGACGAAAAAAGCAGATTTTTTTTTTCAAAAGACAATAACTCTCAGAGTATTATAGCTAGAGTTAAGAAACTTGCCTTGAAATTGTTTAATGTTGTTGTGATCTTACCTTTAAAGGTTGAAAATGATGCGTTTGAAGGTTTGTAAACATGAAAAATGTTGATGGACAGACGACCAGATGGAAAGACAGATGGACGGATGGATGGACGGACAGACAGACAGGGCATTACTATGGAGAAACTGTCAGTAACTATGGGAAGTTTCATATCTATAGCGGTTTTAAAATAAAGATGAAAAAAGACGAAAAAAGCTGAATTTTTAAGTTTTTCAAAGGGCCATAACTCTGACAGTATTGAAACTACAGTTACGTAGCTTGTCATAAAATTGTGTAATGATAATGAGACCATATACTTTAGCTCGCAACCTACAACTAGCCAGTTTTTGACCAAGTTGAAGTGTGAAATTAATTGTTTATACAAGTTAGTGATAAGATCACTGTAGCCTGCTAATAGCCCCATAAATCTCTTCAGAGCTACATGAGGTTTCAGTCACAACAGATGGATGTAGTTCTGAGAGAAAATACCTTGCTATATTTTAACTCACTGGATGTGTGAGTCCAAACTGAATTTTATTGGGAAGTATAAAAAAAAGACAAAACTTTAAATTCTTCTAAAGATGCCAAGAAAAACTGCATCAAAAAATGTTGTATCTTAATATTCTGCTGAATCTTCTTGCTTACCTTTCAAACATAATTTTGCATATAGGCAAACTTTGTGGACCAGGAAGAGCAGTCTGATCTGGGTCCACACTGTTGGCAACAATGACTTTTAAAGTAATCAGCAGACAACAAAGCAGATGGCAATTGTTGTGATTGGCATTTTAAAGGTTAAATATGAACAAAGTCATGATGATCTCATCCTATTTATGGCTTTTTTGTTATCCACTAACTGCTTAAAAACACAAACACATATTAATTTTAAACCTTAAGTATTGGGGCAAATAGGCCTTTGCCAACAGTGCAGACTCTTAAAAATGCGACATTTGATAAGGGTCTACAATGTTTGCCATATACACATATCAGCAATTCAGTAATCACATCAGGAAAACACGCCTATATAATTCTGACCCCCTTGAACCCCACTTTTATATATAGTAAGGGGTAAACCCGATTTTTCTTATTTCTGTTCTACACTGTGGAGTGGGGCTTGGAGAAATAGATTTGGCTGCACGATGCTTCGACGCAAAGCTGATACTGACCGCACATGAGAACTGGTTATCCGCTAAGAAGGTCTAAGCCTGCCCAGGAAAATTGCTGCAAGTTAGCCCGTCCATGCTTATAAACCTTATTGATTTCATTGGGCGGCAGGGATTGTGTCATTTTTAATCTCAATGTCGGGTAAAAGTCCCACAAAATTGGAAGCAATGGCTCCAAAATGACCTAAATAGTGTTGATGGGGACGTTAAACTTCAAATTAAACAAACAAACAATGTGGAGTGTGCGTACTCGTTAGAACCACTACGGTGAGGCGTACTATACCCAAAATCTCTAACATACCGTACCCACAATCTGTATTTTGAGCAGAAGTAAGATTTTTTTTTTCATCTTAAAAGTTTCGTTTTTAGGGGGTAAAAATTACAATCTGCATGTATTTGTATTGGCTTGTTTTATGAACGGGTTGCAGAATGAACCCTTTTGGTTGGTTTGGGGCATGGCTTGAGATGTCGGGTAAAAGTCCCCAAAAAACTGGAAACTGTGTCTCCAAAAATTACACAAATAGTGTTTACTTTTCAATCAAATTAACAAATATATTACCATGGTAGACCTTGCCCTACTGTAAGCCTACCCAGTCACGTAAGATACACGATATCTTAAGCAGTTGTCTTACCCTTAACATGCTGTATAAAACAGCGTTCTGAAAATGTTGTCTGTTTTTGTCGTCTGCTTCATGGCCTTTCAAACATATTTTAGTGTGGATCCTGATCAGGAGCACTCTGATCTGGATCCACACTGATTGCAAAAAATACTATCAAAGTTACAATCAAACAAAAAGCAGACAACAGTTGTTATGATTGGCATCTTGTGGGTAAAAATAAAACTTTTTCTGGCTTAAACATTCCCATCGGGACTTGGAGAAATATGGGCTGCATGGTGCTTCTACACAGAGGTCAAACTGGCGACACATGAGTACTGGTAAACCGCTTAGAAGGACTAAGCCTGCACAGGCATAGTGACGTGATAAGACGGTCCAATGCTTGTAAGCCTTTTGGTCTTATTATTATGATTAAGGGCTTGAGATGTCAATTTATCTCAATGTCGGGTAAAAGTCAAACAGAATTGGAAGCAACGTCTCCAAAATGACCTAAATAGTGTTGACGGGGATGGTTAACCTCAATTCAAACGCATTAAGAGTTGCGGAGTCATTTTCAGTGATCAAAAGAAGATTGATTTGGTAGAACTTTGTGAGAATTGTGTCTAACTTAACATGAGGTAGACCCTGATGGTTTGTTGGAAGACAGAGCCGAAGTTTTAAGGGACAAATTATATCTTGCAGATGGGACAGTATTGCCACAATATAGACCCTGATCAGCCACAATGACATAAGATTCATCCAATATATTTATATTATTTTGTTTGTTACGAGATCTAACGTCGCCAGATCATTTTGGAGACGTTAACGTTGCTTCAAATTTTGTGGGACATTGAGATGAAACGACTTCTCAAGCCCTGCTGCCCTATGAAACTAGAAGCGATATTTATTATAAAAGACCTATCGCTATATCATGAATAACTGTCATAATTTTGAGCTCGAACAATTTAAGTCTAGAAGTGACTCAAATGTGGTAAACATTCTTTGTGTCACTTCACACACCGGTTACCGCAGTACAACGAACGCGACAGAGTACAACGAACGCTACAGAAATAATGACGTCACAGCAGTATTTTCGGTAAGAAAAAGGTTTATTTTAGCCCAGATCCTTATCTTTTTGGGTGGTTATTTTGCATAGCTGCAGAGTAATGGTATTACCATTTACTGATACAGTTGCAGAGAATTCTGTTCATTATAAACGAAAACACAAACCATTTTCTTTCGTCTAGTGTGTTTTCACCAACCCCAGCATACTTCGGTAAATGTTTTTGACAGCAACACATCTTTTGTGCACATGATTTTGTGATTTATATGTTACTGCGATTTCAGAGCATCCATTGATGCATTTGCTTGAGCCCCAGTTCATGTCAATATCCACTGAATCCGTGGAAGGTTCAAGGGTCGATTTTTTGTTAGGGTACACCTTACCACGGGTTATGATACACCATAACGCGGTTAGTCAGCACAATTTGGGTACAACAAACACGGATTATATTCTTCATAAATTGAAATATTTGTTTGAATTGGGATTTAACGTCCCCGTAAACACTATTTATGTCATTTTGGAGACGTTGCTTACAATTCTGTGGGACTTTTAACCGACATTGAGATGAAATGACTTCTCAAGCCCTGCCGCGCAGTGAAACCAGAAGGCTTATATGCATTGGACGATCTGGCTCACACCGCTTTGCCTGGGCAGGCTTAGTCCTTCTAAGCGGTTTACAAGTACTTGTTTGTGGTCAGATTCAGCCCTGCGTGGAAGCACCATGCAGCCCAATTTATTTCTCAAGCCCCGATGGGCGTGGGCGAAATAAATTGAAATAAAACTCTTTAATCCGCCAGCGAAGGCATGATACATGATGCTGTTTTTAATTCAAAACGATCCATTTTGCTGTTACATACTCTTTAATGCCTGTTTGATTCTCATTATAATCTCCGAACTTATACACGTGCGAATTTAAAGGGTTGGGTAAAAATCTTGGACAAAGGAGACTGGTGAACACATTTATTCTGGCTTTCCAGCACGTTTTTACCACATCCCCCACTTATGAACAACTGAAACCCAACTTATTTAGTTTCGGCATTGTTGGAGAGGGGAGACTCTTGAATTTATAGATTCCTTTCTTTGCTACTGAAAATAGTATGTTTTTATGCCATCCCCCACCCCCGAGAATCTTTGATTCGGGGGGGGGGGGGGGTATAGTATTTGCCCATTCTGACCAAGGGCCATAACTCTGTATCATTTTTGGCTGAATTATCTCCCCTTGAAATTTTGCAAAAACTCAAAAATTGGCTCTCACGGGGTCATTGGTCACCTACAGTTTCAGCTCTTGTTGTAGATGATATGGACCCAATATGAGTTAATGGCGAGTATATGGAGTGTGTTCCAGTTTTGTCTGGGTCCCGAATGGGACTGTTCTTAGTCCTCTGTTATACTCCCTGTATATTAATAATATTTCCACCGACATTGACTCAGAAATAAGACTGTTCGCAGACGACTGGGTATACTGCCGGGAAATTAGAGTTACAGAGGACTAACGTAAACTTCGGAACCAAATGGATAGACTAGGATGTTGGGCATGAAAATGTGGCATGACATCAAGCGAACAAGTCCGTGAAATGAACACCCCTTACTTTATATAGAGAAAACTGTGATTTAAGGGGATATACATACTTCTTTATTATATCTGATATAAGACATAGGTTGTGGGTACACGTTAGAACCGCCTCCTTGAGACGATTCTAACGAGCACCCAAAACCTATGTTTGCAGTATATATAAGAAACATACCACGGATTTTCATCAGAGAAGTAGCCATTTAGGAGATGTGATAAAATACACTATGTCGCATGGGTGTGTTACCGGAGTGAGTTTTCAGGCCGTTTAATGCAATACATTAAGCAGACAACTAGACAGAGAACCAATGAAATTGAGGGTTCGTGCATTAGAACTCCTTGAGTATCATTTCACATGATTCTCGGACTCCAAGAAATTCGAGGGCAAATTTCAATGTGGAGGGGGAGAATGTCATACCGTATATGTATATAGCACACTTGTACTGCCTTTCGGTACAAGCCGGCTTTTACAGCAACGTGGTAGATTTGCTTATCAATCCGACGGCCCGGGTTCGAACCCCGGCCGGGCCAAAGGTGTGTAGCACTTTTTGTCACCTGTTACACAATGTCAGTAAAAATGTCATTAATGTCCACGAAGAACAAAACTGGACCGAAAACGGCACCTTGTGAGACACCAGACAAAACTTGAGCCCAATCCTAAGTTTCACTGTTAGGTTCGGCAATAGTATACATGGTGTTGGGGTCATCTGGATGACCAGCATCGCTAAACTCAAACTCAGCCATAATGTATTTTTCTGAAATAAAGAATATAAGACTCTTACTTGGGTATTCTTACGACATGAATGTCGTAACAATGGAGAGAAGCATAGTTGTAAAAAAGGGGAAAAATCGCTTATGGTGAGATTTGAACCTGGGACAATCGGGTAAAATCAACTGCTCTAAGCACTAAGCCAAAGAGTCAACTGTTTTCCTCAGTTGTCTTCCGCATAATCAACCAAGGCAGGTATAATGTAGGTTAGGTGCTGCGGGCCGTAACACCTCACCCCTTTTCTTCAAGTCCGTATGTTGACGCGAGGTCATTTTTGCGAAGAAAGTCACATTCCGGGCGAGCCACCATCTTCCGACATGACAGCCATAATGAAGGAATGGAGCATAGCTGAAAAAAATAATCGACTCTGTGCGAAAGCGTCGTATCCATGACGCAGTTGTCATCGGTAATAAACTTGTAGGCCAAGGAAGATAATTCAGGATTAGAAGTTGTGGGTCGTAACAGTATCAGGGGCGTAGCTGGAAGAAAATCATTTGTACGCAAACCAAAGAAAATACGAAAAAATAATAACTCCGTTTACCAAATGGGGACCCACTCTTACAGGAAAGTATTTGCTCCCATTAGGGAGCAAATTCTTTCCTGTAAGTGCGGCCCCCGTGGCAGAGGAGGAAACTATGCTAGCTAATATTTTTTTTTTTGGTTTTGGTTTTGGTTTTACGGCCCTTTCAAGATTATTTCACTCATATCGAGCCGATCGTTAATCAGAGGTGGGCGAAAACCAGAGTACCCGGTGAAAAACCACCTGACCTTCCGTTGCAGAACTTGGCGTCTCACATATGACCCGAGCGAGGCTCGAACCACAGCGGTGAGAGACCTAATGATCAAGAGTCAGCGCTCTTAACCACTAGGCCACGGAGGCCCGTCCCCAGCTAGCTAATAAATAGTGTTGCGTATATCCTAGACAAATACAGTTTTTCTTCTTCTTCTTCTTCTTCTTCTTCTTCTTCTCGTTCTTCTTCTTCTTCTTCTTCTTCTTCTTCTTCTTCTTCTTCTTCATCATCTTCTTCTTTTTCTTCTTACTTCTTCTCTCTGCTTCTGTTTTTTCTTCCTCTTCTTCTTTTTTCTACTTTTTTTCTTCTTTTTCATCTTCTTCTTCTCCTTTTTCTTCTTCTTTTTCTTCTTTTTTCTTTTTCTTCTTATTTTTCTTCTTCTTCTCCTTCCTCTTGTTTTTCTTCTTCTTTTTCTTCTAAGTCTATTTTTTACGTTTGTAATGTGTACGCAAGTGCGTATCTGCGTACAGGTAGCTACGCCCCTGAGTATCATGGACAAACTTTCCTATCTATCCCTCACACTGATTTCTTTGGCTTGCTTGTTTCTTCGCTTGGTTGGGAGTTTAACAGCTCAGCAAGCACTATTTAGGTCACATCGAGCCAGTTAGTTTACCTTGAAGGCTTATAAAACCAGCACAGTGCATATTCTTACGCCAGAATTTGACAACCACCCTTCTTGAGTCAGTGAAAGGGAGAGAATGACCGTTTGTGTATTTTGAGTTATACGTCTCAGCAATACAGAGAGGGGCCTCATTTAACGACTCTTCAGAAAGTTTGGAGAAGCAAGAAATCGAACCCAGGACTCCTGGTTTATGAGGTGAGTAAAACAGAATTATTACCAAAGAGAACATTTCATGGCAGACCCATTTCAGATTCTTTTTCTTGCATTACTTAAATCGTAAAACATAGATTTTGAATATGCGGTCACTTCGACTGCTAACGTCCGTTCTGACGTTTAGTTACGTCGCATTACGGGCAGCGTACACGACTTTCTATACAGATAGCGCACATCAGACACCCTTTGAGTTAAACACCTCAGAATTCTCGACTTCAATGCCAGCCCTTCGTAGAAAACCCGGGTTGGATAAAAGTTTCTATCCAAGGGTAAAATCTAGGATTTCCTCGTCTGGTGTGCAAGAACTTGTAAAACGGGGCTAGTATTTCGTTGCTCGCAGAATTCGATCGCTTTCAGCGATCAGACTGTGCACGCGCAACTTCTGTACTAACAAATTATTTTGCAGATTCTTGTGGTTGCACTGTAAGTGTTGTCTCATTGAAGTTGGTTTTGCTCAGTATAGCTCACTGTTGGCTATTTGAACGGTCCCTCTGTAGTTTTATATTGTTTACATGTTTATGTACAAGTTAATCTTGGGCCCCATCCACCGCTGCTTGTGGAAATCAATGGGCTGCATGATACTTCCACACAGAACTGAAACCCGTCGCACAGGACTGCGAGTCCGACCGTTCCTTCATATACATGTGAACCCTATTAGTCTCCTTGGGCGGTAGATTTGAGATATCGTTAAATCTCAATGACGGATAAAAAGACTTGCAAAATTGGAAACAATTCCAAAATGACCTTAATAGTGTTGACGGGGACGTTAAAGCTCAGTTCAAACAAACAACAGGTTATTTTGTGATATTTTTTGATGGATTATAGCGACTGTTTATTGTGCATCTGTTGTAAAAAGCTGTCTCTATGTCATAAACACACCTTACAACCCAAAACACTTTTTTGTTTTAGGAATGGCCAAGCGCATGCCGTACATATTGTAATTTTTCAACTAAAGGGCAAATATGTATCGTTTTCATCTTGGCTGTTTCTTGAAAAATGGCGCTTATAATGGGTAAAAACGTCCAGATTCGGTTTTTCATATCCGTGTTTGTTGTTCCATTTGTTCCGTGTTTAGTGTACTCAGACTCAACACATGATCCGTGGTAAGGTGTACCCGTGTTTCAAGGTAGTGAGCCAAGAAAAATCGGTACGATTCTTATTCTAAATGTTTTTATGAATTATTAAAAATAGTATACTTACTTCGATGCCTAGAGGCATGAAAAACCCAAGAATGCTCGAGTATATGTCATTTATTTCTGATTGATAGATCCTTAAAACTTGAAGTTTCGTTTTTCTACCTATTTTGGCCTAATTTATGGCTTTGATTTCCCTTCTCTGACCGTGTCATAACTTAAAATTTGGACAAAACAACAAAAACACAATCTGTTGTCATCGCAAAACCAACAGAAAAACGTAAATCGTGATATGTTCGACAAAATAGAGGAAACATTCAACTCACACTTCTCCTGTCCAAAAAAAAGACGGTAGCGTTTGTTGTACTCAGTCGCGTCACGTTGTACCGCGGTAACCGGTGTGCTTCAGTGATTCTGATGTGCACAAATTCTCAATATGACAGTAAAGACACCGATCAAACTGTGCAAATGTGTATGTTGCATAATAGTCTTTGCTTGGTGCACATGTAAATTGTAGGAATTTCTGTGTTTCACCATCTATTTTTTGTTTGATCGGAGGTTTAACGTCCCCGTCAAGACTGTATAGGTCATTTTGGAGACGTTGCTTTCAATTTTGTGGGACTTTTACCCGACATTGAGATGTTATGACATCTCAAGCCCTGTCGCCCAATGAAAACAATAGGGTTTATTAGCATGGACAGTGTGCTTCGCACCGCGGTTCCTGGACAGGCTTAGATCCTCAAAGCGGTTTACCAGTACTAGTGTGCGGGCCGGATTCAGCTCTGCGTGGAAGCATCATGCAGCCCATATATTTCTTCAAGCCCCTATGGGCGGGGGCTTATTTCACCTAATAACTATCTTTTATAATAAGCATACCCAATGAGGATTACCAATCATATCTGTGATCAGTTTTTCATGGGGTCTTGCGCAGATTTCGAAAACACGCCTATTCAAATATATTGATAATTTTAACACCAAAAATTGAACATTTTTAGATAAGAAATTGATATTTCAAATTTCATCTCAAAACATAAATAATGGGAACTCGTTAGAACCGCCTCAGCGAGGCGGTTTAACGAGTATCATCAATGTCAATCTAGGTTTTTGAGCAGAAATAAAAATGTATACCTCTGTAAACCCAATTTTTACTTATATAAAGGTGGAGTTTAAGAGGGGGGGGGGGGGGGGGGGGGCTGGGCAAAATTATATAGGCGTATTTTCGTGATGAGGCTTCGATTCATAATCTACATCTATCAAGTTTCATCCGTGGCTTTGGAAATGGGGGAAATATTTCACTCCCTTCATGTGTGCATTTTGTCTGTAGCGACTATCACTTCTACATTTTCCCCGCCCCCGCCCATCGGGGCTTGCAAAAACAGAATGGGCTGCATGGTGCTTCCACGCAGAGCTGAAACTGTCCACACATGAGTACTGGTAAGCCGCTTAGAAGAACTAAGCCTGTCTAGGCAAAGTAGCGCGAGTCTTTTGGTTTCATTGAGCGGCAGGGCTTGAGATGTCACTTCATCTGGCTGTTGGGTAATAGTCCCACAAATATGGAAGCAATGTCTCCGAAATGACCCAAATAGTGCTGACGGGGACGTTAAAGGTGCATTATTGAGCTATCGGGCTTCAAAAATGAAAAGCGTGTTTTTCGGTTTTATTTCTTCTATTCATGTAGCTTTGTCATTTGTAACCTTCTGAAACCAAATACCACTTCAGAACTTTGTGAAAATCGTCGTTTTCATTTTTGTTTATTTGTTGTTTTTGGGAATTTCAATCTAAAAATATTCCTGTCACGTGACAAAAAGCCGGGCAACATCACTTCGGCGAACAATAAGATGGCGACCTCCGGTTCATCTGAGGAAAGTAGAATTTTTAGTCCAAATTACAAGTATTTGACTTTCAACTGCACTGACACAATACTATCATGCATGTTAATCTGTTATCAAATGCTAACGCATCAATTTACAGGCAAGAAGATAATTTTACCGTCAATATCTGAGGATGAATTTCTGAATCGATGAGAATTGACATGGGGTCGTTTCAAAGATACACAAAAACCGCAAACATGTGAGAGTACATGTATGATGTGGGTATTTGTTAGAATTAGACGATACTAGCAATAACCTTTTGATTTGTTTGATTTGAGGGTTGACGTCCCAATTAACACTGTTTAACGTCCCCATCAACACTGTATAAGTAATTTTGGAGACCCAGCTTACAATTTTGTGGGACTTTTATATACCCGACATTGAGATGAAATGAGATCTCATTCCCTGTCGCTTACGGGCCTCCGTGGCCTAGTGGTTAAGAGCGCTGACTCTTGATCATTATGTCTCTCACCGCTGTGGTTCGAGCCTCGCTCGGGTCATATGTGAGACGCCAAGTTCTGCAACGGAAGGTCAGATGGTTTTTCTCCGGGTACTCCGGTTTTCGCCCACCTCTGATTAACGATGGGCTCGATATGAGTGAAATAATCTTGAAAGGGCCGTAAAACCAAAAAAAAAAAAAAAAAAAATCCCTGTCGCCCAATGAAACCAACAGGGTTTATATGAATGGGCGGCCCGACTCGCACCGCTTTGCCTGGGCAGGCTTGAATCCTTTAGGCGGTTTACCAATACTCCTAAGCGGTCGGTTTAAGCTCTGCCTGGCACCATCATGCAGCCCACCTATTTCTTCAAGCCCCGCCATGGGAGCCGAGCAAGAACTTTTTAATACCGAAACAAAAGAGAAACACTATCCATATTCGCACCGCCCATCGGGGCTTGAAGAAATATATGGGCTGCATAATGCTTCCACGCAGAGCTGTAACTGACCCGCAAACGAGTACTGGTAAACAGCTTAGAAGATCTAAGCCTGGGCAAGCAAAGCGATGCGAGTCCGTCCATTTGTTTCACTGGGCGACAGGGCTTGAGAAGTCATTTCATCTCAATGTCTGGTAAAAGTCCCACAAAATTGTTATCAACGTCTCCAAAATGACCTTTACAGTGTTGAAGGGGACGTTAAACCTCAAACCAAACAAACAAACGTGCCCCAGGACCTACTCACTGATACTGGGATCGGCCACATTTTACCATTACTTGCAGATTTACAGCACGCATCAATCTTGCGCTGGCCTCGGTAGCTCAGTCGGATGCGCGTCTGACTGCTGATCATGGGGAAGCAGGTTCGATACCTGCCGGGGTCGGCAATATTCTTTCGCGGGGATTGATCAAGAAATCTTTCCTACGGTCATTCTCTCCATTCCGCTGGCTCAAGAAGGGCAGTTGTCAGTTTCTGGCGAAAGAATGTGCACTCTCCTGGTTACCTCTTACGTATAAGCCTGCCCAGGAAAAGTAAACTGACAGGCTCAAAAACGGCCTTAACAGTGTTGACTTGGCCGTAAACCTCAAAACAAACAAACAGTTAACCTGCATAGGGGATGACTCTCCCTGAACAGGGCGCCTCCAGTTTGTTTGTTTGATTTGAGGTTTAACGTCCCCGTCAGCACTTTAAAGGTCATTTTGGAGACGTTGCTTCCAATTTTGTGGGACTTTTACCCGACATTGAGATGAGATGACATCTCAAGCCCTGTCGCCCAATGAAACCCATAGGGTTTATTAGCATAGGCGGTCCGCCTCGCACCGCGGTTCCTGGACAGGCTTAGATCCTCTAAGCGGTTTACCAGTACTAGTGTGCGGGCCGGATTCAGCTCTGCGTGGAAGCATCATGCAGCCCATATATTTCTTCAAGCCCCTATGGGCGGGGGCCGGTGCCTCCAGTTAAACGTTCCGATCCAAAGGGCGGTGCGCATTTTGACATTCATCGCTGTAAATGGTGTTCAGACACCGAAATAATCATCGCCGGGTCGAACCGAGGGCCTCTGGCATCTGAGTCAAGTGCACTAACCACTCTGGGCTTAACCACTGAGCTGTCACGCTCAGTTTATTACATAAACTCCAGGTTTGCAGGATGAGACTCTGCACAGTAATCGGCTCTTTCGTTGTACATTGGGTCGTTCTCCCTGCTGGGGGGGGGGGGGGTCATGTGAGTACCAGCTGATAGCAAGCCGGCGGAATGAACAACTGACAGCGCATAAATGTCATCCTACTAGATTTCAGTAAGGCCTTTCACGAGGTTCCGCACAATTTCATTGGTGATGGATACCAGAAAGTCGTAATTGAGGATTTCTTCGTCTGCGCCCGTTACTTCTGGTGTTCCACAGAGTACAGTGCTCGGCACTCTCCTCTTCCTCATATACATCAACGACTTGCCACCACGCGTCTCCCCTGTTCGCTGATCACTGCCTGTTGTACCGAGTTGCTGTCGCTCAAGAGGACTTTAATTATTTACAAGCATGGGAGAGAGACTGATAGATGCGTTTTCACCCAGACAAGACTTAGTCTGAGTACATCAGAATCGGCAACAAAAGCAAGATAATGGAGTCATCATACAACATCCATTGCCAGAAGTAAAGCAAAAAACCTGGCTATAGAAAGTACACTGGTGTGAAATAGTCACTCTGACATGCTTAGACTAGCTTCTAGTCGGATATCATATTTTAAAGTTAATAAGTAATATTCTTCTACCTCTTATTTGATCTTGGGAAGATATACTCTGACTAAAATGCCAGTTTGCCTTATCAGTTGGTGTTCGGTAAGGGGTACAGAAAGGCAATAAACATTTCATGACTGTAGCTGTAATCAATCATTTACCAAGGATCTTGCGAGGTAAAATTCGCATTGTACTAGACCTTGGTGTCTGAGACAAGATTAAAGTCTAACAAGGTTTCATATTTGATAAAAACACACATGAAGGTTGGTAATTGGTAAATATGACATCAAGGTCTAGTAGCTAGACTATGACATGCTATCTACGACAGACAGCCAGACAGCTGCTTTCCTATCCTACGCAGGAATCCCTCTGCATGCCCAAAGGACATCAAGGCAACAGCATACAAGTCACTAGTTAGACCTAAACTAGAATATGCTGCCACCCCCTGGGACCCCTACAAACAAACTAGTCCAGTTCAATCGCAATCTTCCGCTCACATCGTCTATCTTACTGATCATATGCATATTGGAAATGAAAAAAGGGAGGTTGGTAAAACCTAGTATTCCTTGAATTTCTCGAATCAAGGTCTGCTTTATTAAGGAAATTTCGTAATCCCGGATCGTTTTGTTATTGACGAAAAGCTCTGTGTGAATGATCCATGTCCCTGTCTTGAGATAGATATAAGAGCTTTATTTGTTTAACCGTCATTCATGAAGGCTTACAAAAGTATTTAGGCTGATGAAATATATATATTGGATTTTTCAAGTACGGCAACTTGGATTTTTTTAAGTACGGCAACTTGGAAAAAAAATGCTGAATTAACTGTACGGTTACTTGCGTCACAAAATTGCAAATTTGGAAACTACTGACACCATTTTGACATCGTTTGGAAGGAAAGGCCGGGGTTATTATCATGTTTGGTTTCATCACATAGGGATCGATTATAATGCTAGTGCTGATCGTAAATCAATCTATTTTTGCATGAAACAGATGGAGATGTGAAATCTACACCAGGGCCATATTTCCTTTTGAGAATTCTTTGTCGTTGCTTTCGCTTTGTTTCATTACTGAAAATACTTTGGAAGAAAGTCTGTCCCCTATTGGTCTATTCAACGGAAGGAACTTTCCTTTCGTGATGGGAAGTTTTTCTTTTTCTTTTTTCTTTTTTTTTTTCTTTTTGTTGTTTTTGTTTACGAAATAAAGTTTGTTTTTCAGTGAGCTGAAATAGTTTCTACTTCGTTCTTGTGAAACTTACAACTAGAATAGACGTTAGTTTATGCTTTGAGAAGTGTTTATTCCTTTGGCGAGAGTTTATTCAAACGAAGGTCATGTAATATGCATACTATACTCCAGTTATTTAGATTATGAGTGAGGCCATTATTATTATTATTATTTTTTTTTATTATTATTATTTTTTTTTTTTTTTTGCATTACGAAAACATGCCTTTTCAAATAAATTGAACATATTTCCACCCAAAAAATGAAAATGTTCAGATAAAAGATTCTGCTATTTTTCATAATTCAGCTCATAACATAGATTTTGGGTACTCGTTGGAACCGTCTCGACCAGGCGGTTTCTGACGAGTACCAAAAATCTATGTTTTGGGCAGAAATGCGAAAAATAATGTACACCCATACAAACCCCATTCTACTGGATTAAAGTGGAGTTTAAGAGGGTCAAAATTGCATAGGCATGTTTTCATGATGGTCTTCTGTTTTTTTTTTGTTTTTTTTTCGAAATCGGCCACGTGCACACATGTTGCAATTTTTATCTTGTATATTCTAACCATTTCACATTTGTACGGTTTAGTAACGCCACAGACAACAAAAAGCTACTTTAAAGAAGGTGATTTAAGGTTCCTCAATACAGTTATTTCACTACATTTGAGGTACTGAAAAAATCATATTTGCAAATAGTTACCCAAACAGATTTTTCATCAGATGGTAGTCCATGTAAATGTAAGAATATGAAAGCAAAATATTTTTATTGGAAAGTCACCATGTTAGTAATTTATTGCATTTTTCCATGGTTTTGCAAAAATGATATCTTAATCCACAGAACAAAAATGTGTAAAATACTATCATAGAATTGTGGCTAAAGGTTGCCTTTAGGCACTGCAAGAGTGGAATTTCAAGTAAAATACCTAAATAGTACTGAAAATTAATGATTCCTCCCCCACCCCCCAAAAATGTAATTATTTCACCTGGTACTATTTTTAAATTCAGTGTATGGTAGCCAAAAATGACCAGTTCTACCAAGTTGGCAGTAAGATCACTGATTGGGTTGAGGTGTTGCAATCTCTTGCATTTAGCTTGTAAAATGATTGACCTTCTTTGGTGCTTTTAGTATTTCATTTTATATATTTCATTCATGCAATTTATAACAATTTATGAATCACTGCACCAAAGTTTCGCTGTATTATTGATTGTGTTTACTGGATGGATGATTTGATACTGGAATAAAATCCAAAACCAAAAAAAAAAAAAAATAAGATAAAAACAGTTTATCCCCATATTTGAACTGAAAGAATGAAAGCAGCCTGTTCAGCACCAGGATTTTTGTGCAAAAGGCTTCTGATCACTTCCAATAACTGCTGTGTTAAAGCAGTGATTTTTACCCATTGATTTGTTACATAAGAATCAGAATCAGAATTGTTACTGGTGACACGTCAAATGACATTCATACACCAGGACCTGTGATATGGGAAGTTAGTCCCTAGCTCTAACCAAAGATGTAAACTTAGCTACACAATCATCAGCACCTTCCGCCGTCGAAATAATAGAATCCGGAAGGGCATTCCAATCTCTAATGGTTCGGGGGAAGAACGATTCTTTATACATATCCGTTCTTGCAGTAAGGGTCTGAAACGTCATTGAATGGTGCTGTCTACAGTGCCTAGCCGGGGGAACAAGGTCATCTGTTGGAATGCTGGCAGCACCCTTTAGACCTTTGTATAAGAGTATGAGTCTACTGTCTCTTCTCCTTTTCTTGAGAGACTCCCATCTTAATTTTCCTAGAATTCCAGTCATGCTCCCAGTTTCAAAGCAGTAATTTCCAGTTACAAATCTAGCCGCTCTATTCTGAACTTTTTCAATTTCTTCATTTAGGACCACTCCGCTTGGGTCCCAGATGCAACTACCATATTCCAAGATTGGGCGAACAAGTCCCCTGTATGCTGTCTCTTTCACATCCTGGGGACACTGATGAAGATTTCGCCTCAGGAATCCAAGAGTTCTATTCGCCTTTGTACACATATTGCATATCTCAAATCGTGAGTGATTGTCACACCAAGGTATTTAATGGAATTCACATTTTCGAGGACCGTTCCCTCTAAAGTGTAAGAAGCCTCAACTTTATTAGATCTCTTCCTTGTTATCTGTATAATATTGCATTTAACTGGCTGAAATCTCATGCCCCATTTTCGGGCCCAACATCCTAATCCATCTATGTCAGCCTGAAGTTTCAGTGAGTCATCTGTATCTCTAATTTCCCGGTAACAAACACAGTCATCTGCGAAAAGTCTTATTTCTGAGTCAATGTCAGAGGAAATATCATTGATGTACAGGGAGAACAATAGAGGACCAAGAACAGTCCCTTGTGGGACTCCAGACAAAACTGGCGCCCATACTGAAGATTCACCATTAACAAAAACACGCTGTTTTCTGTTCACATGAGTCACCATAAACAAATAATTGATGTTTGGACATATTTATCTAATCCAATTAATGATCTGTTGTGTCACCTACTTACCAATGTGCGGGTTGGTAAAATTTCATAGAAGCCCAATGCTTTTAATATGTTTTGCTGAAAGAAGTTAAAAAAGAAATCTACCCTTTTCAACTTGTTTACTTGGGAACAGGGGTGAACAACACAAACAGGACAATGTTACACGTAGAAACTAGTTCAGAAATGAAGGCATACTATTCATGAATTAACGAACAAATTATGTTAGAAAGTATGTGAAAGTAGGCGCAAGACAGTTTCAAATATGAATATTATGTTTTAAATTTAAAGCAATGGTGTACTATTGTTTTTTTTTTTTGGGGGGGGGGGGGGAATTAGTTCCAAGGCGTATGAATACGTTTTTGCATTTGGCAAGATGGAAATCTCTTCAATTTGACAGCTACACTAATTTATCAGTGATGACAGGCTTCCAAGATAGGCGATTTCATTATGGTATACGCAGGAAGAAGGCTACATAGCTGACTTTTCAAGGTATTTTCATTGATGATGGAGAAAATAAAATGTGGAAGGCATAATTGATGAAATCTCAGCATTTCAGATTTACCGCAAGAAAAGGAGATGATGGCGCCCATCGAGAATAAACATGTCAAAAAAATCTGGTTTTCAATTCAGGTAGCCATTTTGATAGAAAGCTTTGACCGAGTCGTTAGTATTTGATGTGAACTATTGATCTGCAGCTGTTTTAGTAACTTTTAAAAAGTCTATAAAGCGGTTTCCTTTTTTCCTGGTAAAAGTGAAAAATACAGAATTTCATTTATTTTCAAAGGCACAGGGATGTTGCTAATGCAAGAAAGTACTTGCTGTAATAACCGTTTATACCTCCAAACCTTTTTCTTGTGGGACATGGATTTTTAAACGGAAATCAGGATTATATTTTGGGGAAAATCAACTTGCAAATCTTTCATCTATATTTTTCTTGTGCAAATGTATTGAGGAAACTTAAGATGTCCTGAGATAAAAGTACTTTCATAAATTTCTTTTCCGTTCACAAAAGGTTACTTT